>OW121773.1:16683422-17146632 GCA_933228765.1 Miltochrista miniata | reverse complement strand
TTTATGTAGTTATTATGTGTTTTATATACAATATTATGTATTTATTTAAGTATATATTTTTATTTGATAGTTATATATAGTTTACGTGATTTTTTTTTATTGTTAACCTGCACACATATTATATTTTTTATCGGTTACATCTCCCATCTCAGGCCTACTGGAAGAGATTTCTATGGAAATAAGTAGTGCCTTTGTACTTTCTTCTCTCTCTGTAATTGTTTTTCATGTTCTTGTTTGTGTGTACATAAATTCAATAAATAAATAAATAAATGATCTTCCTCACTTTATAAGATACGATCACGAGGTAGTTTTGTTTGCTGATGACTCATGACATATCTTTAATATTTAAAGTTGAACGGGAACAACGCGAACTTGACGAAGTAAACAATGCCCTCTCTAGGGTAGTCCACTGGTTTAACGCAAATAATTTATTGTGAAATGAAATGGTCGATAAGACTGTCTTACTGGGCATAAAGTTAGACTCCAACTTGCAGTGGGGGCCTCATATCGAGAAAGTCTCGGGTAGACTGAGCTCTGCAGCCTAGCCGTTAAAAAGATCCGACAACTGACAGACATTAGAACACCGCGTCTTGTCTACTTTAGCTTAACGTCAGTGTCATGACCAATGGGTCCTATGGCATACTGTTAAGTCCTATGGCATACTGTTATGGAGTAACGCTGCTGACATCGAATGTATCTTTGTTTTGCAGAAAAGGGCTGTCCGGGCTATCTATGGTATGGGGTTTCGGGAGTCATTAATAGAAAAGTTTAGGGATGAGGGAGATGTACTGTAATTACACAGTAAGGAGTATATAACAAATTTTCATATATTATATGAAAATTTATTATATACTCGTAAACATTACAGTAAATTAAAATACTTATTTGAGCGCGAGTGTGCGTAGCCGAGGTATGAAAAGTAAAGTAGATATACTGTATTTCAATAGCTTTGCGCAAAAATGTAAACAAACACATTTGATCCTATATATCCATAGTTACTTGCAATTGAGTATTCACCCTGATTTCATTCCAGTATCCCGGAGTTATACAGTGTTCTGACAATCATTTCGACACCAAATAACTTCTTTACGATAGTTTATTTTCATTTAAAATACCTACTCAGGATAGTAAAAAATTCAATGATTTGTCATGCTATATTTTTCTACTCGATCTGTCTTTACGTGAGATTGCTTTCTGTGCCTTATTATTTTGTGCTTGTACTCTGGCGCCGCTATCGCCACCGCCCCGCTGCCCTCCAGTTTGAGGCCTTATATTTTCGCAAAAGAATTTAATCCTTTATTAATATTAGCGGCGTCGTTCGTGAGGCCGGGAAATTGATGAGACCTGTTGAACTTGATAATTTGATTTTGTAATTTCCTTAGCAAAAAATAAAACTGCAGTTTTTATTTGCTATTGGATATCGCATAAATAAATAAAAAAAACGAATAGAAATATAATCTGGATTTTCTTAGACTTAATTGTATAAGCCATAGGGTGTAAGGTGTAGGGGCAAGTAGGTTTAAATGTACCCTTTACCAAGATCTCAGGTCTCTGGGGCCCAAGTAACCTCACCAGCTAGCGGTATACTGGCTGACCAAAGGACGAGGCTACGACCCTCGCGCCTTACAGAATTGGAAAGTCAGAAAGCAATCACTTTCAACGTTGTCGAAAATAAAAAGAAACGTGAAAAAGGTCGCATTTCGACGTAAAAAAGGATTTTTTTGTCTCTCAGTCCTGGGAGAGATACTCTTCACTGTTAAAGAGTGGCACCTCTACCCGGCAAGCGTCGTTCGGTTCCGAAAAGAAAAAAGTCGAATTAGGTTGAAATAAATTTTTTACCAGACGGAAAGAAGAAAATATTTCAAAAAGTATCAAGATTTATTATATCTGTGCATTGAATTTATAGAACACCTGAGAGGTTTTGATAGTGTCAGGGTAATATTTATGTTCAAAAAGGGGTAAAGTGAGGTCTACGCTTAAATCAAAACGTCAGATTAGAAAAATGCTTTGCCTGACGACTAATAATGCATACATTCTTATAGTCACGCCTTTGTCCCCAAGAGGATAAGCAGATGAACAGTTTTTCCCGCATTCCAACTCGTTTTATCCCACACATTTAGGTTTTTTAGGTAGGTTTAGGTAGTTAGGTTTACACCCTATTGCCATATTAAAATGGACAGACGCAGGTTGTGATAACCGGTTTTTGAAAACTTTTAAGTCACTCGTTTTTAACTTAACAACTGCCATGTTACTGACGACCGGGAACATCGACTTAACGTACCTCTCGAAGCACGGAAACACTCGCAAACGAATATAGTCGGAGGACTAATCATTGCGAAGTTGCTTACCTTCTAATGTAGTGATCGTTTACAGAACTCTGAGTCAGTGATGCTTCGAGCACTTCAAATAACACAGATGACAAAAATATTGAAAAGCGAAAAAAATTTCTTTGAAAAGTAATAAATTGATACGTGCTTACTGGTGAACTTATCTATATCCAAGTTGAATGTACAACAAAGCTGTTTTACGGGTGTATAGTCCCACAGTCGACAGGAAATCACGAACAGAATCAGTATGTTAGTCACGTATACAGGACGGATGAAAAGAGATTGATAAAACGGATTTATGAGGTACTGACGACAAACAGGGACTGTGACATATACGATGTGTTAAAGTTCTACGTTAATCAAAATACTTTCATGCATCGTTTAGGGATTCTGTCCATAAAGGGCAAATTGGGACTGTTTGCTCCTTGCATGGTTGTTGGTGAGAGAAACGCCTTGTCTTTGCAAATAACATGTAATACTAGTATAGGATAAGTTACAGTAAAAATATTGCGCTGTGTCGCTGAGCTAATATTTTGTAGAACGTTTATATGGAATGCACCGACGCATACGGCGATGGCCGCATCCCCACTCGCCGCTGCACCGGGCCGGTTGTCGCTGCATTTAGAGATCCGCGAGCTTGGTTCATGCTTGAACATCCTCCCCCGCCTTGGAAGGACACCTTCCAAGAGACTCCTCGACATTTTGTATTAAGGGGCAGATCTTGGTTAGCGCTCGCCTCAGAACGCCCTTTGTTGTATGAACGTCTACGACTCTGGTCACGCCGTCAGGTCCAGGATATTGTTTTAGGACGCGTCCCACGAGCCATTTCAATGGTGGTAGATCGTCTTCTTTCACGATGACCATATCGCCAATCTTCACGGTCTCTCCCTGCGTTCGCCAATTTACTCGCTGCTGCAAGTCAGACAGGAACTCCTTAGTCCACCGTTGCCAAAAGTGATGTCTCAGACGTGCGAGCAACTGGTACCGATCCACGCATATCTCCTCGGTGGTGGGCGATGGTAGCGCCGTCAACGGACGACCGATCAGGAAGTGCCCAGGAGTTAAAGGTCTGAGATCAGAAGGATCTACAGACATGGGTGTAAGTGGCCGTGAATTTAAAATTGCCTCAATTTGGGTAAAGAGAGTGGACAGCTCTTCAAAAGTTAAACTGCTATTGCCGGCAACGCGTTTTAAATGAAATTTAGCGCCTTTCACGCCCGCCTCCCAGATTCCACCGAAACTTGGGGAAAAAGCTGGCGAAAACTTAAAGGTTATGCCCTCAGTGGCTGCAAATTCATCCACTGCTGGTTCGCAAGACTTAACCCTTAGAGCTCCTCGCGGCGACCCGTCGCCGCGCATAATAATCAAGTTTTTCCGTAAAGCCCCGCGCGGCGACCGGTCGCCGCACCTACCCAGACGACTTTAAACTTAAATTTAGCCTGCTTACGTCCTACTTTTCAATGAACAGGTTTATTGCATGTGTAGTTTATAACATTTTCTTGTTTTTGGAATCTTATGAAATGACGTCAATGGGCCAGAATTATTTACAAAAATCGAACAATTGAAGTTGAGAGTGGATTGCGCATGGATGGCGTGCGTTTGTGTAGTACGTGTGTGTTTCGTGTTTTTATTATAAATAATGTGTTTGCATTATTATTTATTATTATACACAGTAAAATAAACAATATATCAATAATCCGGTTGGTGTTTACAGGATCGTAAAATATGGTGTGGTGGTAGAGTAATCAATGTTTTTTTTGTTGAGTGCGTGTGTACCAAGTGCAAGTGTGCGTGTGTGTTTTGTTTTTTTATTATAAATAATGTGTTTTCATTATTGTTTATTATTATACACAGTAAAATAAACAATTTATCAATAATCCGGTTGCTGTTTGCAGAATTGAAAAATTTGGTCTGGTAAGTGAGATAAAAATTTTTTTTGGGAAATGGGAAATCTTTTTTCATTTTTAGGGTGGTGGAGCTAGGTCCACGTGATTACCGATTTTCGATATATTTTTTTAGTGTGTTGAAGGGTTAAACAACCTTCGAAGTTCATTGTTTGCCCCCACAAAGTTTCTACCATTGTCGCAAAAGATGGTTCGCGGTTTCCCTCTACGGGCGATAAACCTACGCAAACATAACAAGAAAGCGTTAGTGCTCAGATCACTTACAATTTCGAGGTGAACCGCTTTCGTGCACATACAATTAAAAATACATAAATAGCACTTGGTGGTTCTTGCTCCGCGACCCTTGCGGCTAGAGATAAGGAACGGTCCTGCAAAATCTGTGCCACAGTTTTCAAATAGCGATGCAGGAGTTACACGAGGTTGGGGCAAATTTCCCATTATCGGTTGATACGTTTGAGCCTTAAGTCGCTTACATTTTATACAATTGTTGACAGTCTTGCTACTCAGAGTTCGACCTCCGATGGCCCAAAAATTATCGCGTATCGAACTTAACAGTTGTTGAGGACCACAATGTAATAAACGAATATGTTCCGCTTCAAATAATAGTTTAGAAAAGAAATGTCTCGAATCAATTAATATCGGATGTATTTTTTCATAAGGACAATGAGAAGCATTTTGAATGCGTCCTCCAACTCGTAAAATATGATCTTGATCAAGAAATGGACTTAAAGATAAGATATTTGACTTAGAAGGTAAGTGGTTTGAAGTTAACAGTGATTGAATATCTGCAGCAAAAGATTCACTTTGTGACTGCTTAGCAAGAAATGTTAATGTTTTTTGTAGCTCTAAAGCGGTAAGTTGACCATTGATTCTTTTATTTGAAGATGATTTTAAAACAGATTTACAATTATTATAAAATCTAAGTACGTATGCGAAAACTCTTTGAAGTTTACAAAGCTTAGAATATTTTTCAAATATGACAATTTCATTAATAAATTCTAATTTCATGCAATTTTTCATTTCAGGTAGTTCGTGACAACAGGCATTGGATGAAGGCCATTCACTCTCAGGTTGCAGTAGGAAGGATGGACCATTCCACCACAATGTATTGCCAACTAACTGATTAGGAGGTACACCTCTTGACGCCAAGTCAGCAGGATTAAAACTGGTAGGTATATGACGCCATGATAATTCATTAGTTAAGTTTCGTATTTCATGAATTCTATTACATACAAAAGTTTTTAACGTTTTAGGTTGAGTTTTTAACCACCCTAACACTATAGTAGAATCACTCCAGTATATAGTTTGAGAAACAGGGATTCTTAGGGAAGATTTAACCTTATTATATAAACGCGCACCTAGTAAAGCACCCAACAATTCCAACCTTGGAATTGTCAATTCTGGCTTAATGGGACTTACTCTGGCTTTTGCCGTCAACAACCTAACTTGAACAACCCCTGTGGAGATGTTTGTTGATCTGACATAGATGCAAGCCCCATAAGCTACTTCACTGGCATCCGTAAAGCCATGAATCTGAATCTCACCTGGATTTAAAGTCAAGACATGTCTTGGTATTATTAAGCTTGCAAGACAGTTAGTGTTATTTATAAATAGTTCCCACTTAGCCTTAATGTCGCTAGGCACTGGATCATCCCAATCGCTTTTAAAGCGCCACAAATTTTGAATTAAGATTTTGGGAACAATCGTACATGCTGACAATAAACCCAGGGGATCAAATACTTTGCACGAAGTTGATAGAATTGATCTTTTAGTGACTTTGGTGTTCGCCAGAGGAATATCAACGGTGAACTGAATATTATCAGCCTTTGGCGACCATTTCAAACCTAGTACACTGGAATCCTTGCAAAAATCTTGGGATTGGTCTACAATTTCCAATCCGTCAAAGATTTCAGGTACATTAGTACGAAATTTTCGTAAATTAAAGCGTGCTTCTTGTAATTTTTTGACAACACTGTACACAACATTTTTTAAGTGATCTTTACATGACGATCCTGTGTTCAAGTCATCTACGTAAAAATCATGCTTAATAACTCGAGCAACATCCTCATTTGTACACTCGTTTGCCAGCTGTACCAAACACCGTGTGCTCAGATACGAACCACAAGCCGTACCATATGTAATTGTGTTCAATGTGTACGTTTTTATAGACGAAGACTCGTCTAAGCTAGATATCTGACCATCTCTGGCGCTTGATAGTGGCTTCCATAATATCATTTGTAGATGGCGCTGCGACTCATCTACTTGTATTTGGCGGTACATTTTTTCAATGTCCCCTGTGACCACGAAAGCATTTTGACGAAATCTCAAGAGGATAGAGAGTAAATCGTCTTGCACGACTGGTCCAACTAACAATAAATCATTTAAAGATTTATTAGTGGCGGTTTTTTGTGATGCATTAAATACTACTCTAAGTTTGGTTGTCTCACTTTGCTCCCGAAGGACGGCGTGGTGAGGTATGTAGTAGCCAAACTCAGGACGAGGAACTTCAGAAAGATGTCCCAAAAACTCATATTCTTTTAAGAAATCGTTGTATCTTTCTGCAAGTCCAGTCCTTACTAATCTTTTGTTTAAACTTACCAGTTGTTTCTGAGCCACAAAGTAGGAGTCAGCCAACGCTTCCTCAGGTGACTCACGAAACAGTAACTTGACACAAAATCGCCCATCAGGTAGACGTATCGTATTTTCTAGAAAATGCGTTTCACAATATTCTTCCTCCTTAGAAAGCATAGTTTTATTATTAGTAGGAAGGTCTTCGACTTACCAAAACTCAGCTAAAGCTTCTCGAATTTCAGAGGAAAAATTACAACTAACCTTTTTTTGAGGGGAAAACGATACCCCTATTGGACCTGCCACAAGCCAACCAAATTTTGACTCCTGAAGGATTGGCTTATGGGGTCCTAGTTTGATTTGATTCGATGTGACAATCTCCCAAAATACGTCAGCTCCAAGTAAAATGTGTATTTCTGAAGGTATAAAAAATCTAGTGTCGGCCAGTGACATGTAAGACGGTAAATTTAACTTGGCGACGTCCACTGGCAAACTTGGGAGACTGTTGGTAACTTTAGGAACTACGAGACAGGATACATCTATTTGAAAATTATTAAAATGAGATTTTACCTTTAAATTACAGGATTCAACTATATTTGTAACTACGTTACCATTTAGCCCACATATTGAAAGTGGTTTAGACTTAACACAATGAATATTTATAATATTTCTCATTTTCTCAGAGATAAATGAAGCTTGGCTGCCGCTGTCAAGAATAGCCTTCGCTGGAAAACATTTATTAGTATTAGGATCAACAAGTTCAACTTCTGCAGTACATAATAACACCTGGACTGGAACCACAGCCGACAAAGAAATATTAGGAACTGGCAATGCTGACACATCAGTGTTAAAAGAAGCAGCATTAGAGCTCGTTGACGAACTGTGAGTATTATTGTCATTATTGTAATTTTGTGTTGAATTACATAATAAAGAATTATGACGTTTTTTGCAGAATCTACATGGGCCCAACCGACATCGAGCTACTTGATGACCTGAGCGAAGACAATTATGACATAAGCGATTTTTCTTAACTATTTCAATTTTTTCAGGAAACGATAGTGCCTTAAATTTGTCACAGGCATGAATAAAATGAGCTTGGTTACAATAAACGCAACCAGACAATTTAGGCTCATTAGATGAAATAAAACTTTTAATGGGCTTAAAATCTTTGTTTGTACTTTTATCTGACCTACCTAAATCTACTTTACCATATTGTATAGTTTCCAAAACATCCGCTCTGCTTCTTGAGAACTCGAAAAAATCTACAAGTCTGGGAGCTAACTCTAATGTGTTTCGATGCTCTTCCCATTTACGACCAGTAACGCCATCTAGTTTTGTAGTCATGACATAAATGATCAGAGTATCCCAAAACTGGACAGGTTCTTTTAACTCCTCCAAGGAACGTAAATGTTTGGAATAGTAGTCTACCATATAACGAATTGACTTAAAAGATTCCTTTTGCATGGTTTCGAAAGTAAATAAAGACTTTATAATTATGGTTATTGATTAAAATTCTTTCATTATTGAATCGTTTACACAGTAAATTCCATGCTATTTCGTAGTTAGACGATGTAAAATTTATTGATATGATTATAACAGACGCGCTGCCTTCCAAAGAATTGCGTAAATAATGAAATTTAGTAATGGAAGGAATACTTGAATTATTGTGAATTAGAGACTCGTAAGTATCCCTAAATTCCAACCACTTCAAATGGTTACCATCAAATGTTGGTAACTTGACTGTAGGCAGCTTGACGTGCGTGTTTTGAATATTGCAAGAATGGGAACAAGAACCACCGTGTGACTCCCTATCACTATCTGAGTGCTTGCCCCTCGTACTAGGAACAGACTCGAGTACCTTCTGAGCCATAGAAATAAGCTGACAGAAAGAAGTTTCAATTGCATCTCGTTCTATCAGCTGAGCGTCAATATTATCGACGCTTAGCATCTCGATTTTTCCCTGAACCTCGTCGAAGGTTGGCAACATGTCCTGAACTCGGGACAGTTTTAATTGTAATTCACCAGCTTGCACAGACTCTAATTTACATGTTTCAACTTGCTTTATAACGTCTAGGTATTTAGAAAATATAGTGAGACGTGCCTTAATAGTACCTCGCTGGTAAACTAAGTCCCTTAATTCTTCCGCCATGATAGTGAGATAGCCAAGAAACAATATGGGTACAAAGTAAGGGCAAACAATCAACTAAGTTATTAAATTAGGCACGGTACCCCAGAATTAAAGTAACCAAAAAAAAACTATGTAATATTTAATTAGTAAGTAATTTCAAACCTCAAGGACGTCGCGCCGGCTGCACTGTCATGCAATCCAGCGAGATCCGTAGGTAGGTAAGTACTTGCGTTACCAGATAGTAGATGACAAACAAACCAACGATGAGCACGTAGCACTTGCGGGCAGTAGGTAGGTAGTGAACGCCTTTGAAATCTGATTAATTTCAGTCGAAAAGTGGAAGGCGTTGTGAAGGCGGCGAACCTGGAATTGTATAATTAAACTGGTTGTGAATATGTTCACATAAATAATTCCTTTCCCACCTAAGTAGGTACCTACAAAATAACTAACTAATTTAACAACTTGTACGATTTTCAACAGTTTTTAATTTCAACTAATGTTGTAAATTAAATTATGTTGTTGGAACAAAAACACTATGAAGCTGTAAAGATTTAATCATAAACATAAAAAAAAAACACGTGTGGCACCCGGGGACTGCCGCGGTAAAGCTATTACATAGCATTTTTTATCAACTATGCTAGTATAATTATTTCTATATAAGAATACTAGCTGATGCCCGCAGCTTCGCCCGCGTAAAATTTGTTCCCGCGGGAAGTTATTCCCGGGATAAAAGGTAGCCTACCTATGTGTTATTCCAGACTATAATGTATCTCTGTACCAAATTTCAGCCCGATCCGTTCAGCTGTTTGAGCGTGAAAGAGTAACAAACATTCACACTCACAAACTTTCGCATTTATAATATTATATACTAGCTGATGCCCGCAGCTTCGCCCGCGTAAATTTTATTACCGTTACCGCTTCCCGTGGGAACTTATTCCCGGTATAAAAAGTAGCCTATGTGTTGTTCCAGACCATAATTTATCCCTGTACCAAGTTTCAGCGAGATCCGTTCAGCCGTTAGAGCGTGAAAGAGTAACAAACATCCACACTCACAAACTTTCGCATTTATAATATTACTAAGAAGTAAGATTTTAAGGCCCATGTTCAACAAAGTAAAGTACCAAGTACCTACTTGACTGTCGACATTTGGGCTATTGGACTTTTGGTTTGTTGGACTGTTGGACTTTTGGACTTTTGGACTTTTGGACTATTGGACTATTGGACTTTTGGACTTTTGGACTTTTGGACTTTTGGACTTTTGGACTTTTGGACTGTTGGACTTTTGGACTTTTGGACTTTTGGACTTTTGGACTTTTGAACTTTTGGACTGTTGGACTGTTGGACTTTTGTACTTTTGGGCTTTTGGACTTTTGGACTTTTGGACTTTCAGACTTTCGGACTTTCGGACTTTCGAACTTTTGGACTGTTGGACTGTTGGACTTTTGTACTTTTGGGCTTTTGGACTTTTGGACTTTTGGACTTTCAGACTTTCGGACTTTCGGACTTTCGGACTTTTGGACTTTTGGACTTTTGGACTTTTGGACTTTCGGACTTTTGTACTTTGGACTTTTGTACTTTTGTACTTTTGGACTTTTGGACTTTTGGACTTTTGGACTTTAGAACTTTTGGACTTGTGTGTGTGTGTCTGTGTGTGTGTGTCTCTGTGTGTGTGTGTGTGTGTGCGTGCGCGTGTGCGTGAGTGTGTGTGAGTGTGTGTGAGTGTGTGTGTGTGTGTGTGTGTGTGTGCGTGTGCGTGTGCGTGTGCGTGTGAGTGTGCGTGAGTGTGTGTGAGTGTGTGTGTGAGTGTGTGTGTGAGTGTGTGTGTGTGTGTGTGTGAGTGAGTGTGTGTGTGAGTGTGTAAGTGAGTGTGTGTGTGTGGGTGTGTGTGTGTGTGTGTGAGTGTGTGTGTGGGTGTGTGTGTGTGTGTGTGTGTGTTTGTTGCAAGTATGTTTATGTGAGTTGATTTTTGAGTGTGTGTGTGAGTGTGTGTGTGTGGGTGTGTGTGTGTGTTGCATTGGTTTTAATCACTCAGTTACTGTCGTTTTAAATTCTCCGTATGTATGCATACCTTATATATAAAAAAGTTTTAATTAGATCGCAAAGAAAATGTCCAGAAGCCAAAGTACCTACTTGAAGCAAAGTCATTGATATACCTAACTAGCTGATGCCCGCAGCTTCGCCCGCGATGGCGCTGTATGTGAAATTTTGCTGAATTTTCTTTGCTATAAACCTCACGGAGCCCGAGACCTTTCCAACGAATGCAAAACCGTGGAAATCGGTTCGTGCGTTCTAAAGTTATAGCGTCAGGAAGGAAAACCCGAGTTATTTTTATATAATAGATTAGAGATAATAGAAAAACCTCGCAGAACTTCAGAACAATACACACTCACACAGTACTGTTTTACGATTACCGATTATAATTATTTAAAGTTAAAGTTCATTTTTAAATAATTTATTATACTTACTATTAAACTAGGTAATTGTTGTCAAACTGATTATGATTAAACCTCTTTTCATAATCAATAAGCGAGTATATGCCAAAGACAAACAAGACTGAGAAAAAATAATTTAATGACAAGCAAGAATGACAGGTTTAAATTTTTATCATTGAAGTATTTTTCATGAAATTATTCTATATTCTAAAGGTAAATTAGTGTCGAAATGGCCGCATAAATCTAACTATGGTTCCTTAAAACGAATATGATCAGGATTGATATTTAAATGTAAGTAATTATGGAGAGTCGAGATCCAATCTGATTGTTTACTACATTGTTTGAATCTGTTGAATTCCACTATATTTGAAGTGTGAGATACACGAACGTGGCCGAAGGTAGCCGAGAGTGTGATTCGTTTTCGTGACAGAATTTCTGGATTCGGTCTCCACGCAAGGCCCGCGATAGAAGCTATGCAATAGCTTAAAAATACACTGAACAAAATGAATTAATGATAGGATGTTAATACATCTCTGCCTACTGCCTCGAGGAATGCACAGTCGTGAACATATGCAAAAGTTCCTACGAAGTAATAATTGGAAGCAAGTAGGTAGGTATAATTCACCCTGCAATAACTATAGAACAGCTGTTTCACAGCTAGCTAGATACCTATTATTCTACAACTTCTTGAGACGTCAGGTATTTCTTAATAGAATAGATAGATACTATAATCATAAGATAAATGTTTTTAGAACAAAGCAAATTAGTGAAAAAGTCTAATAATACAATAGGCAGTGGGCTACTAGCTAATATGTAAGCTATAAGTAGGTAGGTAGCCTTACACCGCTTTAGCACTTTAATTCACTTGTATGTAGCTTATTATGCATAGATTACGAAAGATTTAGAATTAACTCGGAAAAAATAGACAACGCAGCGCTTAACAATAAATAACTTACCAGAATATTTGCTAAGATAAGCGGATAGGAGTGCATATAAGTAGGTAGGTTAACTACTTGTGCAAATGTTACTGGGCCCCAATTCTCGCTTCACACGACATGAATGCGTGGACGGAAATCGGCTTGTGACGCGTCGCCTGTCTCATATTTAGGAACGGCGAACATGAGACGGACAACGTTTCACCCGTAAATTTGCGTCCACGCATTCACGTCGTGTGGTCGAGAATCGGCGCCCAGGCAAGCAAGCGAAATGGAGGAAATAGGCTGCTATTTTTAAATTCCAAACTGAGACAATTTTAAACACACAATCACTGAAATTAAAACACTTGTTAGATATTTAAAATACTCAAACTGGACCTACTTCCCTTTCGAATCGCCGAATTCAACACCACCACGCATGCACCTTTTGTTCTCTCAAGTTGCAATTTATATTTTTGTTCTTGTAAAATAGTACGTCGTGGGTCACCATATGTTTGCTCCTTGCGTGGTTGTTGGTGAGAGAAACGCCTTGTCTTTGCAAATTACATGTAATACTAGTATAGGATAAGTTACAGTAAAAATATTGCGCTGTGTCGCTGAGCTAATATTTTGTAGAACGTTTATATGCATTCCATATAAACGTTCTACAAACCGACGCATACGGCGATGGCCGCATCCCCACTCGCCGCTGCACCGGGCCGGTTGTCGCTGCATTTAGAGATCCGCGAGCTTGGTTCATGCTTGAACAGGGACCATGATTGAAACTTCGCTGATTATTTGTCTGTTTCCAGGCTCTAATAAGGAACCGTGATAGCTAGAGAGTTGATTTTTACAAACTCTGGCTATTTGTCCTTATGGCCGGAAGGGCCGGCCAAGCCCTTTAGAAGGGTATTTCCGTCATAGTGGTCTCGCCGTGGGTTTGCTTATGCCTGCTTCACGTGTTTGAATATTAAACACACTATCCCACTTCTTTGAGGGAGAATGAAAGACCACCGTCTTGACCTACTTCTGTAAGAACAACGAGTAGCCAACCCACTGATCTCAGACTTTCAGCAATGAAGCCCTGGACTAAATAATTTCATTGAAATAAATCCTGAGATACTTAGTAACAATAAAATACATGAAGCAATTTAAAACAAAACACTTACAGAAAATTAAGTGCAAAACTGTCGTATCCTTTCTAGATGCAATAGAATTTATTCCCATGGCAATCAACTGGTAAGATTTCCATAAAGCTGGTGGCATTGCCACGTTGGATAGATGAGTATTGCAAAAGGTAAGTATAAAACATCGTTGTGTCATCAACTCTACGTAAAAATAAATCCATACAACCTCATTCTATCATCAAGAGATCACATAACCCAAAAACAAAATCGCCTCAGTAATATAACGCTGAGCGTTAAAATGGCGTAAAACTCTTACGTCATAAAATCGTGCCCCAATGATTAGTGAATGTATTGTTTGACTAGCTGAGGCCGTGACTGTGCTCGCAAGGATGTCGGTTATTGCGATTTGATCATTTAATTATTGTTCAAATCTTTGGCTTTAAGAACTTGTCGAACAAACTTTAAATCTTACAGCCGACTACGACTTTTTTAAAACGTTCGCATAAAAATCCGTTCAATAGTTTTGGGGTTCATCATGAGTAAAAAGACAATAATCTCTTAACGAAATATTAAACTTTTCAGTATCGTTAATATAACATCAATCACCAATTAGCCTATGGCAGTCCACTGCTGGACTTAGGCCTTTCACAATTCACGCCACATTACATAATCCTGCTCCTTCCAAAAACAGTCCCCTCTTGCGATCTTTAGCAGGTCATCGGTCCATCTAGGATCGGATCTGCCGGGGGATCGTTCTACCTCCCATTTACCAAAATACCGTCCGCGCTTCAGATTACTAATTTATCTTAGATTTTTTTACTCTCTTCAATGTACAGACAATTACATTACAAATTACAACTACATTACAAATTAATGATGTTACTGGCGAATGTCACATGGTTTCAAGCGCGTTTTTTCTGTCCCCGTTGAAATAAGTACAGGAATAAAATAGATAGCCCATGTCATCCTGGGATAGTATAACTTCTCAACAGTGAAAAAATGGGTTTAGTAGTTTCGGAGCTTATTGAATACATAATATAAACAATCAAATCTTTCCTCTTTAGTGTAGAAGATGTTCATATTATATTATCTCGCTTGCCAATAAAACTGCTGAGTGAATACATAATTTTGTGATATCACCGTTTGGCTCCGGGCGGTGATTCCGTCCGCCGTAAATTTTTATACCGTTACAAATGATTTTCCAAGCGTTTGGGTTCAATGTTTTTCTGTTGACAGCTTCAAGTCATTTGTTGTCGTGAATTCCGTATTAATTATTTGTGTTGGAAAAGAATTATTGTCGACTTTAGTACCGCGTACTTTTTTAAAAGTCTGCTTACAAGTGTTTGTAAATTTACTACAGAAACGGCATTCATACTGTATTTAGACTGTGAATTTGATGAGATAGACAGATAAAATTATTTAAATATAAAATTATTTTCTAAGAGTAGAGTTTTTCTTTTTTATGAGAGCCTTTTGTCTATTTATTTCGCAATATTGCTATAGGTGCAAAAGTGAATTTTAAATGTCCCATCTTGGCTGCAATTAAGCTGAATAACGCAGTTATTGACTACACAATACTTACTGAACTACCGTATAGTCGAATTCCTATTTCTACATAATATTATGTACCTGGTGTAAGTATACAGTTTGCACTAAAGCATTTCTATAATTGAATGTCCAAAACGTAAGCTTCTACATTCTTTACAATCAGGCACTCGATTCGGTCTACGGGTGTATCCAAGCAGCTTTCCAATTACGAACCAAATAGGGCCAATAGAAAACGTATAGCACTCGGTACTCTGATACTTGTTACTTGTATAATGCTGGGGTTACATTAGATGACAAATATTTCGTGTAGCATTGGTGCACTTTTAACGTAACATGCATACCAAAATATTTGTTTTAAGAGGACGTATGACGCCAAATAGACTATTATCTTGATCTAGATCTCAGGACTTGTGAAGTTTGATGAACTAACATTACAACACAAGCAACTTCAGTTCATGAACTAAAGATCTACTAGCCTGAAAACACGATTACTAAAAAAAACCTCGATACTTTTAATTTTTAAAAGCACCTCGTTTTAGTTAAACTTTAGGCTGGATCTCTATAATTATCTATTATTTGGATATTATTTTTAATGTATAAGAAAGATAATACTAAAAACTTCATTTACACTAGCCGGTTTTTTTAATATTTATAATAGTTTTCTTTTTATCTGTAATTATCTGTTTTTTAGCTTTCATATCATTTCAAACCTTCTCTCTCTTTCTTTCTTCACGAAATCTGTATGCGCTATCCTCTACCGATTACGATTAGTCTGGCTGCGCGCCTTGTAGGAAGCGGACCTATGCCCGATTGCGTCACACAATGCTCAATTACGACATCGATAGATCGATTAAAAAACTTTTGAATTCCTGAAGCAAGCTAGGGGGGGGGGGCTTGGCTGTAGGTGCATAAAATCTTAATTTGTGTAAATAATAAATGTAACTAATAATAAAAGTTATAAATATTATAAAGACCAAAAAAATGACTAAAAAGGAACATAGAAAACGATTTTCGCTCGTAGAATGAGAGAAATAAAAAGCTAAGAACCGTATTGATTGTTTACTATCCGATGTAAATTTTCTTCATCTTACTTAGCTTCTTCACGATGGCTTGTAGAAACTGGGGTGTTACTTTTGTGTGGAGTAAGGTCGGTATGATTTGGCATATTATCTCCTCGATATTGTTGCCACCGAGAATCATCTAAGTTCCCAATGGCGTTACGGAATGCCTGTACCAGGACCTCGTTCGTTGGTCAGCACCTGCACTGCTTCAAGTGACGTCGGCCTGGGCCTAGAAGATCTTCATGGGGCCCAGACCTTATCTGAATATTAGCATCTGCCCAGTTGCCTTCAAGCCCAACCATATTTCAAACCAGACGCAGCTTTTATTGGCTGATAGGAGCAGTAGCTATGAAATGAATTTTGATCCCCATTGGCAAAGTTGAGAGCGACTGCTGTCTTACCTCCCCAAGCTCGATAGGTTGCCTAATTGAACTGGACGCTTTCTAGGAACAATAATAATAAACCGGCCAAGTGCGAGTTGAACTCGCCCATGAAGGGTTCCGTAGCAGCAAGTAACATAATATAAAAGTTCGTGTAGTTCGTTGTAACTTTCATTGATGTTCGCAGTGGTAGTGATTTTTCTCGGCGATAATTGCGGTATATGACGTTTTAAAAAAAAACTACCATCTTGATTTCGTTCAAACCAATTTTCTTCGGTAGATTTTATCACAATGTACGTTATATGTATATTTTTTAGATTTATCATTCTCTTAGTTTAGAAGTTAGAGGGGGGGGGGGGGGCACACATTTTTCCACTTTAGAAGTGTCTCTTGCGCAAACTATTCACTTTAGAAAAAAATTATGTTATAAACCTCAATAGCATTTTTGGAGACCAATCTATTGATACCCCACACGTATGGGTTTGATGAAAATAAAAATTTTGAGTTTCAGTTCTGAGTATGGGACCCCCAAAATTAACTGCTTTTTTTCTCGTTTTATACAAAAATCTTGATGCGGTTCACAGAATACATCTACTTACCAAGTTTTACCAACATAGGCCTTATAGTTTCGGAGAAAAGTGGCTGTGACTCACGGACGGACAGACAGACAGACAGACATGACGAATCTATAAGGGTCCCGTTTTTGCCATTTGGCTACGGAACCCAAAACCAGAAACCGCCACTACTAGGATTGCGGGCGAGTCGGTGCCGGAAGTAATTGCACGGAACATAAAACACAATGGAGTCGGTTTTTTTTTTTTGATGTGAGGGAAAATCCTCGTAGGATGCTATGCCGGACTCTTACCGACTAAAAAACCTCACGTAACGCCCAACAGCCTATGGTTGAGAGCCCTGGGTAAGCCCTCAGGAAGGATGTCCCGTGACTCCCAATAGACCTACGGCCACCAATGCGGCCTCGCCCAGGGGGTGGTTCGGGTGCAATCCCGCGTCCATGGGGGGTTTTGGGTGTGACCCCGCTTCTAAGGGGGGGCGTGCGTGAGTTGCTCATGTCACGCTGCCGTCATGAGCCTGCTTCTGTAAGGACGGTGAGCGGCCTTCTCACCGTCCTCAGACCCCCGGTCATGGAGGCCGATAGTCCTCGGCGAAGACACGTCGGCACAATGGAGTCGGCTAATTCAAGTACAAAAAAGACAGTGTAAGTATTTTAAAAAAATCTGTAAAATATAACACTGTCTTTAGACTTTCGATTTAATAGTAGAAAATTGCCGGTGATATTTTCAAAACAAATTTCTTGTTTCAAAAATACTTGTTGATTCACATAAAAGAATAATCATTTTATTGAAGGTACTAATGAAAGAAAAATGAGTTTTTACTGAATGATGATGCTGTTGGGCGCAACAGCGCCAGGTCCTCGTGGTGGGTCTGGACGTGGACACTCTCTCGCTCGAGACCATCTCGGTTTGCTCGCTTTCGTTCTGAAAATTTCGACCTGAAAAATGAACCTCGCGGTCATCCGTCGACAATGACGAGTTAAAGACGTACAATGCCCTAAACGAAAACTTACCCCTAGAAAAGTGATGGTCACTATTTGGTGGTCTAGCGCAACGGTGTGATTCACCACAGCTTTTTACCAAACGGGGTGAGCATTGATGCAGATGTTTTCTGTGAATAACTGAACACAATGATGGAGAAGCTGGCACAGCATTGATCAATCGCTCGTCTCCGCTGCTCCTGCACGACAATGCGCGACCTCATACTGCAGACGGTCCCCAAGTTGCAAGAACTGAGGTTGGAAGCTCTCTGTCATCCGCCAAACTCACCAGACCTTGCGATTCAGACTACTACTATTTCCAGAAATTGGACAACTTTTTGGCGGGAAAGAAATTCAATACCCAAGAGGCAATACAAAATGCCTTTGAAGAATTTGTTTGAATGACGGCAATTTTATTTAATATTAATTTTATTTAATATTAGTCATAGGAAAGAACGTTTAATTGCTACCTGGTCAGGTGAAAATCGCCCCATAAAAATAGAAGGAAATAAACGAAACCAGATATTGTAGAAAGATTTCATGGTCCTCAAACTCTAAGTCTTCTTATCTCGATTGTATCCTTACTGGCTCAATTGTTGAATCCCAGACATTCACGAAACATGCCCCTAAGAGAAATTGACGTGGTTATTAAAAAGAGCTCAGTGATGTGAAAAGAAAGAGCAATTATATAACACCTGATTCCAAAAAAACAGCAATGTATCAAAAAATACTTTTGAAAATACGTTATTTATATGAGCCCCATTACCCCACTGGACCTAAAAGACATTATAAACGTGTCAGACTTGAACTGAGTAAAGCCATGCACTGTTCTTATTAGCTGTAGTTTCTATCGGCCTAATGTAGTCATTTCTAATTTTTCATAGATTCATCGACAGCCTGTTGATTATTCCATGAAATTTAAAATTGCTAATTATTTTAATAAATAAAAAGATTTTAGAGTTCTTTTTTGTTTTTTATTTCATAAAAAACAAAATTGAAGGCTTTATACACTGTCACATCTTTATACACGGTCCCACGTAATACGTTGAAGTGAACAGAGGCAGGCTATGGAAACCTGCTTAGACTTGACCTTCAACATGGCTTCATGACGACCTAACTCCTGGATGCCAAGATGGATTACTAACAAAACTTTCGGCCATCACGGGCCCAACCAAGAAATCCATTCTCGACGTAACTACTCGAAAGCGTAAATATGAAAATTTACTGGTGAAATGTCTTCTATCTCAAAATTTGTCATTTTTAAATATGAGACAAAAGATATTTCGCAAATAAATTTCTGTCAACGTTTTCATCTCAAATGATTTCGCCCTTATCTTGATCGATTACACAGAACAATAAACAAGTGTCAAGAGTTCCATTTGTTTATCCTCTGAGTAACAAAGTTCACGTTAATAGTATTATTAGTATGGGCGGAGACCCTGACGGCCAGCAATGTGGCTAGATTGCTGAGCCTGCAGAGGGCGATGGCCGTCAGGGTAATGAGGGGATACCGCACGATTTCAGGTGAGGTGGCAGGTTTCCTAGCCGGGACCGCTCCATGGGACCTGGAAGCGAGAGCCCTTGCGTCACTGTTTAGATGGCGCAAGGAGGCGCTGGAGCTGGGCCAAAGGCCTGCGTCTCGGGAAATCGAGGCCCAGCGGTCCCTGCTCCACCAGAAAACCGTGGATACATGGAAGGTGCGACTAGAGCAACCAAAGGGGGATTTGCCACAATCACGGCCGTCAGACCGGTCATGGACGGGTTGCTGGAGAGGAGACACGGTACTCTCTCCTACCGGTTGTCACAGATACTTACCGGGCACGGTAGCTTCGGTAGGTATCTGTGACGAAGACACCGGGAAACCACGGCCGAGTGCCAGCAGTGCGAGGACCGCTGCGATGACACAGCGCTCCACACGTTGGTGTAGTGGACGCAACAGCGCCAGGTCCTTGTAGTGGGTCTGGACGTAGACACTCTCTCGCTCGAGACCATGGTGCAAGCCACGATCTCCAGCGGGAGTAAGTGGGACTGCGCCGCCTCTCTCTGCGAGCAGGTTATGCTCTTGAAAGAGGCGGTGGGGCGGGTACGGGAGAAAACTTTCCCACCAGAGTTCCGCAGTTGGGCGAAGACTATCGGCCTCCATGACCGTGGGCCTGAGGACGGCGAGAGGGCTACTCACCGTCCTTACAGAAGCAGGCCCATGACGGCATCGTGACGTGAAAAGTTCACGCACGCCCTTAGAAGCGGGATCACACCCGAAACCCTCCAAAGACGCGGTATAGCACCCGAACCGCCCCCTGGGCGAGGCCGCAATTGTGGCCGTAGGTCTGTTAGAAGTCCTGGAACATCCATCCGAGGGCTTACCCGGGGCTCCCAACCATAGGCTGTTGGGCGTTACGTGAGGATTTTTAGTCGGTAGGAGTCAAGATGGATTTTATCTCACGTTAAAAAAAATTGTATTATTAGTATCTTTTTCTTCATTCAGTCTTTTCAAGGTTGAGGCACTGGCGAGTGCGTGTCCCTCTCGGAGACTTTGATAGGATAAAGAGTGAATCCAGGATGACCTAGACGACCTTGATTAAAATGATTTTATCTCGTAACTTTTGTATAGTGGCTGTTGTAGCATTTATTTTCTATAGATGCAGTATTCAGTATGTGAAAGCAGCCTAATCGAGTTATCTTTTTTTAATCGGTTGTCAGTGGTGACATTTCTGCTGTCAGAATGACAGGATGTCATAAGGATCAGTGACGAATCGTTTTTGCATTCAATGAAAACAGGTTTTGCATGATTCGAGACGATTCCACGTGTGAGAGGGGATAAAGCCCTGATACAAAGTTCCAAGTCTCTTTTTACGATCGGCTAAGGACGAGGGAAATTGATATTACTCTGAGTGGCACGCCTCAATTTTTCTTTGGAGGTTGTAAGTTGCAACCTGAGGACCTGTTAAGGAATTAGTCTGAGTTTACTTATTCTCCTCGGAAGGAGTTGGACTCTGTGTCAACCTACACCCGGGATTCCGGTAAGTGTCATTTCTTGTTTGCTAAGCGGTTCGAATTTCGTCGGTCGCGATGTCAGTTATTTCATTTGTCGTTTACTTGTCATAACAGGGTTTTTTACTACGGGGAAAAGCGGCCCGTCCGCGGTTAGCAAAACCACACCCAATGACACGTGGACTACATGAGCGAGGTGTTTTGAGAGGAACCAGCCGCCTCCACGTGGCATGCTCGTGCTGTGCTGCTCTCAACTTGACTCAAGGCCAGTAATTGTCACCCAATTATAAGTGTAGTTAGCTGCTTACCCGTTTTACCTGCTCACGCGGCAGTAGTCTATTGAGTAGTATTAGTATCTAAGCCCTGACTATATTTCTGTGTACCTATGATATTTGTGACTACCAGTGAATAAGCTCTCTGTGTGTCTCTGTGTATCTCTGTGTACTTAATAAATATATGTGTGTACACCCTATTGTCTGTCTTCGTTAGAGCCCTAGCCTACCCTTGCACACACACTGGAAACTCAGAAATAAGGCGCCCTGGGATAGAGTTCTCTGCATAGCTACCTCGCGCTAGTTGGTGAGTAACACTGAAAATCATTGTGTTATACTGTATATCATTTATATATCACTAGAATCGTTAAAAAACAAGCTAAAAACAATTTCGGCCTTTAATTGTTGTGTTTTTTATGGTTTTTTTAACACGTTCACGGACAGAAACCATTCCTAAAAAATTGTGATATGACACACAAATTTTCCATACAAAATAGTATCACGCCTGCGGACGGACTGCCACATTATTAGATTTTTCAAGTAAGTGTTGCGGCAGTAACGGCCAAAGACGTAACCGGTAGTAGGTAGATCGCCCGGCCACAGAAGGAGTGTCACGACATGATGTCCTTCAATGTGTGCGTGAGAGACTTAACTTGTGTGCACGCGTCGGAGTGCTTGATGTGACACTAGCTGTCTGTATTACAGCCTAAAACGGCACAGAGTCACGCCGTTCCTATGCGTGTAATGAAAAATCTTCGGCTGTGAACGTAATTCCACTTTTGATACATTTAAAATCACCGGCTTCAGCCGTAGTGCCATATTATGAGAGTCAGGATGTACGGTTCTCGACGTACTGTCCGTGAACGTGTTAATAAATAATTGAAATCAGAATTTGTGATTTTTTTGCCATTTTTTTGCATAAAAGTTTTTTTTATGAAAAAATTACATCGAAAATTTTTTTTTTTTGTATTTTTTCTAAAAACAGACTTGAATACTCATTTTAAAAATATTTAAATACACACCTGTTTACAATTTTTTTTATCACCTAGCCTCATAAAAAAAGGTACGCCCCATGCGGCGTCGACCGTAATTATGTAAACAGAGACTTACCACTCGATCTCCGAGAAACGGCACTTCAGATAACCTTACGACCTTTACGTCCCCTGATCTGTGGCTAGAACCGTTTCGGTTCTGTGGCGGGAACACCGTATCTGTGGGAGGACCATTTTGGCGCTCGCGTTTTCGTCGCTTTCCGTCGCGTCTTAATTCGTGTGCAGTATAATAACTATTACGCCTATTTTGCTCAAACTTGCACGAAATGTTCATAAGAAAGAGCAGGACAGATTTGTAGTACATAATAAGCGACTAAATTATAACCGTGTACGCCCTATTACGGATTTTAAAAGTATTAATTTCTCGGTGCCATTTCCGTTAGTCATTGTCGCGACGCCGGCATTTATGGCTGATTATTATTTACGTATTTATTGATTTTATAAAAGTAATGTACAGTGACGCGATCCTGTTTAATGTGGTAATCGATTAGTGAAGTTTTTCATTTAAAAAGTTATTAGTAAGTGTGTGAAAACAGTGAATCAAAGTTCGAGAGTACCTATAAAAAAAGTTTGTTTTCGTAACCTCCTGATACCCCCGGTATCACCTATGATACTTGCAAACAAAAAAATATTTCTGCTCCATCTAGCGACGTATGTTAAAATTTCATATCGAATGATAAACTTGACAACTTCATTCATCGCCGAAAGGTGGATATACCTAAAGTCCAATCCTGCCCGATCTGGCAATAATGTAAACATGTCATGTTTTGATTGACAATCATTGTCTAAGACAGACGAGTAGAAAAATATAGTATGACAAATCATTGAATGTTTTACTATCCTGAGTAGGTATTTTAAATGAAAATAAACTATCATAAAGAAGTTATTTGGTGTCGAAATGTTGTAAGAACACTTTATGACTCCTGGATACTGGAATATAATCAGGGTAAATATTCAATTGCAAGTAACTATGAATATATAATATAGGATCAAATGTGTTTGTTTACATTTTTGCGCAAAGCTATTGAAATACAGTATAGATTGGATGATTTTCACTATGGTTTGTGGTCATTCGAAGTTAATTATTTTGACAAGTAACGACATGGTGCAAAGTCAACAAGGTAAATATTTGATGTAACATTGTTTTTGGTAATTTTTTTATTGTGTTTTACAGTTAATGAGTCAATTGCGTACTATGAATAAAAATAGTGATAAAATCTTACTCCTTAGTTGAGAAATTAAGTCATTTTTTTGTTGTATCATATATGATACTTTGGGCACTCAACATATAAAAAATGTTTTAAATTTCAGGTATGAGCTGTCATCAAATATCGGAATTAATAGCTAATCTCGATGTTTCTGATCGTGAAGATGTGGGATGTGGATGATTATGAATCGGAAAAAGATCTGCCGCTGGTTATGGTAGATATCGACGAAGATGTGGTACCTCGTGAACCCGAAACTGAGTGGAATGAGTCTGATGAGGAGCTCCTTTCTACTCACTGAACTCTTTACACTTTAGCTCACTCGTCTCAAGACCCTGGTTTCAGGAAAGCTACTAATTGCCCTTTAACATGTAACCGCTCAGATGACTTCGATAATAATAAAAAAATCGATCCGCCGTTAGAAGTACAACCTATACTCAATAGTTCTCATGAATACTTCTACCGATATATTATTCATCATACATTTTTTGATTTAATTTCAAATTGTTCAAATTTAACTACCGTTGCTCGAAGTGGTAAGTCACTAAATATGACATCTGAAGAGATAAGATCCTTCGCGGGTTGCTTAAATTATCCTATGCGAGGGAGAACTGGAAAATGGACAGGACAGTGACAGCAAAGTTCCATTTCTTCGATTTTGCTGCAGGTTCAGCATGGATAGAATATCGTCATGATGCCATGAAATCTCTTCATGCGCTTTTCCTCGGAAGCAAATCATGCAATACCTACATGGATTTTAAAATTAACTTAGGTCAATATCTGATATACGGCGGAACAACGCCATCAAGCATAATACAGTGCCTAAGTCCCAGTCTGGATCGTCTTACTCGCAGTAGCCCACATCTAAGTCCATTGCCATTAAGTCTACGAGTTTTATATTACTTAAAATTACTAAAAATAATTCCCAATAAAGTATCAGAAAAGGTCACGATTTGGTTTTATTCAGACCCAGAGTATCATCAGTGATACCCCCCATTTTAGGACTCAGGTGGGGAGAGGAATTTTTTTATTATTTTTCACGTAATATTTATGTTCAAAATAATCCCTATACTGAAAATTAACTTGATTATGCAAAGTTTTATACCCTGGGTCTCAGGAGGGTAAGTGCGACGCTCTGTGTTTCAAGTTTCATATTATCTAAACAATACACTAATACGAATCTCACCATTGTTTATTGAGAACTATACAAACAGATGGTTGGTTTTTGTTGCGTGCGCTGAGTAAATATAATTAAAGTTACATAAAAATTGTGAATTGCGAAATTGTTCATTTTAAAGTTCTATAAAAATTCTCCTTCTATTTTTATAAGTAGTATAATACGGTCAATTTTTAAAAAAAGTAAAACTAAAAACCGAGTCAAACTATTCACACAAATATCTACATTGTTCGCCAGTGCGTTGTGATCCGCCCCTACTTGCGTTACTATCATAATCTGTCACCGACTGACGCGGCGCCGCGTGAATGTGGTGCGCGATCTGTAGCAAAGGGGCGCGGGGGTAGCGGCAGTGAATCATGCGATTTGGTTAGGGTCAGGCAAGCTCATAAGGGCCCCATTCACTAACAGTTTACCGGACGATATCAATCTGTCAGTTAATCGCAATAGCCCACACACTAACAGTTCTGTTGAAGGTTTTGGACGGACGACTAATACGAACTGATAGTGTGTGGCCGCTCGACGATTCCGTTCAGCGCCGACAGATATCGGCCGGACAGTTTAAAGCCTGGCGCGCGATTGACCACACATTAGCAGGTAGCCGGCCGGCGGCCTGTCGACCGACGTCTTGTATCAGTTGCAGGCCGACAGTTTTAAGTTTTTCGACTTGTTTAATTTTACCGTCAAAATGGACAGCAAACCTCAATTTGTATCTACGTTTATTGAGTTATATAGAAGTTTCCCATGTTTATGGAAGGTGAAAGATGATTGTCATCACAATAAACGGTTGAAGGAAGAACGAAGGATGCTTAAAACAAATTATTAGCATATTATCAAACCACAATACCTTCAGCAACAATTGACAATGTGAAAAAAAAAATCTTAAAAGCACATTCAGAAAAGATCTATAAAAGGTAATTTTGATTTTACTCTTATATGAAAATGCTAAATACGCTTTTTGGTAGGTAGCTATCTAGAGGGATAACCCTCTATATCTTATACCAATCTATAATTTACACAGATTAAAAATACCTACGTACTTTTAAATTATGTATTATAAAATTTTAATATATATTTATTATTGTTATCCAGGTTATAATAGTTTGTCAAAAATTTTTAATAAAAATATTTATGGTACGGTATATTATTCATTAAATATCCATCTACCTACTTTCAGATCGATGAATCTACGTAATAACATGTTGACTTGTGATAATAATTCATTTATTCATTACAAAATAATTTGTGTAGAATAGCAAATAGGTGACCATTTGCTGTATGTAGTGTATGGGCCCTCAAACCGATATCAGACCATGGCCGACGGGCGATCGTACGGTGGAAAACTGCCGACTCCCGACTGTTAGTGTGTGGTCGCAAGACTGACAGCAGGCCCTTGCCGGCAGGCAAAAATCGCTTTAGTGTGTTGGCGCTATTGGTCTAGGACGGCAGGCCGTCCGATAGGATCAGAGACTGCAGGCGGACTGTTAGTGAGTGGGGCCCTTTAAGCTTGTTCCAAAATAGACCTATGTGTCATGACGTTTAAGAAAATACGTCTAAAATGTCTCGACTCATCGTATCGTTTTTGTCCAGTCGGTGTCGAGGCCCTAGGTCCTTTTAGGTTCATACTCGGGGTATGGGGGCCTTATTTAGGTTTTTTTTTTGACGCGGGGAACGCATTTACGCGCCTTGTGTGGTGTGTGGAACTCCCGGCCCGGTCCGGAACGGACCGTCCTAGCCAATGAACCCCGCGGTGTTCCTCCTCACCCTTTTGCCGGGCCGAGGGATATCAAAAGATTATTCACGTCGACCCGGCTAGGGGCGCCCCGTTTATTCGGGGCTCTCCTTCGGGGGAGCCAGATGGGCGGCTCCCCAAAGTTCCCTAAGGAGCTGAATACCACGCCTGCACCGCTCTCGAGCGCCCCTCTGTAATAGAGGAGACAAAGAGCGGCTGGCGCAGGCGTGTGCTAACGGGGACCCCCGGAACACGGGAAAGGTGCCCACCGCCAAGTGACCGTTGGTGGGCGGGGTCCCCCGACCTTACGCCCACGTTCAAGAAACAATCGGGGGCGCGCAGTGACGCCTCACCGCGGCGCCCCCGAACTGCACGGTAGAGCGGGAGCATTATCGGTTACTCCCGCTCCCCCGCACAGTGCACCTCCCGCTTTGCCGCCATCACCTCGTTAACTGGCGAGGTGACAGCGGCCCAGCACTGTTGACGCCGGTCGCGCCGTTATTCACGGCCGGCAGCCCGAACTGCATGGCAGGGCGGGAGCATTTACCCAAACCCCCGCCCCCCACGCAGTGCCTCTCCCACTTTGCTGCCATCGTCTTGCCAGCAAAGGTGGCGAAGCGACGGCTACCCAGCATTGCTGCTGCCGGCCGTGAATAACGGCACGGCCGGCAGCAACACACACCACCGAGCAACCCACAGGTGGGTTACTCCAGCCTCGGCCGAATTAGCCAGTGTAGCACAACTCCCCCACAGAGGAAGGGGAGTGGTCGCTACTCCGTTGCCCAGGATGCACCACGAGGAGGATCCGAACCATTGGGGTCCTTAAAATGTTAGTAGGACCCCGCATCCCGGCCTTAATTAGGTTTTTTTTTTGTTGACGCGGGGGACGCATTTAGGCTAGGGGCGCCCTGTTAATTCGGGGCTCTCCTCGAGGGAGCCAGATGGGCGGCTCCCCTGAGCTCTTTATTGAGCTAAAAACCACGCCTGCACCTCCACCGCTCTCGGTTGCCCCTCTGTAAGCAGAGGGTGTAGAAAGCGGCTAGCGCGGGTGTGCTCTAATGGGCACCCCCCGGAAC
Organism: Miltochrista miniata; assembly: GCA_933228765.1. Taxonomy (NCBI): domain Eukaryota; kingdom Metazoa; phylum Arthropoda; class Insecta; order Lepidoptera; family Erebidae; genus Miltochrista; species Miltochrista miniata. The sequence goes on along the minus strand of OW121773.1, from coordinate 17,119,189 downwards.
ACAGGGAGGGTGCCCACCGGCAAGTGACCGTTGGTGGGCGGGGTCCCCCGACCTTACGCCCACGGTCAAGAAACAATCGGGGGCGCGCAGTTACTCCTTACCGCGGCGCCCCCGAACTGCACGGCAGAGCGGGAGCATTATCCGTTACTCCCGGACCCCGCACAGTGCGTTATTCACGGCCGGCAGCCCGAACTGCATGGCAGGGCGGGAGCATTTACCCAAACTCCCGCCCCCCACGCAGTGCCTCTCCCACTTTGCCGCCATCGTCTCGCCAGCAAAGGTGGCGATGCGACGGCGACCCAGCATTGCTGCTGCCAGCCGTAAATAACGGCACGGCCGGCAGCAACACACACCACCAAGCAACCCACAGGTGGGTTACTCCCGCCTCGGCCGAAATTAGCCAGAGTAGCACAACTCCCCCACAGAGGAAGGGGAGTGGTCGCTACTCCGTTGCCCAGGATGCACCACGAGGAGGATCCGAACCGTTGGGGTCCTTAAGATGTTAGTAGGACCCCGCATCCCGCCTTATTTAGGTTTAGTTTAGATAGTAATAATATAAATATATCGATATGTAATAATTATGTTTCTCTGTAATTTTTAACAATAAATGTATATTTTATTTAATTATATTCTTGTAGAAAATACGTCATGTACTAAACGTTTGGACCTCCCCTACTTGTATAATGCTGGGACTACATTAGTTGGCGAATATTCGTGTCGCTTTGGCGCACTAGAACATCGTGTACGGACCAACTCAGAGCACTTAGAACTCTGCTACTGCTTGGTTAAATAAATAAATATTCACGGACATTTCAAAAACTCCAAAATCCAAAAACATGGAGCAGTAGACCCGGGCTTAGCAGGAAAAATCTTTTTCATTGTGCAAACAAATCTTACATTACGATTGATCTATTGCATTGTCTACGCCCGAAAACTACACGTTGCCGCGTTGCTAAGAATCTCTGAATTCGCCGTTCCCTGCCAGTGTGGCTCCAGCATAAAGCTCGTTTAAACTATGAGACGGTTACCAATTAAACAACTGACTTGTTCAATGTGACACAACAAGTAATGCGATTCATGAAAAATGGTTGCATTTAATTGTTTTTAGGGTTCCGTACCAAAGCAGTGCCCGATTACTGAGACTCCGCTGTCCATCTGTCTGTAACGGCAGTTTATCATGAGCTGTGAGAGCTAGACGGTTGAATTTTTTACAAATGATCTGTCGGTCACCTGTAGCAACTAATCAAAAGAATAAAAATGTTTAAGCAACTTTTACAACACTGCGTTTTTGGTCTCTCCTTTCGAATCTCCTTGCCCAAATCCGACCTCCACTTGCTAAGGATATACACATCGTGTACTAGGCTCAGTTGTTCCAGATTTCACAGGAGTTTTATGGGCTATTACGAAGAAATAACAAAAGCGAAAGTTATTGAGACTGTATGGATGTTTGTTGCTATTTCACGCTTTAACGACGTAATAGATTGTAGTCTGGAATAACACATCAACTACATTTGGTCACCGGAAAGGGTTCCCATGGGATGCGGGAATGGGAACAGACAACAAAGCCGCGCGTGCCATCTTGTAACATGTATACATGTAGTTCACTGTTCCAACCTACCATCTTTAATGTTAAACAATACCTCCACAGTTTACGATCTAGTTAATACAGCCGTGGGCAAAAGTAGAACTACTTTTTTTTTATACTACTTAGGTGGCAGAGAAGCTTACGGCCCACCGGAAGGTTGGTAACCGTAGCCTATAGACGTTTGCAACACCAGAGGCGCTACACACGCGCTGCCGACCCGGGCGCAGGTTGTGACGACCTGCAGTTGAAATTTTTCAAGCCGCCCATTAGGCCTTCAACTTGGCTTAACGACTGTCATTTTACTGACAACCGGGACCAACGGCTTATCGTGCCTTCCGAAGCACGGAAACGCTCGTAAATAAATGTCATAAAGTGGTCCACGTGGTAGTCACCCATCCATATCCGGCCATATATAAATGTTGCTTACTGCAGTGATCGTTTACAGAACACTGAGTCCGCGGGGCCACGAGCGCTTCTACTACGTATGGTTTTAGTCGGTAATAGTCCAGCATGGCATTCATGGATATCTTAACGTAGAATAAAGGCTAGATTTAATACCATCTAACCGTTTTTTACAGTGACATACAAATCAGAGCTTTGCAGTAAACGATGAGTCGTATCATAATAGAATATTCCTTTACGTTTAATCTACGTCCATAACAGACGAATAAAAATCATGGAAGACTGACATTTTCAATCTGTATTGTACATCCTACGTCACACAAAGTAAACCGATATCCAATTATGAGCATAAATTGAAATCGTAATAGTAGCTTTAGGGTATAGAAGTGTATGTAATGTAAAAATTAAAATATTCCTTACACTGAAACTGTTCCAATTAGCTAAAAATGTGGCATACGCAAGATACAAAGCTTGAGGCCCTTTCAAAAATCGCTATATACTTATTATGTAACTAATAAAAGACCAGAGAAGTTTGTCAAGCTTCGCAACAGACCAAGTTCTACTCTCTTAATTTTACTATAACAGAATAGTAATTCTCTTAGCATTTGGATATCACACAGATTGCAAAATGCTGCTGATTACATGTTATATCATCAAAGTTCCATCTGTATATTTTAGAGGTAGAAGATGTGAATACCATTGTGTAAATTTGAACTAGTATCGTCTTATGTGTAATTAGAGATTATTTAATTTTATAAGTATCCGTTGTCTGGTACCCATAACACAAGCCGGTCCTTTAGATACAAATAAATTGTAAGTATCTATTTTAGGCACCAATCTCAAAATTATTATGTTTACTGTGAATTCAATGTATAAAAAAAACCTTATTCAAGACACATTATGAATTAAGATTGTTGTATGTTTTTTGAGAAAATAAAGAATTTATTATTAAAAAAAAAAGTTTAAGGATCAAATCGGAAATACGAATTTTAAAGAGGTCCCTTCGTCACGTTAAAAGTGAGCTCATGTTCTTCAAAATTTAATTTAATATGCTTTGTTTAAGTCCACTTGAAACGCATTAGGGGAATAAATAACAATGGTAACCATAGAAGCAATTCTAAATGAATTTTATACAGGCCACAGGTAGTGAGGCAATCAATAACCTGTGTAATTACCATATTTCAAGCAAATAAAATTACTTACTTACTTAATACTCTTACTTACTATCTTACATCTTACAAATATTATAAACTAGCTTTCGTTCGAAAGAGATACTTTGACTTCTCTAACGCATAGGGCGTCTAGTAAAACATAGTTCAAGCTGTACTATCACTTTTGCTGGTCCAATTTTGATCAAACAAAAAGCGTCGTCTAAGTTTAATATATACCCACATAGTCCTAAAAGTAAAATTTTGGCTACTGGATTTTGCTCCAACCCCGAACAAATAAACAAACAAACAAAAAAACCTTGTTTACTTATATGAAGAGGAAACGATGTCCGATGTCCTTGGTTTAGGCGTACAAATGTATTTGTATATAGATACATGTATACTGGCGTAAATAATGAAAAAAAAAAAAGAAAAATCTTCTTATGCTTTATCCATACAGGTCACAATGTAACGCTTATGAACTTCCAAATGATTGCTTCTACAGTTACATTAATTGCCAGATTTGCAACGCAATAGGTATGTACTAGTGTGCTCAAGGATTTATTTTTACGTGAATTCAGTATTTTGCCAAACGAAACCTTTCAATTGATATCACGAAAGGCTCAATCTTCAAGCAAAGGTCTTCAAGTAGCGCACAGTATCTACTCGACCCAATAAAAATTGCGCTCACTTACAAAACTGTTTACATTGGCTCATACTTGCAGACTCCTACATTATATACTAAGCAACCATAAAAATTAAGTGTCAAATTGCTCCAAGCAAGTTCCAAATCGACTTGAAAAATTCAAGTCTCAACCATTTTTATTCCAGCTGTGCAGCAATCGGAGTATAATGCTATGATAAATCGAGATGAGATGAGTTTTATCGATTCCCTAGCGTATACCCTCATTTATTTCAGCTTTGGAGTCTGTAATACCAGTCAAAAGTAAGAACTATATTCAATTTCAATACGTCAGAGTATCTTATAAGTCAGAAGTTCTAGCTTAATACGTATTTTTGTAATACAAATAATTTATATCTATACATATAATAAAACTGTTGAGGGTCGAGAGTCTGTACATGGAAGATATTTAGAAAATTTTAATTGGAGGACGTTCTCTAATCGATACTGAAGCCAAAATGTAATATAAAATTTTCATGTCTGTCTGTCCCGTCTGTCTGTATCCCGAATAAGTATCACGCCGAAACTACTACTGGATGAATTCTAGGATACTTTTGATCCCGATATTTTATGCGGTTCCTTTGGGAGAGGAATGAAAGACAAAACGGTTTTTTAGTTGTAACTTCTCAATGCGTGATCCGATTCCAAAAGGTTTTGTGTAATAGAGGGAGTACTTTAGGGATTGTTTTACACAAGTTTCAATGTTGAGGGTTTTGTAGTTCAGGAATTAGAGACGTCTCAACTTTCGCCAAACCTATAATTCAAGTATTCCTTTGAATGTGAGGGTAAATCTAAACTGGCGTGTTGGCTTTGTCATGAAAGAGCTTAATGATTAAGGCTATTGTAAAACAATTCGGCGCCGAAGGCGTGGACTGAAGTGTTTTGGTATGGGCTTAATCTTTAAGCTCTTTTATGATTAAGCAAACAGGGCAGTTTCATACACTCCCATTAGTCTGTTGAAAATATACCTGCCCTTTTATACACCATATGTGGCGTAGACGAAGTTGCGCGGGTCAGCTAGTCTATAAATAAATCTTTAGAGAGTCGAGAATCTGTACATGGAAGATTATTATAAAAGTTTTAATTGTAGGGCGTTCTCCAATAAATACTGACGCCAAAATGTACTTTTAGAATAGACTTTATGTTTAAGCTTTTTATTGTCAAGAAGGGCAGCGTCACTCGCTCATATGAGTCTGATGAAGAAAAACTTCTCCTTACATACACCTTAGGTATGTGACGTAAACAAAGTTGCAAGGCTCAGCTAGTCGTAAATAAATATTATTTACTTTCTACGAAAATACTGATATATAAATTGATGTCTGTTATTGAAACTTTTATTATTTTCGCCACTGATATCAATTTATTGTACTGAAAGAAAAATCATTAATAGATTGTTGTTCAAGAATTCTCAAAGCCTACTTGACATTCTTTCAGTGAAAGAAACAGTTATTGAATATTAACTTGTTACAAGTAATTCACCTTACTGTAATAATTTTGATATAGGTATAATATTGATGTTAACAATATTGTAATTTATTACAGTATCTACCTACTCGCAGATTAGGAAATAAATTCTGACAGATTGCTAATTATGTATGTGTTAAAACTTCATACTGCATTGTGTCAAAATGTACTTATTAATTTACGAGTATTACATTTACGTAATTTTTTTTATGTTTAGCTCGCCAAATTGACGTCGCCATCAGTCTAATAGATAGACGTGGCGCATCTAGCGATTGGGGGCCACTTCTGACAGTAGTCCTCATGTTGGCGGCCCTGTGATGTGCCTCTCCACGATCCTCTTTTTTTTTTTTTTTATTTTTTTTATTTTTTTTTAGATTATAAATATTCACGGACATCTCACACAACGCTATCTGATCCCAAAGTAAGCTAGGAATAACCTGCTTGTGTTATGGGTATCAGACCACGGATATTAATACTTATATACTTTTAAATACATACATATTATACATAGAAACACCCAGACTCTTGAGACAAACATTTATGGGTCACACAAATATTTGTCTCCGGTGGGAATCGAACCCACGACCTCCAGCGCCGCAGGCGGTATCACTACCGACTGCGCCACAGAGGCAGTCAGAAGAACCTGGTCTTGAAGAACCCGGGATCGTAATATGAGAAAAAATATTTAGCGGCCCGTCAAATCAAACGCAATCAAAATCAAACACATAGTATGAACAAAATTATCTATGTTGAATATTGTTACCCTTCATACTTCTTTCCATGGAAAGTTTTTTCAGGAATAAAAGTAGCGAGTAGCGTATTTGGTTATGTGTTATTTCAAACTAAAATTCAGCTAGATTCGTGCAGCGGTTACAGCGTGAAAGAGTAGGTATCAAAAATTCAGGCAACCGCACTCACCAATTTTCGCATTTATAATATTAGTAAGATGAAATTTTAACTAGATGTTGGGTTTATAGATTTTCTGTCTCACCCACGCGTAATTGCTAGTACCCTTAATCAACCCTTATCAATTATCAAAATCACTTAAAACACATCGTGTTTAATACACAAATCAATCAATCAAATCAGTTTGAAGCAGTCTACTAAAATTTCAAGGTAATTATAACAAAGTAACAATAGAAGAAAATTACCTATGTAATTTAATTTTGCACTTTTTTTTATACCACTAGAGTGGCAGACAAGCATACGCTCCCCCCAGATGTACCGTACCGGTGATCACCGCAGCCTATGGACGTTCGCAATACCAGGGGCGCCACAATCGCGCTGCCGACTCTTTAAAAACCTTCTAAGTCCCCTTTTAAAGAACCCCATACTGTAGGCGTCTGGGAAAACCGAAGCAGGGAGATCATTCCACAACCTAAGCGTACGCGGAAGAAAGCCTCTATTAGATCTCACCGTGCTCGAGCGCTCAGGACGCAACGTGTGAGGATGAACAAAATCTAAACTGTACTTGTTTTAAACTACTTTTATTTTTAGTACTAGCTGACCCTCGCATTTTTTTAGAAGAGGTATGTCTAAATAACTAAACCATGAAAGAGCTGAAGGCGTGGACTGAATTGTTTTAGAATAGACCTTTTATGATTAAGCCAACACGCCAGTTTAGATTTACACTCACATTGTAAGGAACCCTTGAATTCTAGGAGTAGCAAAAGTTGATATTTATCTAATTTCTAAACTGCAAAGTCCTAATTAATGAAACTTGTGTGGAACAATGCTTAAAGTATTCCCTTTCTGACATCAAAAAAATATTTGAAATTAAAATAGTAAGAAATTACCGCTGAAAAAATCATTTTATCTTTCATCCCAGATATGGGTTTCAAAAGTATCGTAGAACCTTTCTCGGATTATAAGCTCAGATTGTTCCAAGTACAATTCAAATTGATTCAAGTAGTTTTAGGGTAAGACTTCGGCTTCAGTGTCAATTAGAGAATGCTCTACAATAAAAAAATTCAAAATCTCTAGCTCTCGACAGTTTTATTATTAACTAGCTGACCCTCGCAACTTCGTTTACGTCACATAAGGTTTGTGAATGGAGAGGTCCTTCTTCATCAGACTCATCAAGCAGCGTGTGAAACGGCCCTGTTTGCTTAATCATAAAAGAGCTTAAAGATTAAGGCTCTAAGTCTTAATCATTAAGCTTTTTTATGATTAAGCCAACACGCCCGTTTAGAATTACCCTCACATTCAAAGAAACCCTTGAATTCTAAGTTTTGCGAAAGTTGAGATGCCTTTAATTCCTGAACTACAAAACCCTCAACATTGAAACTTGTGTGAAACAATCCTTAAAGTACTCCCTTTATAACACTGAAATTAATATTATTAATAAAAAAATTTAGGAATCGCATCACGCGTTGAGAAATTACAACTGAAAAACCATTTTATCTTTCATTCCCTCTCCCGCAGGAACCGCGCAAAACTTTGGGATCAAAAGTATCCTAGAACCTTCCTCGGACTATAAGCTTCAAGTGTACCAAGTATCATTTAATCGGTTCAGTAGTTTCGGCGTGATACTTATTCGGGATACAGACAGACAGACAGACAGACAGACAGACAGACATGAAAAGTTTAAATTACATTTTCGGCTTCAGTATCGATTAGAGAACGCCCTCCAATTAAAATTTTCAAAATATCTTCCATGTACAGACTCTCGACCCTCAACAGTTTTATTATAAGTATATATAGATGTATAGAAATATACATGTGACAGTGAGTGAATATATTTGTTTCTGAATCACGCAGTCATTTTGGCTGAAATACGATAAAGTATCATCACTCTGATTTGAATTCAAGGCTATTTTTTTTAATCCTGTGAATGAGTTCAAGTGTTACTTCATTTCATTTTAAATTATTCATCGTTGTTATACATAGTTACTTTGAAAACCAATTTAATTCAAGTGAATTTTGTATTTATGCGATGAGGTAGAAACTAATGTATGTAAAGGAATAACATCAGTGTATATTACATCAATAGGTTATTCATGAAAATTATATTCCTCGTCCTTGAGCGAATGGCACGTACAGGAAAATTATATCATTACTTATTCTGTAGAAAAGCTTTCAGCTTCTTTAAAACAACAATTTTTTCGCTGATATTTTTAGCTTCAGACACGTTTTCGATAATCGTTTGAAGTTATGGAAAAAAGTCAGACTTATAAAAAGTCGTTCTTCATCAAAACATTCCTGTAAGGCCTCAGTCTAAATGTAATTGTGCGCTTGGGGGGCTGTGAGACGTAGCTGCATACAGACAACATGAGCTACGATACGAATTTATCTGTAGATTCTGGTAACACAATATTAGATGTCACCTTTCTCAGTTTTACAAAATGAATTATTTGATTTACCTGTTCGTTGCGTGAATGCCCATCGACATAAATATAATGTCAACCTGAAGCGGGTGACGCCTTTTTTTTAACGTGAAGGAAAATCCATCATGGATGCTATGCCCGGCTCCTGCCGACTATAAAACCTCACGTAACTCCCAACAGCCTATGGTTGGGAGTCAGGGGTAAGCCCTCGGAAGGATGTCCCAGAACTCCCAACAGTCCGGCCGCAGAGTCGGCCTCGCCAGGGAGTGGTTCGGGTGCTAACCCGCGTCTTAGGGGGGTTTCGGGTCTGATCCCGCTTCTAAGATTGCACAAGGCGCTTGGAACAACGCGGTGTACCATACGCAGGACGGGCACCGCTACGACGTCATTCCGACTTTTACTCAGAAATTGCAATTATTTTAGTTCATACTTCCGAGGCAATATCATTGTTCATTGTTTTTAAAACACACCACATCTAGCCCAAATTAAGCTAATGTAAAGGTGGGTCTACGCTAGACATACCGAGCACGAGCGGAGCACGGGCCGAACACAATTCATATAGCGTGGACCGACTTACAAGCCTCGAACGAGCGCGCTGCGAGCATTTCGTTCGTGCTCGGCTGCGTTCCGCCTGTTGTCGGTTTTTTGACGAACACAAAGGGATTTGCTTCGCGCTCGCAGTGCGCTCTTGGACGTGTTTAGTGACAGACGTCGGTTGCTCGAGCCGAACATCATGGAAACGTGGACCGAAGATGCTTCCGTGCAATTAATTGAATTATATCAAAATAATTCTCTCTCAAAATAGTTAGCAAATCTAAATTAATAATTACCTAATAATAAATAATCTCTCAAAATGGTTAGCAAATCTAAATTTTGTTGATTGGATCTCATTTTATATATATTTGTAGATCCCCATCGTCTAGGCCTTTTCCTATTTTTGCTGACCACTGCTGTAATAATCGCGGCAACAGCAGCGACTGCTGCAATATTATTAATATCGTCCATATTCGCCAAGAGCCGCGAGCTCACTGCGGAAAACTACGTTCGATCACAGTGATCGTTGTAGGTTCGTTGCACGTCCACACTTGACACTTCGAACGACGAAACCGAGAACGGCTCCGCTTGTGCTCCGCTCGTGCTCGGTTCGTCTAGCGTAGACCCACCTTTAGCTTGTGCTATGCGATCGAGACTACTGTTATACATACCTATATATTTTTAAATACATACATATTATACATAGATAAATAAATATAAATATTCACGGACATTTCACATAACGCTATCTGATCCCAAAGTAAGCTAGGAATAACCTGCTTGTGTTATGGGTATCGGACCACGTATATTAATACTTTTATACTTTTAAAAACATACATATTATACATAGAAACACCCAGACTCTTGAGACAAACATTTATGGGTCACACAAATATTTGTCTCCGGTGGGAATCGAACCCCCGACCTCCAGCGCCACAGGCGGTATCTCAGACTACGCCACAGAGGCAGTCCAAGTCTTTGTTATTTATAATTTTAATTCTGTAACTTTAATTAAATAAATTGAATTATGTTGGGACCTCCGGTTGCGAAAAATTCTAAATCTATGCATTTGCCTATCCCTTCGTGGATAAGGTGTGACCTATGTATGTATGTTATTCAACATGCCAATAGAGTCGGCAACACGAGTATAGCACTTAAACTTTGGTGGAGATACTTCTAGACCACCCCTAAGAAGGACTGTCCTCGGAGCTAACTCTCCTTACGCAAGATTATGTAAATCGGTGAATGGTTGCAGCGACCTGATAGATTGTCATTTGGATTCTGTACCTAAGGTGAAAGCCACACTGAACTCCATATCGGATACTGAACATCACTTTTTACATATTGTTTTAATTATTTATTTTCTGTCAATTGTAATTATTTTCCTACTTATTCTGCTGCATTAACATTGATGTTGCTTACTAAACGACACTGATGTGATGATATCATACTTAGTAAAAATAAAACTCTGATAATATCATCTTATTATTAACTGTGGTTGGTTTTGTTAAACATAGAACAAGCGGTGTTTACTTTTAAGTAATTGTTACATTTCTCTGTGCTGGCTACTAAGTTAATGTATTTAAATAGGATATAAGTATAAATGTAAACAGTTGTAAGTAATAATAATAATAATAATAATAATGATGGTAATAAAACTGGCAACACTAACTTGAGCTGTAATATATATATTTTTATGAACGTTTTAAAAATATTTTTGGCTGTATTTTTGTAAAATATTTAAATATAACACAATATATAACATCTGAAGAGTTGAAAAACCTTGAAAAATGGAAAATAAAACGAAAATTGGTACCAAAGTAAGATATAAAGAATTATAGAAGAATGACGTGACATTTAATGTGTCATGTCAATATCAAATAATATGTGAGAAAAATATATAATATTATTAAATGCTTACACGAGCAAAAGCCAGAAGTAAAAATGCACGACCAACATCTCCGGACTCGTCGCACAGCTCCATCTCACAACCCACGGAAACCTTAGGAATGGAATCGACTGTTGCTGAGGCGTCGAGCTCATCAAGCGACGAGTATTTCTCCCCACCGACGTCGCCAACACCTGTACGTCGGCAGGGGAGAGGCCGGCCGCCGATCTGCTTAGGACCCCGAGACCCACCGGCCTCGAATAGGGTCCCCGCTACCGGTGGTAATGTGCACCGCATGCGATGGACTTCATCTATGAATGAAAACGTCATGCGGGCATATTTTGCGGCTACAGAGGGGGGAATTAACCTCACTGCGTACCGTGTTCGGTTGCTACCTTTGTTTCAGGCTCTTGAACCAACTGTCAACGTGTCGGCACAGCGACTATCGGATCAAGTGCGGGTCATACAGCGTAATCATATGTTGAATGATGCCGTGCTTGAGAGGCTTCGATCAGAAGTACAATGTAGCATCATCATCCCTACTACATCTGAACCAAGTATATCTAGTGAAACGATTAACAACGAAATACAATCTGTTGTGCCTATTGATATAGTAGTGAATGATGATGCTACAACAGTAAGTACACAATACAACGACGAAATAAGGAGTGTTTTGGAACGAGCGATTCAGGAATACAGATTTTGTGATCCCATTTGTCGTCCTCGTATACCGCGTTTGCCCACGCATAGAAAAAACATGGCGCTAGTGAGTGCCCTGGACTCGGCTCTATCAAGTTATTTTGACACTTGTGTAGATATTAGTGATGCACACTCAATTCTGTATTGCGCGGCTGTTACAGTGTGTCGAGTGGCTGGTGTTAAATTTTCTAAATTTGAGCCAGCTACCAGACCTAATTCTGTTCCAGCCTGGCAATGCAGAATTGAGCGTCGCATCGCCGAGACTAGGGTACTCATTAGTAAGTTATGCTGCTTCAGGACAGGTAATACCCGACCTAGGGTAATGCGTTTTGTGACTCGTGCATTCGCGGGGACCGATATTGGTCCTCGCGAATACACAGTGCGGGTCACGGAACGCATTGACTACCTGAAGCAGAAAATTTATGCGTGGGCAAGCCGTATACGGCGGTACAAGAAGAGGGTGGATCGTTATACTCAGAATCGCTCGTTCCAAAAAGATGAAAGGTGGGTGTATAGAAGATGGGAGCAGCCCGATTCGAGTGTGACTGACAGGTGCCTACCGGATGCTGAAGCCACAAATACATTCTGGCGAGGCATTTGGTCTGCACCTGTTAGTCATACAGAGTGTGAGTGGATGCGGGATGTCAAGCTTTCATGTGAGTCTATAAAGACTATGGAACCAGTCCTAATAACATCTTGTGACATAGCCAGTGCGGTTCGTTCGTTGCCCAATTGGAAGTCAACTGGGCCGGACGGACTGCACAATTTTTGGCTGAAATGGTTCCATAGCTCACATGCTTGTTTGGCATCCTGCTTTCAATCATCACTTGAATCAGGGTCGCTTCCATCTTTTATGACTTCGGGAATAACCCACCTTCTCTACAAATCCGGTAGTACTACGGACCCTAAAAATTATAGACCGATAACTTGTTTACCAACGGTCTATAAGCTTCTTACATCTATTTTGAGAGTTAAATTAGCAACTCATATTGAAAATAATTCTATAATGTCTAACTCTCAAAATGGATGTAGAAGCGGGTCACGTGGTACTAAAGAACTCCTTATTCTTGACATGGCCATTAACCAGCAGGTTCGCCGTAACCGAAAAAATCTGGCGACATGCTGGATTGATTACAAGAAAGCCTACGATTCAGTGCCACATACATGGCTGTTGAGGGTGCTGGAGTTGTATAAAGTTGATGCAACTCTTAGCACCTTCTTAAAGGCATGTATGGGGCAATGGACAACGGCTCTTGTATATCCAGGATGTCGTCAGGTTCTTGGGAATGGCGAGCCTGTCAGGATCAAGAGGGGTATATTTCAGGGTGACAGCCTGAGTCCCTTATGGTTTTGCCTGGCGCTGAATCCTCTCAGTACCTTACTGGAGGGTTCAGGGCTAGGCTATCAGTTCAGGAGAGGAGGTCAAGTTGTTTCCCACCTTCTTTACATGGATGACTTGAAATTATTTGCCTCCACCGATTCCCACTTGATAGAGTTACTAAAAGTCACAGAAGCTTTCAGTAATTCTATCAAAATGGAATTTGGTGTAGATAAATGCGCTGTCATGCATGTAAAGAAGGGACGAATTGTGGAATCTGAAAGAGTACATCTTTCAGATTTTACAAAACTTAAATCCATCTCCGCGACTGAAACCTATAAGTATCTGGGTATGTCGCAGGCATTAGGTATTACAGAGATTGGCATGAAACAAACGTTGGTGGACCGTTTCTTTGGCCGCCTGAAAAAAGTATTGAAAAGTCTTTTATCGGGCGGTAACAAGGTGCGGGCTATCAACGGTTGGGCCATGCCAATCTTAATCTATTCCTTCGGCATACTTAGATGGACTCAGACTGAATTAGACGCCCTGGATAGGAAAGTCCGTTCACTATTGACCATAAACCGAATGCATCACCCACGTTCGTCTGTAATGAGGTTGTATATCCCACGAAAGTGTGGAGGTCGCGGCTTTTTAAATGCCAAGACCTTACACAATCGTGAGGTATACAACCTTAGGGAATATTTCCTTCATGCTAACGTGGGTATGCATCGGGATGTGGTAGCAATGGATAACGGACTGACCCCTCTTGCTCTTGCCAAAGAGAACTGGCACAAACCAGTAATACTATCAACTACGGATCGCAAGGAGATATGGCAGAGCAAAGAGCTGCATGGACGATTTTATCGGGCCTTACACGGGCCCGATGTAGATTTAACAGCATCTGTCTCCTGGCTACGTTTCGGTGATTTGTTCGGCGAAACAGAAGGTTTTGTCTGTGCAATTACAGACGAAGTTGTTATGACGAATAACTATCGGAAATATATTTTGAGAGATGCTACGGTTGACATATGTCGGGCATGCCACCTACCCGGTGAATCTCTCAGACATATTATTTCTGGTTGTTCTCGTCTTGCCAACGGCGACTATTTGCATAGACACAACCAAGTGGCCAGGATTGTCCATCAGCAACTTGCACTAAAATATAAACTTGTGGATTTGGAGGTACCGTATTACAGGTATGTGCCCGACCCAGTTCTTGAAAATGGTCGTGCCACGTTGTATTGGGATCGATCTATTATCACTGACAGGACTATTGTAGCCAATAAGCCTGATATAGTGGTAATAGATCGATCAGAGCGCCTCGCAATAATCGTTGATATCACGGTTCCACATGACGGAAACCTCGTGAAAGCCGAAAAAGACAAACAATTAAAATATTTGGACTTGGCACACGAGGTTGTCGACATGTGGGATGTAGATTCAGCGATTATTGTTCCGATAGTCGTATCAGCACACGGTCTAATTGCCAAGAGCCTCGATCAACATCTCAAGAGGCTCGCGTTAGGTAGTTGGGTCAAGGGCCAGATGCAAAAGGCAGTTCTCCTAGATACGGCACGTATTGTGAGGAGGTTCCTGTCTCTGCAGCCCTAACCACCGGTAGCTTGGTCCCTGTACCCGATGCCGGTGGGACACTATTTTTTTATATTTTTAAATATATTTTTTTTTATTTTTTAAAATGTATTTAAAAATTTAATTTAATAAGTTGAACATTGTAAATAAAGGGAATAATAATAATAATATACTAAACTGACAACCCCACCCAAGAGCAATGGTATATTTTTTTATTGCAGGAAAAAAATCATTATTTCCAAATTATAATTGCATTTCGTGTAAAAGTGATACATATTAGGAAATAGTATATATACATAAACCTACACAATGAATATTACAATAGAATTATGCTATTATCAATGGATATTTGTTACGAAAAAAAATGTTATAGAGGAGACTGACATGACATATGTCATGTCAACCAAAAATATGTGATAAATAAAATAATACTAATGCTTACAAGAGCCAGGAGACGCTTAGCACAAGCAACATCACCGGACTCGTCGCACAGCTCCGCCTCGCAGCACAGGGAAATCATATCATCGGAACCGATTGCTGCTGAGGCGTCGAGCTCATCTTCAAGCGACGAGTATTTCTCTCCGCCGACGTCGCCAACACCTGCACGTCGGCAGGGGAGGACCCGGCCACCGACTTGCTTGGGACCCCGAGGCCCACCGGCCTCGAATAGGGCCCCCGCTACCGGTGGTAATGTGCACCGCATGCGATGGACTTCTTCTATGAACGAAAATGTCATGCGGGCATATTTTGCGGCTACAGAGGGAGGAACTAACCTCACTGCGTACCGTGTTCGTTTGCTGCCTTTGTTTCAAGCTCTTGAACCAACTATCAGCGTGTCGGCACAGCGGCTGTCGGATCAGGTGCGGGTCATACAACGGAATCATCTGTTGGATGATGCCGTGCTTGAGAGGCTTCGCTCAGAGCTACAGTGTAGCATCATCATCCCTACTTCGTCTCAAACAACTGCATTAGAAATCCATGCAACGCAACCTGACGTATTTATTGATGAAGTAGTGGATGATATTGCTACTACAGTAAGTACACAATACAATGATGAACTAAGGAGTGTTTTGGAGCGAACGATTCAAGAGTATAAGTTTTGTGATCCCAAGTGTCGCCCACGTATACCGCGTTTGCCTACGCATAAAAAAAACATGGCCCTAGTGAGCACCCTGGACTCGATTCTACCAAGTTATTTTAATACTTGTGTAGATATTAGTGATGCACACTCAATTCTGTATTGCGCGGCTGTAGCAGTGTGTCGGGTAGCTGGTGTCAAATTTCCTAAATTTGAGCCAGCTCCTAGACAGTCTGTTCCAGTCTGGCAGTGCAGAATTGAGCGTCGTATCACCGAGACTAGGGTGCTCATTGGTAAGCTATGCTGCTTCAGGGCGGGTAATACTCGACCTAGAGTGATGCGTTTTGTGACTCGTGCATTTGCGGGGACTGATATTAGTCCTCGCGAATACTCTGTACGGGTCACGGAACGTATCGACTACCTGAAGCAGAAAATTTATGCGTGGGCAAACCGTATACGCAGATACAAGAAAAGAGTGGATAGGTATACTCAGAATCATTCGTTCCAAAAAGATGAGAGGTGTGTATATAGAAGATGGGAGCAAATCGATTCAAGTGTGACTAATATGTGCCTACCTGATGCCGAAACCACAATCACATTTTGGAAAGGTATTTGGTCGGCACCTATTAGTCATACAGAGTGTGATTGGATGCGGGATGTCGGGCGGTCGTGCGAGTCTATTGAGACCATGGCACCAGTCACAATAACACCTGATGACATTGCCAGTGCAGTTCGTTCGTTGCCCAATTGGAAATCAACTGGGCCGGACGGGCTGCACAATTTTTGGTTTAAATGGTTTCGTAGCTCACATGATTGTCTGGCATCTTGCTTTCAATCATTACTTGAGTCTGGGTCGCTCCCATCTTTTATGACGTCAGGTATTACACACCTCCTCTATAAATCTGGTAGTACCACGGACCCGAAAAATTATAGACCGATAACTTGTTTGCCTACGGTCTATAAGCTTCTAACATCTGTTTTGAGAGTTAAATTATCATCTCATTTAGAAAATAATTCCATAATGTCCAACTCTCAAAATGGATGTAGAAGCGGGTCACGTGGTACTAAAGAACTCCTTATTCTTGACATGGCCATTAATCAGCAGGTTCGTCGTAACCGGAGAAATCTGGCAACATGCTGGATTGATTACAAGAAAGCCTACGATTCCGTGCCACATACATGGCTGTTGAGGGTGCTAGAGTTGTATAAAGTTGATACAACTCTTCGCGCCTTCCTGCAGGCATGTATGGGGCAATGGAGAACGGCTCTTGTGTATCCAGGATGTCGTCAGATGCTTGGGAACGGTGAGCCTGTCAGGATTGAGAGGGGTATATTTCAGGGTGATAGTCTGAGTCCCTTATGGTTTTGTCTAGCACTGAATCCTCTCAGTACTTTACTGGAGAATTCAGGGCTAGGCTATCAGTTTCGGAGAGGAAGTCAAGTTGTTTCCCACCTTCTGTACATGGATGACTTGAAATTATTTGCCTGCACCAATTCCCACTTGATAGAGTTACTCAAGATCACTGAAACCTTTAGTAATTCTATCAAAATGGAATTTGGTGTAGATAAATGTGCAGTCATGCATGTAAAGAAGGGACGGATTGTGGAATCTGAAAGAGTACAGCTTTCAGATTTCACAAAACTTAAATCCCTCTCCGCGACTGAAACCTACAAATATCTTGGTATGTCGCAGGCATTAGGTATTGCTGAGACAGGCATGAAACAAGCGTTGATGGATCGTTTCCTTGGCCGCCTGAAAAAAGTACTGAGAAGTCTTTTATCAGGAGGTAACAAGGTGCGCGCCATCAATGGTTGGGCCATGCCTGTCTTAGGATATTCCTTCGGCATACTGAGATGGACTCAGACAGAACTAGACACCCTGGATAGAAAAGTCCGTTCGTTGTTGACCGCAAACCGAATGCATCATCCGCGTTCGTCTGTAATGAGGTTGTATATCCCACGGAAATGTGGTGGTCGTGGTTTTTTAAATATCAAGACGTTACACAACCGTGAGATATACAACCTTAGGGAATATTTCCTTCATGCGGACGTGGGTATGCATCGGGATGTGGTAACAATAGACAACGGACTGACCCCTCTTTCTCTTGCCAAAGAGAACTGGCACAAACCAGCAATACTAACTACTAATGATCGCAAGGAGATATGGCAGGGCAAAGAGCTGCATGGACGATTTTATCGGGCCTTACATGGGTCCGATGTAGATTTACTAGCATCAGTATCCTGGCTACGTTTTGGTGATCTTTTTGGAGAAACCGAAGGTTTTGTCTGTGCAATTACTGACGAAGTTGTTATGACGAATAACTATCGGAAATATATTTTGAGAGATGGTACGGTTGACATATGTCGGGCATGCCACCGACCGGGTGAATCTCTCAGACATATAATTTCTGGTTGTCCTCGTCTTGCCAACGGTGAGTATTTGCATAGACACAACCAAGTGGCCAGGATTGTCCATCAGCAACTTGCCCTAAAATATAAACTTGTGGATGCAGAGGTACCGTATTACAGGTATGTGCCCGACCCAGTTTTCGAAAATGGTCATGTCACATTGTATTGGGATCGGTCTATTATCACTGACAGGACTATTGTAGCCAATAAGCCTGATATAGTGGTAATAGATCGATCAGAGCGCCTCGCAATAATCGTTGATATTACCGTCCCACATGACGAAAATCTCGTGAAAGCAGAAAAAGAAAAACAAATAAAATATTTGGATTTGGCTCACGAGATTGTCGACATGTGGGATGTGGATTCAGCGGTTATTGTTCCGATAGTCATATCAGCACATGGTCTGATTGCCAAGAGCCTCGATCAACACCTTAAGAGGCTCGGGTTAGGTAGTTGGGTCAAGGGCCAGATGCAAAAGGCAGTTCTCTTAGACACGGCACGTATTGTGAGGAGGTTCCTGTCTCTGCAGCCCTAACCACCGGTAGCTTGGTCCCTGTACCCGATGCCGGTGGGACACTATTTTTTTATATTTTTTAATATATTTTTTTTTATATAATGTATTTAAAAATTTAAATTAATATGTTTTAAAATTGTAAATAAAGGAAATAATAATATATTCTTTATTGTACACCAAAGCTTATAAATATTAACACAATATAGGAGGTATTCTACGGTACCTTACCGTATTTCTGCCAGGCAACCTTTAGATGGACTGGACTGTGTTATACTTTAATAATGGGGTTTCAGGTTTGGTGTTACATAATACTTATTAGCAAACTAAAATAAAATAAAATCGATCAATATATACCTACATAAATACATACATACATACACATATACACACATAAATACAAAAATATACATACTTAAATACATATATACATACAGACATACAACTATACATATGTTATTACACTTCCTACACATATAATATACGCACAAAAACTCAGTATACCGGTGGTTTAAATTGAAAGATAGTATTCTTTCACCCTTACCTTAAATGCGCCCAACGTTTGTGCACGCCTGATATGGAACGGTAGTGTATTCCACAGCCGTACTGCTTCATCAGTAAAGGATTTATTGGCAAATTTTGTCGAATGTGCTGGCATATGCAATCGCAAGTTCTTTGAAGACCTCAGGAATCTGGAATGAGTATCACACTGGAACTCAAAGCGTCCCTTGAGGTAGGAAGGAGCTAGTGGGTTAAATAAAATAGTATAGAGCAAAGAAAGAATATGAGTATTTCGTCGAAAGCGAATTGGGAGCCACTTGAGTTGATTGCGGTATTCAGAAACGTGGTCATATTTGCGTAAACCAAATATAAACCTTATACAGAAATTTTGAAGGCGCTCAAGCTTATCTAGTTGCTCCTGCGTGAGATCAAGGTAGCTGGCATCGGCATAGTCTAATATGGGAAGTAGTAGTGATTGTGCAAGCGAAATCTTCGTCGGTATCGGGAGAAGGTCACGCAATCTTCGCAAAGAGCCTGCCGAGGCAAACAATTTGCGATTGACTTCCTGTAGCTGAGGCCCCCAGGACAGAGTACTATCGATAAATATACCCAGGTTTTTCACTGTATCACTGACAGGTAACGGCATGCCATTGAAGGTAATTTGTGGTAACTGAGGCCAGGGAACTCGAGATATCATCCAGTTACTACCTATAAGAATTACCTGAGTTTTTGTTGGATTCACCTGCAAACCGTAGCTATTACTCCATGCACATATTTGTTCCAAATCACTATTGGTCACGCTAAAAACCTCATGTATGTGACTGAGTGCAGCCTGTGAGTAAATTTGTAAATCATCTGCATAAAGGTGGTAGGATGAAACTAGTTGCTTTGTGATGGAATTAATAAATATTGCGAACAAGAGAGGAGATAAAACGCCACCCTGCGGTACACCAACCGAGATATTGTTCCAAGAAGAAACCGAATCATCAATACAAATACGTTGCCGGCGTCCAGTCAGGTAACTGCGAAACCAATCAATCACTGGCGGAGATATGTTAATAGAGCGTAGAATCTCAAGCAGAATGCGGAAATCCACAGTACCAAAAGCATTACTGAAATCCAGTAACGTCAGCAATGTAAGCTTTCCACTCTCCATTCCCATTCTGATATCATCTGTAATATTAACAAGGGCAGTAACAGTGCTATGCCCCGGGCGGAAACCCGATTGGTAGGAATTTAGAAGACAGTTTTTGTTGAGAAAGGAGTTAAGTTGAGTGTGAACAAGGCGCTCAAGGACTTTAGATAGAAACGGTAAGATAGAGATAGGACGGTAATGAGAGAAAGACGAAGGACTAGATTTTTTAGGTAAAGGTATAATTTGGGCTTCTTTCCACATCAATGGAAAAATGCCACTGGAAATGGAATGGTTCAGAATATTACAGATAATTGGTAGTAAGACATCTAGAATTGGAAGGATCATCCCGCGGCTAATACAGTCATTACCAACGGCATTAGACGCTATAGATATTATGCTCTTCTTAACATCACAAGCGGTGAATTGATTAAAATTAAAGGATTGATAGTTAGGAGTTGGTAGCTGTGAAAGGCGAGTAATAGTATTAGTTTTGGTACTAGCGTCAAAACTCGATGTATTTGAGAAATGCTTATTTAAAGCGTCGAGGTCAATATTCCTGGAATTAACTTCTTGTTTCGACTTACCAACTCCCAAGGTTCTTAGAAATTTCCAGATTTTAGCTGGATCTCCGTTTTCTATGGATATTTGAATGTGCTGGCGTTGTGCGTTCCTACACACCTTATTGCAGAGATTTCGTATCCTAACATAGCTTTCGCGGTTATATTCGGTGGGTTGATATTTAAATTTTGTTTTAGCTCGACCTTTTTTATTAATTAAATCTTTTATTTCATTAGTGAGCCACGTCGATGGAGGATGTTTAATTTTTACTGGACGGATAGGTGCGTGAATATCGTAGAGGCTGACCAATTTGTTAGTTAAAAATCGAACCTTGTCGTCAACTAGAACACAATTGTACAACGAAGCCCAATCTATGCTACTTGCATCTTCTCTAAGTTTTTCACCATTCATCCGACTGAAGTTACGCTGCATTAACACCTTAGACTTTGCCTTGGGGGGGGCGAGCTTTATAAGAGAGAAAAATAAGGTCATGAAAGGAAAAGATATCAGCTGTGCATTGGCCGTGTTTTACTACAAGCTCAGGAGACGAAACTATAATGATGTCGAGAAGGGAAGGAGCACAGTCAGGAAAATGGTGGGTAGTATCCAAAGGAAGAACAGAAAGATTACAAGCTTCTAAAATATTCCATAGCTTAACAGATCGAGACAGAGAAAGAGAGTCATTCTTAACAAGACAAGTATTAAAGTCTCCTAGTATTATAGTGTGTCGATAAGATGGCACTAGGTTTTCCAGCAAAAGTTCGAAGGAAGAGAAATAATCCACTCGGTAGGAGGGGCTGTAGTAAACACCAAGAAGTGCCTTAGTGTGATTGAGTTCGACTTCAATAAAAATATACTCGCCCGAATTTGACGGCGGTGGCTGCGCTGATACCCGTAAAATATTGTAAGGGATATGCGATTTTAAATAAATACCAACACCGCCACCACGGCCCATCGAGCGATCATTCCTTATTAGGTGGTATCCTGGCAAAGTGACAGGAAGAGAAGGCAAATCTGGAGTCAACCATGTCTCTGATACAAAAATTGCATCGATATGTTTATTGTTGAGGTTAGCCAGCATACCAGGAAAATGGGCGGAAATACTCTGAGCATTAATATGCAAAACATTGAAGTTATGAGGCACATCAGAGAAGTGCGATTCGAGCACTTCTGCAAGTGAAGGAGTAACCACTGCGCTATTATTTAGTGTACGTGTTGAGCAAATAAGAAAACTGTCATCATTGCCTTCCGATTCTGACATAATCTATATTTGTATTGTAAAAATAATAATATGAATAATAATAATAATAAATAAATAAAATAAACCAATTAATAGAATAAATATTAATTATATATAAGTATAATAAAATAATATAAAATGAAAGGGTTAGGTTCACAGTCCGGTTCACCTACCAGCTGAGTGCAAATACAAATTAATACATTATTATAAACAAGAAAAAAAGAAAATAAATAAATTCATATTCAGGGTTTTGACGTAATGAGAACATTATTGACTTGATTATAAGACTAGGCTGTATCCGTCCAATTGCCTTTGCCGATTCCAAGATGGTTGAAAATTAATAAACTAATTGACAGTAATGACAAGAGATTTACAAGAGACAGTGACATGATAGCAGAATAAACAAAAATTATTGTTTCTTTAGTCGTCGGTGTTTGGAAAATAAAATAAAGAAAGTGAAATTACTGTGACTATAGAGAGTGAAAGTGGTGAACAACAATGTGCAATAATATATAACAAGTTATAGCATAAACATTACCCGAAATTAAGTACACACGACGCGACGGTGTCAGCCAATGATAAACACTACACTTATTTTTTGGTCGCCACTGTGCGTCTTGGCTTCGCACTGGCAGCCGTTGATTTTGGAACTATAATGGCTTTGTCAGCTTCCGCTGAGGCAGCCGCAGGCGCAGGCGCAAGGATTCGTATCCTATCTAACTCCTGAAGCGAGGCGATGCGATGACGTGACCCATCAGACGCTGTTACATGGATGTGCCCCTCTCTCGTCCAGCACTTGTCTAATCCGTACCGCTCTCGTGCAGCCATGAACGTCTCGTGCCTGGTCTTCGTTAGAAACTCCGATATTGTAATGCCAAATCCTTTAAGTTTCGATTTTGAATACCAAATACTGTCACGATCAGAAACCTTGCAAAACTTGACAAGTATTGGTCTAGGCTTATGGGGGGAAGATGGGCGCCCCATTCTGTGGCATCGCTGAACATCGGAAGCAACAAAATCAGAAATTTGCAACTGCTGCTTCGCTACACCCACAACTATCTCCGCTGTGTCCTCAGAAGCACGCTCCTTCACACCATGCAGGAGGAGCATTTTGCGACGGCTGCGAGTCTCCAAACTATCCACCTTGCGTGTCAGATGGTCAACTTGTTGCTGAAGGAGATTCAAGGCAGATGATATGAAGGACTTAAAAGCCGCAAACTCCGACACTAAATTTGCAGTGTCCGGTGCAGCGCTGCTTGCCAGCTTCGTTTCAAAGACCATCATCTGCTTATGAAACATTGATTTTAAGCTGGCCATTGACTCCTGTACGTTTGGTTCCATGTTCTTTAGTGAAATTATAAGTGCTGTAGTAGTTTTGAAGAGAGATAACACTCACACTGGTAGGTGACTTCTATTATTGTATGATTTTTATCATGAAAGTGAATACTGATAGTTAAATAATTAAAAAATTAATATTTAATATAGAGTGATTCAAAACAAGTCTATATGCCACAACTACCCACTATCTTTTTCTCACTGCTCACATTCAGTTAAGTAAGTAAGTAAACCTTATCAAAAAAATAAATAAATAAAAATCTATCGCTGTAGCTGTACCAAAGATTTTTTTCTCTTTTTTACGTGTGGAAATCCTACATGGATCACTCCTACCGACTAAAACCACACGATGCCCTACGACTGTCTACGGCCGGGAGACCCGGGTAAACCCTCGGAAGGATGTCCCAGGGCTCTCGGCAGACTTTGGCGAACACTTCAACCTCGCCCATGGGGTTCAGGTGCTATCCCGCGTCTGGGGAGCTGGTTCGGGTGTTAACCCGCTACTCGGGGAGGGCGGGGGGGGGGGGGGGGTTGGCCTGCTTCTGTAAGAACGGCGAGCAGCCAGCTCACCGTTCTCAGGCCAGCTGTACCAAAACGAAAGCCAGCTCACTGCTCACATTCAGTTTCTGGCCTTAAGCCCGATCTACATCGTTTTCACATGTCTCGAAAGTCAAGATAATACGCTACCTCTTTTGCATACACGTCCCGATTCCAACACTTGCTTAGACAGCACATCCCGCCTCGTTCCGTAAATTTTAACACTTTGACAGATGGTAGGCATAGCCTGTTCCTATCCATTTCAACCACAGCCGACAGATCATAGTATAAAGAGAGTAGTTCTCTTTATACTGTGATTTCAACACAACAAGCCATACAGTTGACAGTGCGAGTGTAATAGCTCTTTTATTTCACAATTCTGTAGAATTTGGTTTCCACTGACTCCAGTAGTATTTAAATAAAAAATGAGAAGCACAGTTTTTTTTACATTATGTTTATTTAGCTACAGTAATACGAGTATAACAGTAGATTAGGATAAGGTGCAAATACCAATTTCAATCATTAAATGTGTTCAATAATAATAATTATACCTGTTAAAAGTCAAAATATTTTACAATTTACTGATAAGATAATAAATACGTAATTATTAGGTTAGGTATAAGTCTAAGCAATAAATCGCAGGAAACGCTTTAAATACTTCTACAAATTCACGACAAACATAAAACCATAATTATGATTATGGAATCATAAAATATATAATAAAATACAAAGAGACAAGGCAATAACTGTCGACGCTGTCGGTTTTTTGTTAACATTAAAAGCTAAACTGTATGACATGTCATTATCTATGCGGTACATTATCAACTCAATTCTGTACTGCGGTTCATGAATATAGATATAGGAGGTACATACAGTCAACTATGATGAAATGTACTAGTTTAATCTTACAAAATGATTTATCCCTGTTGGTGCCATAATGAACTAACCAAAGATTGTCCACAAGAATACGTCGAAACCCAAATATTAACTATGTACTTATATGTTCCATGCAATGGGCGCTTGCATATTGCACGATAACGGTAACGACACGATATCGTCACGATATCGTAGGAGTGGTGTTTTGATACAATTAATACTACACGCTTTCACACTGCAACGATATCGTCACGATATCGCCACGATATCGTTGCCGATAGATTGCTGTCGTGACGATATCGTGTGACGATACAGAGCGGGGTCACAATATACAGATACAACAGTAAAGTAACTTCATAGAAACGAGCGAAACGGCTCACTCACACAGACGTGCGCATCTAGTGACCCACGACATTCCTGGAGCATGACTGGTAGCTCAGTTCAGTCGCGGTTGTGGCAGTGGTAAAGTTGTTTGCGTATTTTAAACTGTTGCGCCTATTCTTAAAGTTATAAGAATAGGCTTGTCCTATCTTTTTAAATATGCTAGATGTCCTAGGACTTCCAACAGACCAACAACCACCACTGCGGCCTCGCTTAGAGGATTGGTTCGGGTGCTATCTCTCGTCTTTGGGGGGTTTCGGGTGTGATCCCGCTTCTATGGGGGGGCGTGCGTGAACTCCTCACGTCATGCTGCCGTCATAGGCCTGCTTCTGTTAGGATGGTGAACAGCCCTCTCGCCGCGGTCATGTAAGCCGATAGTCTACGGCGAAGACACGTTGGCGGCGCCCAGGCCGCCGACTGCGGTACTCGGGTGGGAGAGTTCTCTCCCGTTCCAGCTCCCTTTCCTGGCGCAAAGCTACTAAGCGAGTAACAAGCAGTGGGTTATATTGTGTCAATTTCGTTCGGCTTTATCGTTGAACGATATCGTGACGATATCGCGACGATATCGCGACGATATACTTGAACGATGTCGTGCCACGATATCGTGCAGTGTGCAAGCGCCCAATACCACGAATTACAGGCAAAATGCTTTCTTCTACAGATCCTCTAAACATAATATAAACAATCTAAATTTAGTGGACTTTGATTTGTTTAATACCCCCATACACAAACTAAGAAAAGTGTTATTAAATTAGTGGTTTGGCGTGACGCTTCAATTATATCTTACTTTGTGTGTAAAGTATGTTATTAAAGTCGCTTTTCTTTATGATACACTAGAGTGCACGCGCGGGTTACATATGTAGCCCAGCGTGTAGTATTGCCGTATATTATCGTACCTAGGCGCGCTATAGATCTATCGTCTCGTGTATTCCTCGGCTACTACCCCCTGAACATACACCATAGTGCGTAGCCACTTGCGGCGCACAGACCTTTAAAATATATGTCCTTAAAGTTGCTTGGGCTACACCTGTGCCCCGCGCGTGCGTTCGAGGAATAATATTGTGAAAGTGTACAAGTGTCAAAATTGAGGTAAATATACTCTATTGTAACATAACTATATTATATAATTATAAATATTATGATACATATCTAATTAAAAACATATTAATAGTAAGTATGCATTTTTTATTGTTGGTTTTTGTTTATTTTTTGCAGATGGCGGTGTCCGAACAAATCGAACGATGGCTTGATGAAGTTAATGAAGGTGAAGATATTTTGACCGAGAGCAAAGAAGAAGAGGATGAAATTGCAAGACCAAGTGACGCACTGGGATCACCTCATTATTTTGATACGTACCAATCAGGCGATGAGGAAGACGATGACGTGCTTTTGTCGACATTGGTTTCCTACCAATCTTGAAATAGAACCAATTGGAGTAAGTGTCCACCACCTACTTCAAGAACAAGGTGCCATAATATTTTAGCTCATCCACCGGGCCCAATAGGTCCAGCATAATTTTCTACTGATTGTTACGTTCCTAATTGATAATATGACCTAGTGATCTCAAGCCTGCTAAATACTAGTTGATTTTTAAGAACTTTCTATTTTTGTTGAAAATTACAGTTAAAAAGTTAAATTTACTTAGTTTTATAAAAAAATATAATAAAAATAAACATGTTTAAAATATACACTGTGTTTAAATTATTAATTTTTGATATATACACTCATTTGCAAAAAAAACGGGCGGTTTTGATTTTCATTCATCTTTAAAAAGATATAATACCAAAAAGGTTTCAATCGTTTGTACACGTTACTGGCCGGTTTTAAAAATGCCGTGGTATTTAAAAAAGTACGTTCTAAATTCAAATTTTCATTTGATGCTCATTTTTACAGAAAACCCCTTTTTATCCTACATTTTTGGCGCGAAGTTCCAGAAGTTAACATCGACTTTCACAACTTTTATTCAATTTTTATCGATTAATTTCATATCCTTGACTGTCAAAGCTTTATTTATTGCTGTTTGGCTGTATCAAAAATGGTAGATAAAGTGGTAAAAGCTACCAAAATTATCGCGCTGCTTGAAGAGGGTTGCAGCCAATGTTTCGTGGCTAGGAGGCTAAATGTTAGTCGCTCGGCGGTCCAAAGGACCTGGCAGCGATATCAGGAGACTGGTTCCGTCGAGAGAAGGCCTGGTTCTGGAAGAAAACCATGTACCCAACTACGGGATGATCGTTTTCTTGTGAGTCGCGCATTGAGAAATCGCAAATCTTGGTATGTGGATCTTAAGAACAACCTCCAAGAAGTAAGAAAATGTGCATATTAGTCTATGGACGGTCAGGAGGAGGCTTCTCGCTGCCAAAATACGTAGTCACCGCCCGGCCCGCGGCCCCAAATTACTCCGTGAGCACAGAGTTCACAGGCTTAGGTTCGCTAGAAATTGTGAATCATGGACTCAAGAAGATTGGAATAGGGTTTTGTTCTCTGATGAAGCCAGGATATCTCTGTTCGGTGAAGATCTACGTCGGCGAGTGCTAAGAAGACAAGGAGAGCGCTTTGCAGATGCATGTTTCGAAGAAATCACACCTTATGGTGGGGGCTCTGTTATGTTTTGGGCAGGAATAAATTCAATGGAACGTACAGAGTTAGTCTTCGTTGAAAACGGCTCACTGACTGGGCATCGATACATAACGGAAGTTCTAATTCCTCATGCACAACCCGCATTGGCCGCTCTAGGTCAAGACTCGATTTTTATGGACGACAATGCTCGCGCCCACCGATCCCGCGATGTTAATGCGTATGTGCAAAGAAAGAAAGAAAGAAAGAAAGAAAGAAAAAGAAATTTATTTCACATAGGCATTTACAGATGCTCTTGTAAAACGTCCAGAATACAAATCAAAATCTACCACCAGTTCACAACGCGACCCACCTGAGAAGAACTGGCAAGAAACTCAGCGGGTTATTCTTTTTAGAGCTCTATTTACAAAATGAATCTAAAAACTATGCATTTGACAATTTTTTGAGAATCCAGTAGAGCAGGTCATTTCCAGGCTTCTCCATCCAACAAATAATCACCAATTGTATAGTAGCCCCTGCAGTACAATTTACTTTTTACAACCTTTTTAAATTTATTAAGGGACATACTTTTAATTTCGTCTGGTAGCCTGTTGTAAAAGCGTATACAGTTACCCACGAAAGAATTGCTGATTTTGTGCAATCTGCTATGATAAACAGCAAGGTTACTTTTATTTCTAGTATTGACATTGTGTCTATCACTTAACTTAGCGAAACTATGTAAATTTCTTTGTACGTACATAAGATTCTCAAAAATGTATTGTGATGCTACTGTAAGAATTTTAACCTCTTTGAATTTCTCGCGCAGAGAGACCCTTGGACCTAATCTATATATAGCTCTTATGGCCCGCTTTTGTAAAATAAAAATTTTATCTATATCTGCAGCATTGCCCCACAGTAGAATACCGTAAGACATTATGCTATGAAAGTAACTGAAATAGACTATTCTAGCCGTATCTACATCCGTCAAGTGCCTTATTTTTTGTACAGCAAATGCTGCTGAACTTAATCTATTTGCTAGTTTAACAATATGTGGACCCCATTGTAAACCAGCATCGACCGTTAACCCTAGGAACGTCGTTGATTCCACAAGTTCCAACACCCGACCATTAAGTTGAACATTGGTTTCTGACTGTGTTACATTAGGCAAGGTAAATTTTATGCATTTAGTTTTATTATCATTCAGTCTAAGATTGTTAGTGTTAAACCAATGAACCACTTTCAAGATTGCGTTGTTGACATCGTCATAGTTATCTATTTGTCTTTTAACTTTGAAAATCAAAGAAGTATCATCTGCAAACAAAACAATCCTGTTGTTGTCCCCCACGTAAAAGGGTAGGTCATTAAAATATATAAGGAATAAAAATGGTCCGAGTATTGAACCCTGTGGGACGCCCATAGTAACTACAGAGCCCTCCGAGCGTGTACCATTAACATCAACCCTCTGAATTCTATTGTTCAAATATGAAGTCAGAAGATCGAGAGCCTTGCTTCTTATGCCATAATGGTGAGCATTGCCGTAAGAGGTCGGCATTCGTCGTTTGGATTGGCCAGCTCGAAGTCCCGACCTCAATCCCATAGAACATATCTGGGACGTTCTAAAACGGCGTGTGAGATCAGTACACCCGGCTCCGCAGACCATCAGAGAGCTGAATAATGTAATTACTGCGGAGTGGGAACGTATTCCGCAAGCAAGTATCCGGGATATACTCGCTAGCATGCCCAGACGAATTCAAGCTGTGATTTTCGCTAGAGGGGGTCACACTCGATACTAAACATTTATCTGCTTTTACTTTATTAAAGAAAAACAAATAAAAAAACTTTTTTATTTTTACTTCATGAGCATATGCATTACTAGCGAACATACACTACTAGCGAGGTTTAGCATTATTTCCCATAAATTGTAACAAAATTTTATGAAATACTGATGGAAACGATTATTTTCTTATTAATTTACCAAATTGTGAGGATAAAACTACATATAATTATCAAACAAAGCAATATTAACATTTGAAATGGTTCATTCCTTAGGTGCCCGTTTTTTTTTGCAAATGAGTGTATTTATAATTTACTTCCTTGTTAGTGGGCTACACCTGTGCCCCGCGCGTGCGCTCATGGTCAAATTAGGGGCGCGTGTACTGCAGTGTTAAGTATTTTAGGTAAATAAGACGGTACATTATGTAAACATAGCTACGAGTATAAAATGCAAAAACTATCAATGGTTATCGATATTGATTGAGTTATAAATTAGTGATGTAATAACTGTTGTTTTAGGAATAAAATAAAATAACTAAAGTTGTGACAAACATGGAATTCAAATCTGACAGTAACATGTATTGATTGCTATACATGCTATTTATTATTTTGTTTTTAAGTTGACTTTCTCAGCCAACTTTGAAATAAAAAATAAATGTATTGTGATACATAATTATTGCTCTTTACACGCATACATGTTACTGTCAAGTTCGGTGGATACCATGTTTCGTTAAAGTTCATTATGGCATTTGCAGGGATACATAATTTTTGTATGATACATTTTTTTGTAAGGTACATTTCATTTCAGTTGACTGTCCCTAATATACAACCAGTTGAACTAGCAAACGTTGATTTGGCATGTAAAAGACCACTGTGACCTATTTTGAGCTGTTTCGAAGAAGTTTTAGATTCTACAAATAATGACCCAGTTACCAAAATGATATGATATTTCTTGAGTTTGTTTCTTTAAACCAGTGTGCCCTTTTGAAGTATTGATTGTTTAAATCCTCTGCCTTCAAATTCTTTCATATGTTTGTCAATCCATTTTCTAAACACTGACACTTTTGTATAAACACCAGGTTCGCGTCCGGCACATTTTCTTCCAAAAGATACAATTCCAGCTAATAGATGGTTGTGAACTGCAGGGCCACCTGAATCGCCCTAAAATGAAAAAAAATATTAAATTTTAATATGATTATAAGTGTATAAAAGTACCTACCTATTTTAACCGACTTCATAAAAAAAACCGGCCAAGTGCGAGTTGGACTCGCCCATGAAGGGTTCCGTAGCAGCAAGTAACATAATTTAAAAGTTCTTGTATTTCGTTGTAACTTTCATTAATGTTTTAACACGTTCGCAGTGGTAAAGATTTTTCTAGGCAAAATAAAAAGAAACTACCTACCCGATCTGGTTCAAACCAATTTTCGTTGGTAGATTTTATGGCAATGTACATTTTATATTTTTTTTAGGTTTATCGTTGTCTTAGTTTAGAAGTTAAAGGGGGGGGGGGCTCACATTTTTTGACTTTGGCAGTGTCTCTTGCGAAAACTATTCACTTAAGAAAAAAATGATGCTAGGAACCGCAATAGCATTTTTGAAGACCTATCTATAAACAACCCACATGTATGGGTTCGATGAAAAAAAAATTGAGTTTCAGTTCTGAGTATGGGGACCCCCAAAATTAACAGCTTTTTTCCTAGTTCTATATACAAATCTTGATGCAGTTCACGGAATACATCTACTTACCAAGTTTCAACAGCATAGGCCTAACGGTTTTGGAGAAAAGTGGCTGTGACACACGGACGGACAGACAGACAGACAGACATGATGAATTTATAAGGGTTCCATTTTTGCCATTTGGCTACGGAACCCTAAAAAGAGGAGGTAGCTTCCGTCTGAAAAAAATCTGAGTTACTGCCTAGTCGCGCCTAAAGAAGTTTTACTTCAAAAATAATGTCACTTTACCACACAGGAGTCTTTGGAACCACGTCCAGCACATATCATCCGAGGTGTGATTTCAGTCGGTGCATATAAATCTTTGCAAGTTTCCGTAGATACTTTCTCTACAGAGACTCCGTGTAATTTTTCTGGTTTAAGATCGTACCTATCATCCTGGAAAACAAATAGAGTTATAAATTAAAATATATTTTCCGATGTATGTGATATTTATTAAGTAAAATATTTGAAAACTAGATGGCGCCCTCGGATCTGACTGCGTTGAATTTTTTTTTTTTTTTTATATTTAGCTCGCCAAATTGACGTCGCCACCAGCCTGATGGTAAGAAAGCAGTGGCGCATCTAGCGATTGGGGGCCACTTCTTACAGTGGTCCTCAAGTTGGCGGCCCTGTGAAGTGCCTCTTCACGCTCCTCTTGAAGAACCCTGGATTGTAAGATGAGGGAAAGACGTGTGCGGGCAGGTCGTTCCATGTTTTTATAGTTCGACAGAGGAACGATTTATTTAAACGCTCGCTTCTGGCGAAGATTCTCTCCACTGTGTATGAGTGGCATCTCTGCCCGGCACGCGTTGTTCGGGATCGGAAAGGAGATGGTGGGATCAGGTTGAAGAGCTCTTCAGAACATTTGCCGTGATACATTCGATAGAAGGCAGCCAAGGACGCTATGGTTCTTCGCTGCGACAAAGGTTCGAGGCCTCCCGTCACCTCAGGACAACCAATTATTCGGATAGCACGTCTCTGCATAGCGTCAAGCGCGTCTAACAAGTACCTCGCGGAGTCATCCCAAAGGTGAGAACAGTACTCGACGCAGGGACGAATCTGCGTCTTGTACAGTAAACATCTCTGATGTGGCGTGAAATACCGTCTCACCTTATTCAGGATTCCCAGTTTCCGCGAGGCCAGACCAATACAGCTCTCTATGTAGTTTTTGTGATTGAGCTCACGCCGGACGTCTATACCGAGGATCTCCAGGTTGTCCTTTAGTGGAATTGTAATGCTCTGAAGAGAGGGCAGGGGTAGGAATGGGGACTTATTAGCTGTAAACGCACACGCCTGTGTTTTTCTGGCATTGAACTCGACCAGGTTCTCTGAACCCCATTGGGCAATGCGGCCCAGGTCCAGATCGAGATCCGCCACGAGTTGTCGTCTCTTCTCATCCACGTCGCCTCGCCCTGCCGCTGGACGGCCAGAATAGCTCCCATGAAGAGTACTGTCATCCGCATAACAATGAATGCACCCAAGGGACAGCATGTCATTGATGTGCAGAAGAAAGAGAGTTGGGGACAATATCGATCCCTGTGGTACTCCGGCATTTACCTGAAAAAAAAACAGGAAGCCTGACCATCACAGAGGACCCGAATCCGTCGCCCGTTCAGGAAGCTAGCCAACCAGCGGCACAACTGATGCGATAAACCATATGACGGCAGCTTGGAAAGAAGCGACGCATGCCATACCCTATCAAAGGCTTTTGCGATGTCTAGGCCAATAGCCAGAGATTCGCCGTGCCTCTCCATAGCCTCACCCCAGGTGTGCGTTATGTACGCTAGGAGGTCACCCGTTGATCGTTTCGGCCTAATGCCATATTGGCGATCGTTAATTAACGAGTGATCCTCCAGATAGCGCATGAGCTGTTTGTTGATGATTAGCTCGAACACCTTGCAGATGACGGTGGTTACGGCTATGGGGCGATAGTTGGCTGGATCCGACCGATCCCCTTTCTTGGGGATCGGTTGGACATTCGCCTCCTTCCAAGCCTCCGGCACTTCTCCCGACGAATACGAAAGGCGATACAGGCGTGTTAGCGTTGGAGACAATTCAGCTGCACAATTCCTCAGCACCACGGCCGGAATGCCATCAGGACCACTGGCTTTCCGCGTGTCGAGTGACCGTAGCACCGCCCGCACATCGCACTGCCGGATTACAATTTCCGGCATCGTGGTTCCACAGTTGGCGATAGTGGGAGGTTGCTTGAGACAGTCATCGACGGAATTAGCCGCAAAGAGCTTGGCCAGCATTTCCGATTTCTCTTGGGCCTTGTGAGCCAGTGATCCGTCAG
This sequence comes from Miltochrista miniata, assembly GCA_933228765.1. Lineage (NCBI taxonomy): Eukaryota > Metazoa > Arthropoda > Insecta > Lepidoptera > Erebidae > Miltochrista > Miltochrista miniata. The sequence continues at coordinate 17,085,654 of OW121773.1, read as the reverse complement.
GATGGCGCAGCGGCGGCAGCGAAGGCTTGCAAAAGTTGGCCTGCACGGCTTTGGCCAGTTGCCAGTATCCACGGCTGCCCGTCGGATGTGACGTGAGCTCCTGACCAAGCCGCGGACCGCGCTGGGCGTCCGCTCTCTTGAAGGCTCTCTTACTGGACCTAGTGGCTCTGTTGTACGCTGCCTTGAGGCGGGCCACATTCGGGTCGCGCACAGCTCGAGCCCTGATCCAGGCGCGGTAAGCCGCCTGTTTTTGTTAAACAGCTACGGCACACTCACGCCCGAACCAGGGGTGGGCTTTGCGGATGCTGGCGACATCAGTGTATGGAATGTAGTATTCCATACCTAATGTGATTTCACCAGCAACCGCAGAGGCGCTTTCCGATGAAGCCCTCCCTGCAAAGCAGCGCTGACTCCACGGGACGGCTGCAAAGTATTCTCGTAGTACGTCCCAGTCTGCTGACGAGTAGTGCCACAGTCGCCGCGTCACCTCTACTGCCCTTGCAGGGGACGGTACCTGCAGGCGGGCACGCACAACACAGTGGTCGGATGTACCCAGTGGGGCGCTAACCGTCACACTGTACTGTGCTGGATTACTCGTCAGCAGTAAGTCCAGCAGGACAGGTTCATGGTCTGACCTGTCCGGTATGCGCGTAATCCCGCGTACCACCTGGGTCAGACCATGGGAGAGTGCGAACGCGTGGGTGGCCCGTCCCGCAGGATCTGTCTTGAGGGACCCCAACCACTCAATGTGGTGACCATTGAAGTCCCCCAGAAAAACCAACTCGGCGTTCGGGAACCGTACCTGCGCGTCATCAGCCCCCTCGCTGAGGTGCTGATACAGCCTCATCATCTCAGCTGTCCCTGTGTGGGATCGATAGACACACACGTAGATCTGACTCATGGAGCCGTGATCTACGTGCAGCCAAAGGACGGAGAGGGAAGGGTCCTCAAGGCAGCGCAGCCGGCGACAGCAAACATCCGCCCTAACGAACGCGCACACCCCGGCTTTTTCTCGAAATAGTTCCTCGATGATATAGCCGGGGTAACTAAGGTACGACTGATCGGCAGGGCGGAGTATTTGCGTCTCCGTTAGGAACATCACAGCTGGCCGTGCCGTCTCTAGATGGTGATGGACGACGTTGAGGTTGGCATGGAGTCCGCGGATGTTAGCGAACTCCACCTCAAACAGTACGTTACTGGGAGTAGTAGCGGCCGCTGTGGTACCTGATTTTTTTTTCTGCACTGCCATGATTGCTGGGAAAGGGAGACGTGAAGACGGAGTGACATTTGCTGCAGCAGTGAGTGACAAGGCGTAGGGGCTAGCTTCATCTATGACTGTGTGGTGAGACGGAAGCCGACACGCCGGACGGAAGGGCCCCCGTACCCCCCCGAGTGTGGTCGCCGGGGTCCCAGTCCGTTCACCATCCGGCACGACGAACCACATCGGGATTATGCGCGGCCTGGTGGGGCAGCCTCCCAGGGTGGTTAGTCCCAGTTGGGCCCCTATACTATGCCGCGGGCGGCCAGCGGTAAAACCGTTTCTACGGGTCTCCCTGGCCGGCGGGTCGACCCCCGTCAGCCACACTAGAATCTGCTTAGCGCCTACTGGTCCCCCCCTGCTGCATCAAACATCGCCCCGGCAACCCCGGCAACATTTGTAACCGTTCTCATGGGAACTTATTCCTGGGATAGAAATCTCAATACGCAATTTAGCCAGATCCGTTCAGTCGTTAGAGCGTGAAAGAGTGACAAACATCCACACAACCCGGATTTCCACATATTAAAAACATCCCACTTACAAAGTACCTAATAGTAAAGCATACTTGCTATGTGCGAGTACATAATCTAACTAAACTAAATAATTCCACCGTGGCCAATTCTGGGGACAATCCCCAGAAGGCTGGCAGCAATTTCCTTTCGAAGAATAGCTAATGTAATAGAGCATCCCATTAATATCAATGATGCAATCAAATCAATCATAGCAGTCAATTGCTGGGAGTATTCCCGTTCGTCCCCTTGACTTCGTCCCCCCGAGGGGGACGAACGGGAATTCACAAAAATAATATTTAATCAGTTCCCGATCGTCCCCCTCCTAATTCAAGAGGGGACGAATGGGAATATGTTCTTCGATTAAGTGCCATTCGTCCCCCTCGATCAAAATCAAATGAAAAAAAAAAAAACAAATTACGATAAACAGATGAAAAAAAAGCAAATGAAGATCGACAAAACAAATGAACTTCGGATAAACAAATGATGATCGAAAAAACAAGTGACGATCGAATAAACAAATGACGATCGAAAAAACAAATGAAGATCTGTAAAACAAATGACGATCGGATAAACAAATGACGATCGAAAAAACAAATGAAGATCTATAAAACAAATGACGATCGTCATAACAAATGACGGTCGAATAAACAAATGACGATCGAAAAAACATGCAGATCAGTAAAAGTCAAGATCAGTAAAACAAAATCAGCAAGTTGATAAGGTCAAAAGTTACTTGCAGCTATATTTTGTAATCTAGATGCGATTACCATTCGAAAAGATAGGTGCAAGCAAATCTCGACCTTATAACACTTCTCAAAAATGTGCTTTTTGGCGTTTATAGACATCACTGATCATGAATATGTAAAAAATAAATAAATATTATGCATATCCATAAGGTAAAGAATTGCTTGCACCTATTTTTTTGAATGTTTATCGCATCTAGAATACAAAAAGGGTCCAAGCAAATTTCGACCTTATGAGCATGCATAATATCTATTTATTTTTTAATTATATTCGTGATCAGTGATGTCCATAAACGCCTAAAAGCACATTTTTAGATAAATGTCATTAAGGTCGAGCTTGCACCTATTTTTTTTAATGGCTCTCGCATCTAGCAGTGGCGGCCGTACCTTAAGTGCGCTCGTGCGGTGAACCACCAGCTCAAAAGATTTAAAAATTACGCCTTCTTTATTATTAAATTATTTACCAATCCTACCATTAGGTATGTAACACTTATTATTATTTAAACATACAAAAACTCAAAACTATAACATACCTAATTATGACGAAACAATTTAAGCCCTTTTCTACACTACCAAATAGTACCAAAACCTAGTTTCCCTGTAAAAAAAATCGGCGTGCGCTTTCCCGAGTGCACGAGGGCTGCTCATACATCTTGTACTAGATACGAGCTAACACGCTTGGCGCATGAGACAAAACATCGTTCATAGAAAATGTACCGGGCAATGAGTCGCTTTTCGTGCGTCGCACGCGTTCGGGCAATCCGAAGGTTACCGAGAGTACTCGATGTATTGTTTGACGAAATTCAAATTCTCCCGGTATTGTTTTGCTGTATCTGTGACGCGTTAAATATTTATTGATTGGTTTGATTTTTAAATTGTTATCTCTTTTTATTTTGTTCTTTTCTATTCTATACTGCGTGTAAAATTTGTGGAGTGTGTGAAAATGAGCATAAACATTAACTAAGTACTTACACTTACCCACACAAAACTTTTCAAAATAAAGTTGATATAAAATTAACACTTATTAAATTTAAAACAAGAAAGCAAGTAAAGTGCACCACCAGATCGAGGATCCACCAGCCGCCACTGATCTAGATTACAAAATATAGCTGCAAATAGTTTTTGACCTTATCAACTTGCTTAGTCTTTTGTTTTATTGATCTGATTATGTTTTTTCGATCGTCATTTGTTTATCCGACCGTCATTTGTTTTGCCGATCCTCATTTGTTTTGTCGATTTTCATTTGTTTCGCCGATCTTCATTTGTTTCGTCGACCTTCATTTGTTTCGTCGATCTTCATTTGTTTTGTCGATCTTCATTTGTTTTGTCGATCTTCATTTGTTTTGTTGATCTTCATTTGTTTTGTTGATCTACATTTGTAAATAAAAATAGAATTTCAAATTTGATTTTTTACCAACGCACCTGTCTTATATTATTTGTGTTGGGAGCAATAGAACAAAAAAAGAATGAAAAAATTATTCCCGTTCGTCCCCCCAAAAAAATTAAGGGGACCATCGGGAAAATAAAATCCCGTTCGTCCCCCTAGGGGGACGAAGTCAAGGGGACGAACGGGAATACTGACCCGTGCCTCTCTCATTATACGTTACTAGCTGATACCTACGCCTTCACTCGCGCGAAATTCTGCACCCGCATCCTATGGGATAAAAAGTATTCCAGTGATAAAAAGTGACCTTTGTGTTATTCAAACCATAATCTATACCTACTTGTACAAAATTTCAGCCGTTACAACGTGGTTGAGTAACAAACATCTAAATATATCCATACTATCCATACTAATATTATAAAGCTGAAGAGTTTGTTTGTTTGTTAGTTTGTTTGAACGCTAGGATCTCAGGAACTACTGGTTCGATTTCAAAACTTCTTTTACAGTTTGATAGTTCATTTATTGAGGATGGCTATAGGCTATATAACATCACGCTAAGACGAATAGGAGCGGAGCAGCAATGAAGAATGTTTCGAAAACGGGAAATTATTTTTACCGTCTGAGAGCTTCCGAGGCGTACACTGCCTAAATGGTTAATGTTACGTAAAAAAATTGTATTACAAAATTGTTTCTCTTAAAAATTTTTATAAAAAAATCCGCAACAGCATAATATATTTATGTCTATCTTTTAAGGTTCGCTCAAAATAACCTAATTTGTCTTTCCTTTAAGGTTAGCTCACAAACTGCGAGGACCGCAGCGATGACACGGCGCTCCACACGCTGGTGGAGTGCACGGCGTGGGCACAACAGCGACAGGTCCTCGCAGTGGGTCTGGGCGTGGACACTCTCTCGCTTGAGGCCATGGTGCGAGCCATGCTCTCCAGCGGGAGTAAGTGGGACTGCGCCGCCTCTTTCTGCGAGCAGGTCATGCTCGCGAAGGAGGCGGCGGGCCGGGTGCGGGAGAGAACTCTCCCACCCGAGTTCCGCAGTCGGCGCCCTGGGCGCCACCGACGTGTCTTCGCCGAGGACTATCGGCCTCCATGACCGGGGGTCTGAGGACGGTGAGAGGGCCGCTCACCGTCCTTACAGAAGCAGGCCCATGACGGCAGCGTGACGTGAGCACTCACGCACCCCCCCCCCCCCTTAGAAGCGGGGTCACACCCGAAACCCCCCATAGACGCGGGATTGCACCCGAACCACCCCCTGGGCGAGGCCGCATTGGCGGCCGTAGGTCTGTTGGGAGTCACGGGACATCCTTCCTGAGGGCTTACCCGGGGCTCTCAACCATAGGCTGTTGGGCGTTACGTGAGGTTTTTTAGTCGGTAAGAGTCCGGCATAGCATCCTACGAGGATTTTCCCTCACGTTAAAAAAAAAAAAAAAAAAAAAAAAGGTTAGCTCACAATATTATCAAACTGAAGAGTTTGTTTGTGCTAGGATCTCAGAAACTACTGGTTGCATTACAAAATAATTTCACAGTTTTATAGTCCATTTATTGAGGATGGCAAATGGCTATACAAAATCACGTTAAGACAAATAGGAGCGGAGCAGCCATGAACAATGTTTTAAGATCGGGGAAAATATCTTTCTTTTGAGAGCTTTCATTGCGTACGTTTCCTAAATGGTTAAAGTTACTTAAAAATTGTGTACTACAAAACTTTTCCTCTCAAAACTTTTCCTCTTAACTCTGTCCCGTTTGTTGCTCGGCGCCTTTATTGCGTACAACACATCCTCACTCATCAAGGCAGCAGAGTTTTATGGCAGAGAACACCATGTTTGCCATAGTTTCTTAATAAAATTTGATATTATTTTCAATTGACACCTTATATTAAATAGCTATGTGTAATTAAACAACGTGAATTATGTTTTATTTGTTCCCGCTATGTGCTCAACAACACATGGCGATATTTGTGACCCAAACAATTTTAGCTATGTGTCAGATTCACAATATTAGTTTTTTGGTATTTTAGTTTTAAACGTTATCTTTCTAAAAGTAATTTTTGCACAACGTAAATATAATATTTACATTATAAAAAAATTATGTACTTTCTCTATCACAATTATATTTCGAGTAAATCGGTTTTTACTTCCTCCTGAAAAGTAGGTTAGAAATACATAGCGACTTTTGCAAGCGCAGCGACGATATGTACTTCTGAAACTTTTGAACCCTAAAATAAATTGCTAATAACTCGTTTTCAGTTTGGCCATAGTTAATCTCAGAATTATTCATGGTACGAGAAACACATGTAACAAGTTTTAACCTATCATTCTCATCCTTTTGAAATAAGCAACAACCTAGACCTGTACTAGATGCATCACATTGTAAGATTATTTTCCTATTGGGGTCGAAATGACATAAAGACGGTGCTGAAGTGACCTTTTCTTTTAATTCAAGACACAGTTTGTCATGTAATGGTAACCAAGTAAATTCAAGGTCCTTGCGCAGTAATTTGCACAATGGGGACATAGGATCTGCCATATCAGGAACATAATATATTCTAACATAATTGAATGAAGCAAAAAAAAAAGCAAAAAAAGCAAAAGCTCCAAAAAATAAAAAAAGAACTAAGAAGTTCTTTTTTTATTTTTTGGAGCTTTTAAATTTAACAGTGACTCAACCCTGGATTTATCCAAAGACATACTCTTACGTCTACTCGTCGGGTATGCGCGGCTCCCAGCTTTGCGTTTGGGTCTTGATGCACGACCACGAAATGTTTACTAAGGAGCTATATCCGTAGCTCTCGAGACTGTGGCTGATGGTAAGCGGTACCTCGAGTTCGGATGGGTAAAATCACTGCGCGGTTAGCGGGCGGCGTGAGAGTATATGCGCGGTGTCGTGCGTACGTTTTCCTCAGTAATGGCGGAATGAATATGGAGCGGGGAGGTTAGTGTTGCCATTTACACCACATAAAAGTACGATGCGTTTAATGCGTGCGTCTTGACATATAATAATTATAATAAATACCATAAATACATACACTAAAAAAATATGTATGCGTCGGTACTGGCGCATCTACTGTTATCTTTAAAATGTCGTCGGTCCATCGATGAGGCATAATAACATTATTTTGATCTAGCATCCTATTAAAATAATATCAGACGAAGATAGAAGCATTATTATTTCTCCATATAATACCAGCACCATTATGAAAATTTAAAAAATTTGAGCTGCTTACCTTTAGTAATCCCCAACCACTTACAAACAACTTATCGCCATTAGGTACTGTATCGCCTTCATTTTTCATTTTTATACTAGCTATTTTATCATTAAATTTCAAATTCCTTTTTAACTTCAGTATAGCTATATCGTAGTCGTTTGCTTCAGAGTCATATTTCTCATGCGAACGAAATTCTACCACTTGACGAACTTCACCACCTTGGGCGTGATATGATGAGCCGGCTCGGATTTTATAAAAGTCAATTTCTGAATTTCTGTGAAAAAAAAAGACAAAATCATTATTGTTTATGCTTTTGGTATATCTGACCTGCGCTACTTTGGTTGCGTCACATAAGATAAAGAGAGAGATAGAAGAGAGAAGAGTTATTAATATTAAATGACATGGTTCCCGTTGCAGTTACTCCCGTTGTCTTTAATCCTGGCGTTTCGCGTCGCTATTAAGAAGGTTATTGTGTGCGAATCTTTAAAGATAGACATAATGCTAATTAGTGTACAATTAAGCAAATTCTATTCTATTCTATTCTATTCTATTCTAATGCTATCGCAACTTTTTTTAGAACTTTTAAAGATGATCAATATTCTGTGTTACACAATTTTTACGTATCTTCAGCGTAAGCAATGGAAGCTCTCTAAAGAAATAAATTTTCCCCGTTTTTGAAACATTTTTCATTGGTGCTTCGCTTCTATTTGTCTCAGCGTGATGTTATATAGACTATACTACCGTGCTAAAAGCAAAAACGTCATCTCAAGAAAGGCTAATTTCGAGTAAATTGATATTTTGTAAAAAGCGTTTTCTCATAACTTTTCCGATCGTTTTTTTTATTTATGAATTTACATTTTTATTATACTGGTCACTTCGATGGTCTAGAAGACAAACATGCTAATTACAGATTGACAAATTTTACAGGAGGACTGTTTTAGTGGATTCAGAACTTCTAGACACTGCAGTGTGTGTACACTCACCCTAATATGTGTACGTACTACTTACTGTATTTAACCACTTACCGATACCAATAAAGGAGAGTTTACCATCAGCTATCGTGGTATCATTTACTCTACCTGATCCCGTCAGTACATGGCGACCGTGACAGTAATGTGATGCGCGCGCGTTACTTAAATTTGCTGATTTGAAATATCTGTTTGCACTCAACGACAACGCGATGTGTGTGGTCTTGGACAATTGATGTGGGTGGTCTTGAGCAATAGAATCATGGATATCGGTACGTTGCTCATCGTCACTGTTGTCAAGTTAAGTGTGTTCGCGTTAGAACTGAATAAAAATGTGCAACTCTAAACCACAGCATGAGGAAGTGATTGTCGCCCAAAATGCTGCAGCTGGAGCAAATAGTGCACAAGTTGAACAACTACAATTTCATGCCGCTACCACTAACATCATTTTGTTAATTATCTTGTTGGTTTTCGCGTTGTTGGCCTTGACCGGTTGCTATCACCTCTACAAAAGATGTCACAAGAGGCAAATCCATCGAGAGCTAGAAAGATGTGGAGTAGACCGCGCAAATAGAAAGCGAGTTTCGCGGCGTTATCACAGACCTCGTGGGTTTGATCGCGTTCGTTTTGAGGTCCCAAGCACTGAGACAGCAGAAGAATAGGTGAAATAGAAATCACAACGGTTCCCTGTAATATTGTCGTCCCGTCGTCGTGGAATTCTAAATAGAGTCCCGGAAAAAAAAAATATAATAATAATTAATAAACAAAAAAAATTGTGAATCGCGGAGTGAAAAGTGAAGTGTTGTTTTGTCATCGTGTGTGTTAGTCTTTAGGTACCTGCGCAATGAACATTGGACCTTGAACTTTGTTTCGTGAGTGTATAGGTATGAAGTATATTTCTATTTGTTTACATTCTATTGCGTAACTAATAAGATTTGTAATTGTATTGCTAGGTGTTTTTTTTTTACATGTATACGGAACTATGACTGTGCCGAACATGACTCCTTTTGACAGCCAAAATGGCTACAAATGTAATTAAAGATGTAGAGGGGATACGCACTGCATTAAAAGATATACGAAGGTATTTGATAAAGAAGGGTCAAGAGCGCTATAAGGGAAAAACAGTCGAGACAAAGTATAATGAGGCGTTACAAATTATAAGTCAGTTTTATGATCTTGAAAAGAAGATAAATGTCTTAATTGAAGCGGAACAATTTTCGGCCGCTGAAATAAAATCTATTCAAGGTTATCATTTAGCTATAAAAAAATCATACGAGGAGATCGTTAATTTATGTCTACGTAAAGAACCTTCTGAAACTGTAATCATGGAAAAGTTTGATTTTAAGACCGCTGTGTCACTTTTGCCGATTTTGGACGGATCTGAAAATACTGTAAAACGGTTGATTGATGGCATTGATATGTACTCATCATCATTGGATGATGCCGGTAATAAATTACTCATAAATTTTGTATCAAAGACCCGTCTGTCCGAAAACGCAAAATTGCGCATGTCTGGTACTTATAACTCAGCCAATGATCTTGTCAAGGACATGCGTACCCATTTACTAACAAAACATTCCTTCACTTCCTTGCAGTCTCAACTGCTAAAGTGCATACAGAACCACAAATCTATAGATAAGTTCGAAACTGAACTAGAAAACTTATTCACGAAATTGACAATATCACAGGCTGATGGAAAAGAAACTCACTATAACGTGTTATGCCCTCTTAACGAAAAAATGGCAATTAAACAATTCTGTGATGGTTTGTCAGACACTAGGCTAAGCACCATAATTGCAGCCCGTAATTACAGCTCCTTGAAAGATGCTATTAGAGCAGCCAAGGACGAGAAGTTGTCGGAGACACCCTCCACTTCAGATGGACCGCCAGCCTTGCTGATGAGGAGAGGAAGACAGAGTCGAGGTATGACCGGCCATCATCGCGGATTTCCCAGATATAGAGGTAGGTTCAATTTTTATTATAATAATGAACGCGTAGGTGGTGCAACATCACTCCAAAATCAACCTCGGGGCAATGGCAAAATGTCAGCGTAATTTCCCCCAATGACAATGAGCCGTCAGATCAAAGCGATGGCGATCGCAATCAACCTTGTAATCGAGACGATAACGAAATCGGTAACATGAATCATTTTTTTCGTGCATAACTTTCTTTGTGCAGCTAATTGTTGTAATTTAAATAATGTTTTGTTTACTTTGAATAACCTTCAATGTTCATGGCTTATAGACACAGGCGCATCAATTTCTGCTGTAAGGCAAGATTTTATAAATAGTGTACAATCATGTTCCTATCCATAAAGAGAACCTTTCCATAAATGGTATTGGTGGAAAAGTGATATCCAATGGTTATGTTTATTTGAATTTAAAGTACAATCAGCACATTTTGAGACATAAATTCTATAATTTGATACTCTACCGTGTGAAGCAAATGGTATTTTAGGTCAGGACTTTTTAAGTAAAGGCAAGGCGCGAATAGACTATGAATTGAGCACTTTGCAATTAACCAACTGGCAAAATGAAACGATAACTATACCCTTTTGTGATAGGAAACAACCTTCATCAAATTGTTTTACAGTTGCAGCTAGGACAGAAGCAATATTTTTGGTTCAAACATGTAGAAAATCAGATTTTGTGATAGGTTCACAAGAATTGAGTCATGGTGTATTCTTGGCTAGCACGATAAGGCCGTGTAAGGGAAAAGTCCCAATAAAAATTTTAAATACTAGAGACGAGGAAGTAGTGGTTAGTAATGTCAGTTTCGATGTTTATAATTTAGAGAACTACGATATCTGTAATTTTTCTAAACCGAACATTAATTCAATAAGGGTTAAAAAATTATTTAAGGAGCTCGAGTTGTCATATCTAAATAATGAAGAGCGGGATTCAATTGAAAGCATTTGTACCAAGTTTCCAGATATTTTTTATATTGAAGGTGATAAATTATCGGTAACCAATCTTTACGAACAGGCGATACCCATAAAGCCAGGTAGCAGTCCAGTCTATGTAAAACCGTATAGATTACCTGAAACCCAAAAATCTGAAATAGAAAAACAAATTAAAAAAATGTTAGCTGATGACGTCATTGAAGAGACATGTAGCGAGTGGTCGAGTCCACTGTTGTTAGTACCAAAAAAACAAGATAGGTCAGGTCAAAAAAAATGGAGAGTTGTAGTAGATTATCGGAAAGTGAATGAAAAATTACAGTGTGATAAATTCCCTTTACCTAACATTTGTGAAATTTTAGATGCTTTGGCGGGTTCAGTTTATTTTTCTCATTTAGATCTTTATCAAGGATTCTATCAATTAAATATTTGTCCTGAATCTAGGCAGTATACAGCTTTCACAACTAACTCAAACCAGTATCAAATGAAACGCTTACCAGTAGGGTTGAAGACAAGTGCACCCCAATTCGCGAGAATGATTTCTTTGGCTATGTCTGGATTAAATTATGAGCAATGTTTTGTGTACCAAGATGACCTTGTTGTATTTGGAAGGAATTTGGAAGCCCACAACATAAATTTAATGGATGTTTTTACCAGATTACGAAAAGTTAACCTCAAGTTGAATCCTAGTAAATGTAAATTTTTGTTGAAAGAAATTCTGTATCTTGGACATTTAGTTTCAGATAAAGGTATTTTACCCGACCCAACAAAAGTTAACGTCAATAAGAATTATCCGCGACCCACAAACACGGACGAGGTACGTCGCTTTGTGGCATTCGCAAATTACTATAGAAAATTTGTTCAAAACTTTGCCAACATAACTATTCCGCTAAATAAATTGCTACGTAAAAATCAAAACTTTGATTGGGATGAACATTGGGAAAACTCATTTAAGTATTTGAAAAATGCGTTAACACAGCCCCCGATTCTACAATATCCCGATTTCTCGCCAGGTAATAAATTTATTTTACAGACCGATGCGTCAGGCACGGCTATTGGGTCGATACTTTGCAATAATGACGGACGTCCCATTGCATACGCAAGCAGAGGTTTAAATAAAGCCGAGTTAAATTATCCCACGATCGAAAAAGAACTTCTAGCGATCGTTTGGAGTGTGAAATACTTTCGCCCATATCTTTTTGGTAGGCACTTCCTGATAAACACCGATCATCGACCTCTGGTTTACTTATTTAAAATGAGAGATCCATCTAGTAGGCTCCTTAAGTTTAGATTATTACTCGAGGAATACGACTATACTATAGAATATATTAAAGGTAGTGATAACGTGGTGGCGGACGCGCTATCACGTATCATGTTAACATCGGATCAGCTGAGCGAAATGAATAAACAAGTTATGAATGTTATGACAAGAGCGCAAAGGCGTTTACTACAGGAACAAGAAAATAAAAACTCTGATGATAAGTCACAAACTTCTCAGAGCTCATTTGATTCTTGGATTGATCACCCGAAAATCGTTGAGCTTCTGAAAAAACCTAATAATATGACTGAAATTAGTATGACTAATAGGCGGAATATTACCAAATTAACTAATTTAGGAGTATGTCTAGAATATTATAGGTCATTTATTCATGCACCTTCGAAGTCGATAATATATGTGAACCCAGATATCCGATCATTACCTACGCGAGCCGAGTTAGTGAGGGATCTGAGTTTGCTGTGTGATAATAATAATATAAAGGAATTATGTGTATTTAGAAACGAGGCAAATAAAGCGTTAATAAAAGAGTTAACACAAGCAATTAAGTGCGCACCTATAGTTATGTCCGGACAACGAACTATAGTAATCCCTCGTCTATGTGTGATAAAAGATGTTCAAAAAATAGAAAATGTACACGATGTACGAGTTATTTTGAATGACTTTCATTTGCTGCCGACTAGTGGCCGCGTCGGTATCAGACGAATGTTAAATAACATAAAAAAATATTATTACTGGTCTTCTATGGAAGCTGATATAAGGGAATATGTTTCAAAATGTTCTAAATGTCAAAAACAAAAATACTGTTTACGTACAAAACAACCAATGGAAATCACTAGTACTGCCACAGCTGCCTTTGAAAAAGTATTTCTAGACATAGTAGGTCCTATAAGTACAGACTACAGCAACTACAGGTATATTTTAACACTTCAGTGCGAATTAACGAAGTTCGTCGAGGCATACCCCTTGGTTTCGAAAGAAACTAGTAGTGTGGCGCGAGCATTTGTTGAGCAGTTTGTATTAAGGTATGGTATCCCGAAGGAGATAGCTACGGATCGAGGCACCGAGTTCATATCGAGCACCATGCAGGAGGTATGTAAACTTTTAAAGATTAATCACCTAAAGTCGACAGCGTACCATCATGAGAGCATTAGTGCGTTGGAGAATACCCATAAGACCATGGGAGCATATCTTCGTATTTATTCAGAAAATCACAAACAATCGTGGAGCTCATGGTTGCCATTCTGGTGCTTTGCATATAATAATACTGTGCATTCCGAAACTAAGTATACGCCTCACGAATTAGTTTTTGGAAAATGTTGTAACTTGCCAAGTAATCTCAGTAAAACGGTCGATCCTTTGTACAGCTTTGAAGACTATCCAAAAGAACTCAAATATAGGTTACAGTTGAGTCAAAAGGATGCACGTGAGAATTTGTGTAATAGTAAAATATCTAGAAAAAGTGTTTACGATAGAAATATAAGACGGGTTTCATATGAACCTAATGATTTAATTTTGTTAAGAAACCCAATTAATGATAAAACGCAGGACATCTATTTAGGTCCTTACAAGGTCATACAAGATTTAGGGTGCAATGTAAAAATTTTAGTAAAAGGAAAACACGACATTGTTCACAAAAATAGGACAAAATTGTTTATTACATAGGTTCACGACGACTAGAGCTTTATAAGTACCTACGTATTTTTTTTGTATACTTAATCGTATTTAACCATATTTACTCAAGTATCATTGTAATTCTAGTTTTACATTTTTGTAATAAGCTTTTTGCAAAACTTATTAGTTTACTAACAGTAAACATTTTTTTTCTCTTTTTTTTTTAATTTACGGAGGAGGTGCAGTGTGTGTACACTCACCCTAATATGTGTACGTACTACTTACTGTATTTAACCACTTACCGATACCAATAAAGGAGAGTTTACCATCAGCTATCGTGGTATTATTTACTCTACCTGATCCCGTCAGTACAACACTATAACTTAAAACTGTGCTTATAAATTGTGCTTAAAATGCCTATGCTTATTTAGAATATTTATCTGACTGACTGATCATAAATTTAAACTTCAATATCGTAAATATTCTATTATAATACCAAAATAGTAAAAAAAGGCATCACTTAGTACGTTTGTACATCTTTTGTTATTTGCTGAAGAGCGTTCAGTAGTACTAAGATCACTTAACACATTCGTCTACCGGCACTTGAGATGATTAACATCCTTTATTGTAATTAGAAATTTTAAAGGTAGGAAATACAAAGTAATAAAAGTATTTTGCTTATTTGCCAATCATGGTACACACAAGAGGAATGTTCTAAATCTATTTATCATTTTGTGTAGTTTATACTGATGGTAAATAACTGCCATTACTTTAAATGGCTTCAAAATCACGTCACTTTCTATGAATGTACAATTACAGTTTAGTTAGAAAGAGATGGAATTATGTTATTCTGATCAGTGCATAGGGTAGACCATGCCCATTTAATACATTTGGCATCAAAAAGTGAAAATACCAAAATTGTGTAATTAGCACATTTGTCTTCTAGACCATCGACTTGATTTTGTTGTTTGGTTAAATTATCAAAAATACCTTTTTTAGGGTTCCGTAGCCAAATGGCAAAAACGAAACCCTTATAGATTCGTCATGTCTGTCTGTCTGTCTGTCCGTCCGTGTGACACACGGACGGACAGACAGACAGCCACTTTTCTACGAAAATATAAGGCCTTTGCTGTTGAAACTTGCTAAGTAGATGTATTCTGTGAACCGCATCAAGATTTTTGTATAAAACTAGAAAAAAAAGCAGTTAATTTTGGGGGTCCCCATACTCAGAACTGAAACTCAAAAATTTTTTTCATCAAACCCATACATACCCATGGGGTATCAATAGATAGGTCTTCAAAAATGCTATAAAGGTTTTTAACATCATTTTTTTCTAAAGTGAATAGTTTGCGCAAGAGACACTTCCAAAGAGGAAAAATGTGCCCCCCCCCCTCTAACATCTAAACTAAGAAAATGATAAATCTAAAAAAAATATATAATGTACATTGCTATAAAATCTACTAATGAAAATCGGTTTGAGCGAAATCGAGTTGGTAGTTTTTTTTAATACGTCATAAACCGCAATTTTCGTCGAGAAAAATCACTACCACTGCGAACGTGTTAAAACATCAATGAACGTTACAACGAACAACAAGAACTTTCATATTACTAGCGACCCGCCCCGGCTTCGCACGGGTGCAATGCTGATACTAAATACACTAAGTACAGAAAAACTGTGAACTAAGCGCTGTGGATCCCAAACCAGCAGGGATGCGCAGAAAATTTTTATGTTGTCGTATTAAAGACCATAGTTGCTTATTAAAATATATGGTGAGACCTTTATACTTTGATACTGAACTGAGAAATTGAACCAAATAAATTTTCCCCCATACATTTTTTATTTTCATTATTTTTTTTAGGCACGAATGAGTCATTTTATGGAGAAGTTGTAGTACTAAATGTTAATAAGCACTATATTTACTATCCAAAACAAATTTGACATCTTAGATTGTAATGTCCACCTATTTCAAAATCCGGACCAGTGTGCGGCCGGCCGGTACAGGCGCAAACGCTACGTCCCGCAATTATATATCTGTAATATCTTAGAAAATATTCATTTAAATCATATGCTGTAAAGGGCCATACAGATCTATAATAAATAAACAATGTATTTAAGGTATTTAATTGGATAAGGATTAATGCTGTATTAGTTCAAACCGCTTCGAAAATAAGCCATTATTTGTCGTAAAAAGTAAATGACATAAAAATGTTAATGTGGAATATCCATAAGAGATAGAGATATGCCATTGCGGAGTTTTCTGTAGACCTTTACAATGTATACAATACTTAGTACATTGTTTTGATAAATCTTGTAGAACAGCCTGCGTTTGCAATGTAAGTGGAAAAAATATAATTATTTACGACATCACATTAGATACCTCAAAAATAACAGTATTTTTCCACTATTTAATGGATGTTATTATACACATAAACCTTCCTCTTTAATCACTCTATCTATTTAAAAAAACCGCATCAAAATCCGTTGCGTAGTTTTGAAGATTATAATAATAATAATAATAAGGGCGGGGGGTTGATAAGGGCGGGGGGTTGATCAACAACAATTGTGGTTACTTGATGAGCTTCCTATTCCCAGCATCTCTCCGATGCTGGGTTTAGCGAATGGTTTAGGGAGGAGCGCATTTCGCCTAGATCAACTAAGCAAGGCCGGTGGACTATCCTTCACGAGGTTGCTGCCCGTTATTGGTCAATTACCTTCTGTAATTAGCAGAACAGAAACCTCCCCACCCGCGGCAGGGGTTTTCGCCAGGTCTGTCACTTCGGCGGCGCACTTCGTGAAAGCCTCGGACCGCACAAAACTCCTAGGTTTAATTAGGTCATAAATTAGGAATAGAGATAGAACTATGTATATATGTATTTTATTTATGGTAGAAAAATTGGCTAGTCAGCAATAGGAAAGGAATATAGCTTAGTGATTAGGTTTAAGAGATATGATAGATTAGTAAAGCGGCAAAGATAAATAGCCTAGTTAACACTTAGCTACTGAACCGAGGGTCTTGGCTTCATTGCCTGGACTACGGGGAGCCAACCTCTATAAAAAACACCAATTTCTTCAGTTGAGGCGCCCATTAAGGACTTGCGCGGCTGAAGTTTGCTCTTATAAGAGCGGCTGGAAGGATTATCAGTCACGAGCGGCCAACACCAGGGATCACCCGCTCCCCTGCGTCGTTATATAGGGTCATCTGCGGCATGAGGCCACTGCCCTGATGAATGTTTAGTTACTCTCTTAATCGTGGGAATAAATATGGAGAATACAAATAAAAGCAGATATAATCTTAGATCGCTGCCCGGGGGTCGCCGGAAAACATCAATAAGTGCGAGTGCCACAAATAATAACATAGGCTCGCCAAGAGTAGATCCACCATCTTCACCCGGATCTGTCTCTTATTTATTTATTTATTTATTTACACTTTATTGTACGCCAAGTAAATAAAATTATGGTACACAAATACAGTGCAAGAAGATGTACAATGGGCGGCCTTATCGCTAAAAAGCAATTTCTACCAGGCAACCTTATCTTACCTTCTCTTCATTATTTCCATCAATTTCATCATCTCCGTCATATCGTATTATACCAGTTCACAGCATCACAAAATCATTATCATCCATTACGTCAAGAGAGCTTGTGGATGTTGCTCAGGAGATGAATTTCACCAGTGATCCTGTGCCCACCATTAGCTCAGTAGGAACCCGTAGGAAATGGTCTTTGGAAATGAACGAGTTTACCCTACGAACCTATTTACAACTCACCAATTTAGATACAGACACTAACGGTTACCTCCCACTACTACACATTAAGTTTATGGAGAAATTCCCGACAATGCAGGTTCCTAAGCAAAGAATAGGAGATCAACGCAGAGCAATAGTTAAGAAAAAGTTGCTACCCCAAAACACAATAGACAGAATATATCAAGAAGTTAGAAAGGAATTACAACTTCTAGAATCAAGAGTCGCGGAAAATACTATACAAAATAATGCAAATACACAACATACATGCACTACTCAACAGAAAACTGGAACAAACATGCAAGCTAACCCACGTATAAGATGGACAAACGAACATAATGAAACAATAATGAGGGCCTATTATATGATAACAGAACTAGAAACTAACAAAACAGTTCATAGACAATACTTACACCAATCATTCGTATCCAAATTCCCTCATCTAGCTTATGTAACTGAACAGCGTATAGCTGACCAAAGGAGACTTATAATAAATAGTAAATACATTAGTGATAGCAGACTAGCTGTAATTAGAGAGGAAGTAGCTGAAGAATTACTAGTAATGACAAATGAAAACAGAGATGACGCTAACATCGAAAATATACATAATTTAGAAGCAGATGCTGCAGATGAGCTGATTTCTTTAACTAATATTGATGATGAATCACCCTCACTTACAAACACAAAACATACTAATACTCATAACATAACCGCCAACTCAGAAAAAAGTGATAGCGAAATAGATACAGTAAATGACTGCGGAACTGAACGTCACTGGAGATGTCAACACCAAGGATCCCTATACTTTTAGAAATGGAAAGAGATGTGCCCTGGAATTGTGGCGCTACAGTAATTGGGGCTTTCTTAGCGGTGAAGAAACACGCCTGTGTCTTGGAGGGATTGAACTGGACAAGGTTTTGTCTTCCCCAATCGGACACTCTAGTAAAAGTAGCCTCGATTTCAGACACAAGCTGTTCACGACTTTCTTCCACTGCGTCCCGAGAGATACCGGGGCGGCCTGTGTAACAAGTGTCCCCTGTACTGTCGTCCGCATAACAATGAATGCCGTCAATAAACAACATGTCATTGATATGCAGCAGAAACAGGGTAGGGGACAACACTGAGCCTTGCGGTACTCCAGCGTTAATGGCCATGCAGTCAGAACAGCTGTCGTCGACAACAGCCCTAATGCTTCTACCGGCCAAAAAGCTGGACACCCATCCGCATAATCTCTCGGTCAGTCCGTAGGAGGGCAATTTTTTAACAAGACCACGGTGCCAGACCCGGTCAAAGGTTTTAGAAATGTCGAGGCTCACTGCTAGAGCCTCGCTCTTACTCTCGATAGCCGTCGCCCATCGGTGTGTGAGGCACACGAGAAGATCGCCCGTCGAGCGACCGTGACGAAAACCGTACTGCCGGTCACTGAGCAAGTCGTTTTCCTCAAGGTACCTCAGGAGCTGTGTATTAATTACACGCTCCATCACCTTACACAATAGGGAGGTGACGGCTATAGGCCTGTAATTGGCCGGGTCGGTCCTATCACCCTTCTTGGGTACAGGATGCACATACGCGATCTTCCACGACGCCGGGATTTGTCGCATGGAATATGAAAGCGTGAAAAGACGTGTAAGTACTGGACACAACTCTGGACCACACTGCTCATGGTCGAGTTAGAGGCAAAGAGAAAACCCAAAAGGTCGGCCTTCTCCCTGGCGCTCTGGGCCAGACTACCGTCGGGTTTAAGCAAAGGTGGTTAACCTGACTGACAGAAGTTTTCCTCTGCAGCTTTGGCAAGTGACCAGAATTCACGACTCCCTGAAGGGTCCCCTGTTTTTTATTATAGTATTTTTATTTAGCCCTGACAATTGCTCTTTTGCTGGCCCTCGAGGCGGCATTTAATTTGCGTTCCACCTCAGAGATGTTAGGATCTGAATTTGCACGAGCCGTGGTCCAGGCTTTGTAGGCAGATTCTTTCAGCATCAAAGCTTCTCTGCAGAGCCGATTGAACCACGGTCGCTTTTTTGCTCCTACAGGGCTCCAGCGGTTGGGAATGTAGCACTCCATGCCCTCCAAGATCCCCTCAGCGACTGCTGCAGCGCAGGAATCCAGATCATCTGAGGCAAAACAAAGCCGCCTCCACGGGTACGATGCGAAGAACTCCCGCAGTCCATCCCAGTCTGCTGACTTATAGTGCCACACATGTCGCCACTCCTTGGGCCGAGGTGGTTCAGGCCTTCCGAGAGGCACATGCGCCCGAATGATACAGTGGTCCGACGATCCGAGCGGAGCATCCATTGAGACGTTGTATCCATCCGGACGCGTTGTCAGCAGGAGGTCCAGCAATGCACTATGCTCGTTCTTCTTGTCTGGCATCCTCGTATGGGATTTAACCAGTTGGGAGAACCCATAGGTCAGGGCAAATTTGTGTGCAG
Organism: Miltochrista miniata; assembly: GCA_933228765.1. Taxonomy (NCBI): domain Eukaryota; kingdom Metazoa; phylum Arthropoda; class Insecta; order Lepidoptera; family Erebidae; genus Miltochrista; species Miltochrista miniata. The sequence goes on along the minus strand of OW121773.1, from coordinate 17,065,608 downwards.
CTTTCCCCGCAAAGTTGGGCATCCGGGAGCCCAACCAGTCAACATGATGACCGTTGAAGTCCCCCAGAATCACAATCTCCGCAGAAGGATACTGCTCAATTACCTTGTCAGTCGATTGTTGCAGGTGGTCAAAAAGGCGAACTGTGTCCGTGTTACCGCTGTGAGACCTGTACACGCACGCGTAGATCCGAGTGTGGCCCCCGTGATCCAAGCGCGCCCATAACGTAGACAGGTCCCTGTCTTCAAGGCTTGTAACACGGCGACAGCAGACATCATCACGGACGTACATACATACCCCAGCTTTCGGCTTGAAGTTGTACTCAAGCTTATAGCCAGGGTACATTAAGTAGGATGTTTCGCCCGGGCTTGAAATCTGCGTCTCCGTCAGGAAAAAAAGGGTCGGCTTCGCAGTTTCGAGATGGTGGTGGACTACGTTGAGGTTCTTGTGCATACCTCTGATGTTGCAAAGGCCCATGTAAAGTGTGGACGACGAAGCCACTGTGTATACTTTTTTTCTCTTTTCTCCTTTAGCCATGTTTTTTTATAAAAGGGGGGTTAAAAAAGTGAAGAGGTGCCTGTGTGCCGGTGGCGCAAGAGACTAAGCGAGACTCTAGCTAACCAAAGGCAGACAGAGGTAGTGCGGTGGATTGGCACGGCGTACGGAAGGGCCCCCGGTCCCCCCCCCCCCCCCCCCCGATGCAGTGGGCGCGTCCACTCCGGTATCCTTCTCCGGCACGACCACCGCACCAGGGACTTTACACAGGCTGCTGGTTCAGCCTCCTGGGGCGGAGATTATGTAATCCCCAGGTTCGGGTTCCGTACAGCCTGCGGGCGGTCAGCGGTCAACCGTTTCACCGGGTCTCCCTGACCGCCGTACCAATATTCCGCGCCTCTATCTGCCAATGGAGACAGATTAAGCCTCTGGTCTCACCGTCACCGGCACAGAGTCACCCCAATGAGCTCTGGATCCCTGCTAACCGACAGAGAACATAACCCAACCGGAGTCAGGTTACTATTACCGCGGTCTTCTGCAGGGCGGAGGTACTGCCCCAGGCGGGCTGCTCACCGAACGGAGTACCGTTATGCCCTTCCTCCTAATGTGGGCTTTTTCGTTAATCCCTAAGATATTGAATCTTAGGGATCTGATTGAAGAAGCCACTACTGTACCCTCAGGGTGTAACGTTAGCTCCATGAGAAGTAACGCATGACCCCTAAACCCCGAGGGAGAACGATTTCATGTAATAATTCATTAAAAAAAATATGGAAAAGTGATTTCGCTGGTTTTTGGGCAGCTGATTCAGTTTACGGCCCCTAATCTAGTTTTCGGCTAGTATTTTGCACATTGGAAAATGACTTTTATGAAATCTAAGCTACATTCTCTTTTTGTAAAGAAAGCTGATTTTACTCTCTGCCCAAAGCAATTTATTGTTTTACTTGCATTTATGTTTAAATAGGAGTAAAAGTATAAACCTACGCCATTAATTATTTTATTTACATCATATGATTAAGGAACTGATATTATACTTGCATCTCTTTATGTTTTTTACTTCTGATAATTATAAGGAATCATTTTTAGACTTATTTCTTTTTTACCTAGATAGTAAGTGCCATTTTCATCCCAAATACGTAAAAATCTCATTTTGGAAAATCTTGGCTAGTATGGATACATAGAAATATTTGGACCCAGGACCACCGTGCGGCAGACGGTTACACTACTGAATACGCCACCGAGGCAATCAAAATAAAATAATTAATGTGAAATTTATACTCACTCAACATAACAATGAGCCGCACTCAGCACAGTTTTTGGCGCTATAATGACAGCACCACATAGATTCTCATTATTTATTAGCAGTGCCACTTGATATGGCGCTTTTGTGATAGAAATTTCTTCACCTCCAACTATTCTATTACTAACTTTGGCGTTCTTTTTTTGTGTCGATATTACTGTAACAATAGAGATAAATATGTACGAAGTTATTTAAATGGGATGCTTCTACTTATAATTTAAAGCAGGATTCTTGTTTTAGTCAAGTATTGAAATTAAATGATACTCCAATGATTATTATCCTTCACATGTTTATTCGCTTTCTCTTCATACAATAATGAATGATACCTTCTACTCGTATAAGTACTTCGAATTGCTCGAGCGATTAAATAACAATACACTGTACTGTACACTTTTATTTTTCAATATAACTAATACTGTCACTTGCTAAGTACTAACTATTAATTATTACAAAATATTCTTCTTTAACTAATTAGCACTTTACTGAACTCGATCAGGAAACAGAATGTGTTCTTTTTCCAGAATATTCACTTTTTATAGCGTCTCACCAACTCCAACCTCATACTCAACATTTATGTCTAAATCAACTACCCACTATTTTTGAATAATCAATAAATGTTATAAGTACAGGCTAAACTATGAGGCGGTGTTGACATCACAAAAATTAACTTATTACTACTTAAAAACAGAATGGTTTTAAAAAAATCACAACATTCGGCCATCAGACAGCGTGCTATCTCCGGAGCACGCAATAATCACAACATTCGGACCTGTATATTGGACTAATCACATATTTTTATACATAACGTACATAACAATAATACCTTTATGCGGCTTTTTATAATATGCTAAATCAAAATCTTAAAGTTTAATTAAACCTAAACCTTCTAATCTTCTATTTACTCTGTCTATAGTCTATAGGCTTACAATATTATCTCAATCATTATTTATTTAAAGAAAAAGAACAGCGAAAGAACAGTACCGATCGGTTCTGTTATCGAAACTGTGCCTAAACCTTTTTGTTATAGAACGACTATAAATTCAACAAGTATATAGATATTTATCAAGTTAGCGTTTAGTAGATATAATTGTTTTGTTAAATACTAGGTAAATTAAGTAGGTATGCCACTAATGTAATGCCTATATACAAAAGCTTGCATATTTGTACTTACACAATTTTTAACGTAATACTTAAGTACCTTTTTATGTTTATGATCTTATCGACCTATAAATTTCTATGTCTTTGAATTCTTAAACAGCCTTGTATCTTTAATGTGTTCTATTCAGTTTGTTAACCTCTAGGATCAAACTAACCCTGGAGATATATTAAAAAACTTCACTTGTAGGTACTGTTCCACAAGATTTATTATTGTATTATTATACCTAACCGGTTTCGGCTTTAGGCATTCTCAAAGGCTATTTACTTATTTTGATCATAATTACACTTCGAACACGTAAAACTATTAATACACGTTCCGATTTGGTTGGATCCAACCACCCGACATCAACCAAATCGGAAAGTGTGTAAGGCGGTCGGCCCGACATAATTATTATTTATATCGGTCGGACGTGGTTGGATCGCCAACGCATCCGAAAAGCCAACCATCCAACCAAATCGGTACGTCTGGAGCGTTCCATCCGACCGAATGCAGCTCAGTCGCATTCGCGACACAGCCGATAGAGGATGTCAAAATTAACGACGCGGAGAATGCGATAACAGAAAGCGAAATAATAGTGAACCTTTTAGACTTATATTATATAAATACTTTCCTTTATCCTCGAAGGGGAAGGCAGAGCCATAGTTTACTGATATATTGTAGTAAATAAAAAATTAAGCATAGGTACATACTCAATTATACTTGAATAAATATGCTTCCTTAAATAAAATTTTGCCCATTCCTTTCTATTCATTCTTTTTTTCTTTTAGGGCACTAATGTAGCTGCCACAACTATAGCGACAAGACGTTATAGTTGTGGCGCTTGCTTTGAAAGAGCGGGTGGCATGACTTCCGTACACTACGACAGAGCATAGGCAACTGATGGTTGAATGTCCGACCGTCGGAACGTCTGTATCTGTAGCAATGTTGGATTGGTTGCTCCGTCGGCCGCGATTTGGTCGGGTCCAACCAAATCGAAACGTGTATTAATAACTTAAACAATGACAATTATTTCCATGTAGGTATTCTTACAGACAGGGTTGCCAGTTTTTAAATTTACCCCAAAAATTAAGGAGAATACAAAGCATTTTTTTTGCAGATTGAATTATTTCTATTCATATTTACCTACAATAAATAACCGATTTCAAGGGAAGTGAAGTTTTTCAATTTGTGTAGCAAGTTCCATCAAGTGCCATCAATCAGCAGTATCAATAATGCCCTGGAGATGTTACATGCTATGCAGTTACTTTTATGCAATAAAGACTTTGGAAAAAACAAAAATAAACCGTCAGTGTTAAGAATTTGAGTAATGATATTGAGGAATTTATGTTGGCCTCTCAATTGTAGGACGTGCCTACGGAAAACGGTTCCCTGACTTATAAACATGAACAGAACCGACTTACCAACATAACTTAAAACAGTCAAGCAAAATACCAAAGACCGCATGGTGACTATCACTGTAATGAGCAACGATGTTAAAAATTCGAACTTTTATACCTATTTTATATTACAGCTTAGCCGTAGGCTACAAATACTAATATTCAAAAATTAAAGTTTTTTTTTGTTTGTCATCGTTATAAGTCGAAGGGTCATAGGATCCTAGTCGGAACGCAAGGGCCCTCGCTTCCAGGTCCCATGGAGGGGCCATGGGACCTGGAAGCGAGGGCCCTTGCGTCAGTGTTTCCATTGCGCATGGAGGCGCTGGAGCGATGCCATAGGCCCGCGTCTCGATAAATTGAGGCTTGGCTGTCTCAGCTCCACCAGCAAACCATGAAGACCTTGAAGATGTGACTTGAGCAACCAAGGGGGGCAACCTCCACAATCTGGGCTGTCAGACCGGTCATGGACGAGTGGTTGAAGAGGAACCACGGCGCTCTCTCTTACCGGTTGTCACAGATGCTTAACGGGCACAACAGCTTCGGTAAGGATCTGTGGTGAGTACACCGGAAAGCCAAGGGTGAGTGCCAGCACTGCTAGGAGCGCAGAGCGAGGACACAGGTGCTCCACACGTGTAGCACGAGTGGGTGCACGAGTGCACAAGTTGGGCGCCAGGTCCTCGTGGCAGGGCTGGACGTGGACATTGTCTTGCAGGAGACTATGGTGCGAGCCATGGTCTCCAATGGGAGTAAGTGGGACTCTGCTACCTCTTTCTGTGAGCAGGTCATGCTCGTGAATCTCTTTCAGGTGGGAGGGAGCAGGAGAGAACTCTCTCATCCGAGTTCCGCAGTCTGCCTGGTGCCGCAGACGTGTTTTCGCCCGAACAACCTCCCAAAGACGCGGGACAGCACCCGAACCCTCCCCCCTCCCCCTAGATGTGGCCGCAGTGGTAGTTGTAGGGCTGTTGGTAGTGTGGTTTTTAGTCGGTAGGAGTCCGGCATGGCATCCCTATAGGATAATCCTCACGTTAAATAAAAGGTCATAGGATTTGAAAATAATGATGGCTTTGAGTCTTAAGAGTAATATAGATAATTCTCTCTAATAAAAAAACGTTTATGTGATAGCAAATTGTATGCAGACAGACCCAGATGTGTTTCTTCTTGTAAAATAAAATTATTTATTTGATACTGAGGCTATAAACCTTGTTCTAATAGATAACTGAACTGTTTTGAGGAAGCTAACCCTGGAACTCTACATGGGGTGCTGGTGCACCCCAGACCAATTTGTTCTCAGTTAATTTTTAACCGACTTCCAAAAAAGGAGGAGGTTCTCAATTCGTCTGTATTTTTTTTTTATGTTTGTTACCGGCAAATCGCTAGAAGAATTTAATCAATTTTGAAAATTCTTTTTTTGTTTGAAAGCTGGTGCTTCCCATGTGGCATGTGTTCGATTCTGACTACCTGTATATGGGATATACAGGAAGTCAGAATCGGATGCTGGGATCCGGGCGAAATCGAAGAAATCCCGCGAATCGAGGGAATTCCTTAACGATATACAGCAGTTATCTTGTGTTTGGACTTGATTAATTTGTATTGGGGAGAACATTACCCCTAGACAGATATAATTTCAGTCGACCCGTCACTGAAAATCATGAAAAAAAAAAATGTTTAACTAAAAAAAACCGAATTCAAACAAAAACTGAAAAATGAAAAATAAAATTAACTTAGCACAAAGTAATAGGTAGTATATTTAGTTTTATATCAGATATTATTGACTGTAATACTGAAGTCGGTGCCAATATTTCTATGAGAGATTAATAATATCTACCTAAACCTATAGTTTTACTTGGCGCCGATTTCAGTATTACATTCAATAAAGTCTGATATAAAACTAAATATACTACCTATTACTTTGTGCTAAGTTAATTTTATTTTTCAATTTTCAGTTTTTGTTCGAAGTCGGTTTTTTTTTGTTAAAATTTTTTTTCTAACCACAGATGTGCGCGTTATAGTATTCTAGTTTGGTGGTAAGTGCTTGCGATTCATCAGTACCGCGACGACAGTAGCATCGTATGGTCTCCTGTACATTTGCTGTGGATAAGTGTAGGAAGTATTTTTATTTTTTACTTGTTTTTGTTTACTAGAAGAATGTATATATATTGTGTGTATGTTGTATTATATTTAGTATTATATTTAGAAATTATTCATTTTTTATAACAAAACTAAAGGTGGTTTAGGTGTTTTTGATGCAATAGCAAAAAAAATGTTCCGTCCAAAGATAAACCAGATTTCGGTCGACGTGTTTATTTTAAGGGTTACTAAATGCTTTTGAAATTGGCTCTTGGGTTCTCTTCAAGTGCCTAACAGCATCTAACAAAAAAAAAACATAAAGTTTCGCGTTACATTTCTTATAATTAAAGCTCATTCGAGAACATTTCGACTGTGACTACCAACAGTATCGAATCTACAAAAATGCGTTTTTTTTTATTTTATTGCACAAATCGATAATACTATAAATATAAAGAATTAGAAACATTTGACAGATTTAAAAAAAAAGTTAATAGATATTTAAACAAGTTTTGAGTAATATACATAACGGCAATTTCATAGGTAAAGACCTAATACTTAACGCATTAAGTAGCTGGCTTCTAGAATGTTCTCGAACCGTCGAGAAAAACCAGTTCTGAGCGGGGGTCCGAGCCCACCTACAAAAGAATTATTATAATATCGATTTGTACTTCTTAGAGTGTGACTACTTAATTAATTAGTTTAAAGCATGTCTGATATAGATTTCAAAGAGTTAGTTAGGAAACGTAGTCCATCAAAGGGAAAATCTGAGGGCACGGTATTGCCCTCACCAAGTCGAGCCATAGCGAGGCACGGCCGTACTATCTTTTCTTGAAACCACTCAGGCCATTTTCTACCCCCTATAACATCGATGTGGATAAAGCTAGAAGTTTGAATTTACTGTTACTAAGTGAACTACGTTTAAATACCGTATATTTTAAATTTCGTTCAGTTGGAACCGGTAGTTTAAGAATCATAACTAGCCAAAGTTGCTTAAAAATTCGTAGTCACTTACTCACTGACTGACCGATCATCAAAATTTTTAAGCTACTTCTAGTGAACATAGAACCTTTAAATTTAGATTGCCATGTAGTGTTTAGTCTATAACCGGAGGAAAAATTTAAAAAATCTGGAATTACGGTCTAGTTTTCGAGTTTCACCACCTGCATAGATAACTTTGTAATCCCATTTAAATTCAGAGAATTACAAAGTTACATCTGCAGCCAATAGTCCATTTCAACATGGCAATGTGGCACACCAATTACGTCAGACAAAAACTAAGGAGAAATGTGGACATATAATATGTCTCTACCTACCCCTTCATGGATAAAGTCTTGACAAAGTGTCCTATTTATCCTACTATCCTACTTCCTACTAATATTATAAATGTGAAAGTTTGTGAAGATGTTTGGATGTTTAGATGTTTGGATGTTTGTTACTCAATCACGCTCTAACAGCTGAATGGATCTGGCTGAAATTTGGTACAGGGATAGAGTATAGTCCGGAATAACACATAGGCTACTTTTTATCCCAGGAAAATGTTCCCACGGGAACCGGGAATGGTAACCAAATTTCACGCGGGCGAAGCCGCGCGCATCAGCTAGTGTAGGTATATTTCATCAAAACTCGTTGATTGAGCCTATCCAAATTTGTTTCAGTTAAAATTTTTCCTTATTAGTAACATTAGTTAAGTGAAGCCTAAAGAAAAGTCATACGTTTAGTTACGATTGTAGGTATATGGTTGGTACTTTTGACTATAAAACGAATCATTTTTATTGAACTCCCGATGGTTCATGCTTATATTATTATCATTCTCTATCATACTCTACCAAAAAGAAATGAAATGCCATCAAAAGCAATACCTGAAATAAAACCAAGTCTCGCAACTCTGTTCTTCTACCGTCAAAAGTAGTGTGATTCAGATTTATGTCATTACCAAGTCGGTTATTTTATTTAGTCTCTGCATAAGGGACCTTCTGTCTTAAATTTTACGTAATTAGCTAACTCAACAACATCTTATGGTGTTCATAAATCAATATTTACAATCTCGATCGACATCGTCATTACAATTGATCGACTTGGCAATCGCAATAAACAATCTAATTTAATGTATTACTTGTGAGATAGGTACACATTATGTTTTCATGCCATTGCCAAGTCAATCTATTTATTTAAAACATTCTTCTTCTATCGTGTCAATGATTCATGTCAATTTTTTTTTCTATACAGTTTTGGCATAGAACTCTGCCACCTCAACCGCTTTGTCGGTGGCGCCAATGAGATCGGCCTTAGAGCAGGATGTCGGGCAAAGGGGACAAGCAAGTAGGTGCAACATAGACTGCACGGGGACACCGCAGTTACATGCAGTCAGGGCCTGATCTCGCATTCCCCACCTGCTGACACGCTTCTGGGAAGTCCGTAGTGTTTCCCAGGAGTTCCCAGGCGGTTCAGTAGTTTAGGTAAGGTAATTTGTCCTGGAGTCAATAATGCACGAGTCAGAGTATTAATATTTTTATTACAACTTCACCAGTAATAAACTTAAATCTAACTTATAACTATGTACTCATCCGGATTCTGGGATGGGACTTCCTTCCTCCAGGATATGTAAAATAAGTAATATGGCTCTACGCCTATATTTTCAGCAAAGATATAATACGGGTATAAGCAGGGGTTATTTAATCATAAACTTGGAAGCTCATTCTGAAAAGAACAAACAATATTTTTTATATACACCCTCTTCAACCATAGATATCCCTAAACTTTCCCTTACTATTATTTTTACCCCATTTTAAAACATTTAATATACAAAAGAACATTACCCCCTTTTCTAAATTTCACAAACGCCTGCCTGATAAAATAAATTTACTTAAAATATACTTTTTTTTTACATGAAAATTACCCACAATTAATTTACTTAATAAAATTTATGAAGTTGATGCTTACCAGAGCTTCCGTTTTCAATGTATAATTTTATTAAAAATACTTGGACTACGTACGCCCTCACTGGTATTTCAATGAAATATATTTTATAGAATAATTTACTTTGATGTAAATTTTCTTTGACAGTATGAAGTAAAATAAATTAATTTTAGTTAGTTCCTGATTTTTCTCTTCTACTATTGCGCACGCTTATATATAGCTTACATCCCACCATATCTCCTTCCATCAACTACCCCTACTTTGACACTATTAAGGACACACCCATTATACCGACCTAAGTAAAGGGTTCTTCAATAAGAGTGCACTTTTTAAATTTAGTGCTATTTTTTTTTTGTGCAAGTGGCGACTCTAAGATTTGACAGCCTACACATTTACTTGTTCCGATTAATAAAAATGGAGCGCTTTTCGAAAGAACAACGCGTAATAATTGTAAAAACTTATTACAAAAATTTGGAAAGTTATGCTGAGACCGCTCGCAAACTACGAACAATTTTCAGTCGAGAAAGTGCACCTAATGTGTGAACCATTCGAAGAGTTCTCAAAAAAAAAATGAAGAAACTGGGTTGGTAATGGATAGTAAGACTCCTGTGCTTCCGTTGTGTGCGGATGGCATGTGGTTTTAGCAAGACGGCGCGGCGCCACCTGCTACACCGCGCATGAAACAATCCATTGCAGTAACGATTGCCGAAAAAATATCTCAATAAATTCTGATGTGAACTGGCCACCAAGATTTAACGCCGTGCGATTTTTTTCTTTGGGGTTTTCTCTAATCGCAGGTTTAAGCGAATAAACCAGAAACAATGCCTAAGCTCAAATCCGAGATCCAACGAGTCATCGGTGCGAAACAGCCTCATCTCTGTGAAAAAGTCATGAAAATTTTCATGAATAGAGTAATGGCCTGCCATCAGAGCCGTGAAGGCCATTTGACGAATATTTTGTTCCATACATAATCGGAACATGTCTTTTTGACAACTCAATAAAAAAATCACAACTCTCTCAAAAAAAATATGTTTTTTTTATTAAAATGAAAAAGTGCACTCTTACTGGGACACCCATTATAACCAGATATCCTACGCTTAATAGCGCCTAATAAAATAATTACAGCAAACCTACGTTTTACATTTTTATTTTAAGTTCATAACGTGACAATATCCCCTCCCCAAGAGAAAATTTTGTCCCTATAGACAAAATTTAAGACTAATAATTTAATTTAACATGATTGAATTATAGTCATAAAATATCATTGAGGTGGATTTATGAAAAAAATGGGGGGATAAGGGTCCAGCTATGGGGTGGAAAGGGTCGTATGTGAGGGGAATCGGGTCAGTAATGGGTTCGGTTGGGACCAAACAGGGGCGAATCGGGACGTCTATGGGGGAATTGGGATTTTATAGGTAGGGTTGTCACGAGGCATAAATTGTATTATTTTTCATAATTTACTGATATAATAACGAAGAACGACACGGGCAGAGCCGTGGGCAACAGCTAGTATTACATATTGAGAAAAAGTTTCAGATTGTCTATAAAATTACATATTACTTACCTAACTACTTCATTTTTTTACAAACCTTAGTACCTACCTATTCGGAAACGACAGTAAAGTGCCAGCCCTGTCGAAAAACTCTATTGACCCCATTGACGACCTTATTCACCCCAGACCGTGGGTCAATTGGGACAAGTATATTTTTTTAACTTTTTGAAGATATTATTTAACAAACATATATTATGATCGATTGAAAATAAGAATATAGACCACCGGAAACAATTTCATTGTATTTTTACTAGTGGTGGTAAAGGAAAAAGTAATGAAATTTAAGGTTAAACTTAGAAAGTGTCCCGATTCCCCCAATTTTACGGTAACAAATTTTATTTCTAACAAGAAGGTTCGTAACAATTTTACTAATGTGGGTATATTTTTTGCGTTAAAGTTACTACAATTAATTATCAAAAAACAATGAGGGTAGAATTTTTTCCTTACGATGAACAATACAAAATATGAATATGACTATAAGCCAACAATTATATAATGAAAGATATTCTACTATTACAGTTTGAAATAAAATAAACTAACTGTAATTAAATTTGGGGACAAGCTACGTTAATAGATGTTAGAAAATTTTCAAATTTCGGAATACCCGTTTAGCCAAAAAAAGTATGTAAAATACAAAAAAATGTTCAAAATTCGGGCATCCAGACTCGCATAGGCCAAGGGCGTCTGTTCCTTGAAGTAGCACAAATTTCGGGGGAGGCTACCTGCTAGCGGGAAACCCTTATAATAAAAATTATTATTTACCTAGGAGTCACTAGACCCAGCAAATCTGTAATAACACAAATACGCTATCAACTACCAGGACAATTAATTGTGTTCGGGCGCCATGACACGCTTCTGGGAAGTCCGTAGTGTTTCCCAGGAGTTCCCAGGCGGTTCAGTAGTTTAGGTAAGGTAATTTGTCCTGGAGTCAATAATGCACGAGTCAGAGTATTAATATTTTTATTACAACTTCACCAGTAATAAACTTAAATCTAACTTATAACTATGTACTCATCCGGATTCTGGGATGGGACTTCCTTCCTCCAGGATATGTAAAATAAGTAATATGGCTCTACGCCTATATTTTCAGCAAAGATATAATACGGGTATAAGCAGGGGTTTTTTAATCATAAACTTGGAAGCTCATTCTGAAAAGAACAAACAATATTTTTTAAATACACCCTCTTCAACCATAGATATCCCTAAACTTTCCCTTACTATTATTTTTGCCCCATTTTAATACATTTAATATACAAAAGAACATTACCCCCTTTTCTAAATTTCACAAACGCCTGCCTGATAAAATAAATTTACTTAAAATAGACTTTTTTTTTACATGAAAATTACCCACAATTAATTTACGTAATAAAATTTATGAAGTTGATGCTTACCAGAGCTTCCGTTTTCAATGTATAATTTTATTAAAAATACTTGGACTACGTACGCCCTCACTGGTATTTCAATGAAATATATGTTATAGAATAATTTACTTTGATGTAAATTTTCTTCGACAGTATGAAGTAAAATAAATTAATTTTAGTTAGTTCCTGATTTTTCTCTTCTACTATTGCGCACGCTTATATATAGCTTACATCCCACCATATCTCCTTCCATCAACTACCCCTACTTTGACACTATTAAGGACACACCCATTATACCGACCTAAGTATTACCAGATATCCTACGCTTAATAGCGCCTAATAAAATAATTACAGCAAACCTACGTTTTACATTTTTATTTTAAGTTCATAACGTGACACTGCATAGGTTTTGTCTGGACCAGCCGACCATTGTGCGTAAACGGTTAAGAGACCTCCACACTGGCCATCGGAGGTAGCGCCCTGAGGGTAGTTTTTCCTGGGGCGGTAAAAAGTCACACGGTGGCGGGAGTATTTCCCCCCAGAGCGAGATTCTCAGCACACCAGGTTGTTCGAGTGAGGCTTTGGTGTTTTGGATGAAGCTTTTACGACTTTTTAGACGCGCTCTGGATGGTTGATGTGCGAACAGACAGTGTCGAGAGTCTGTCTCTTGCTTCGCCTTCTCTAATCTGCAAGCTGCGATTCGTCTTACGGCAGGTGGTGTGATACCGGCTAGCGGGTGGAGCTTGGTGAGGGGAGTGGGCTTTAAACAACCGGTGATTATTCGGCAAGTATCGTTCAGTGCGACATCCACTTGCCTGGCGTGAGCTGATCGGTACCACACAGGACATGCAAATTCACCTGCAGTGAAGCACAAAGCCAGAGCAGATGTACGGAGGACGCTGGGCTCTGCTCCCCAGGCCGTACTTGTAAGGCGGCGAAGCAGGTTGTTTCGAGCCCCCACCTTGTCCTTAGTGTTTAGACAGTGAGTTTTAAAACTCAGAGTCCTATCCAAGGCAACACCAAGATACTTTGGGTGAGAACAGTGTTGCAACTCAGATCCCGCCCAGGCAACCCTGAGCTGCGTTTGGCATCCCGGTTGCGCAGGTGAAAAGCGCATACTTGAGTTTTTGATGGGTTGGGTTTTAATCCATTTGCTCTATAATAGCCTTCCAATCCAATCAAGGCTGAACTGAGATGTTCTTCAGCTTCCTCAAATGTTTGGGTCTGAGTCGCCAGAGCCAAATCGTCCGCATATAGAAAACTCCGTGTATTCGGAGCACAGGGCTGGTCACAGTGGCGGGGCAAGGCCTAAATTGGGGGTGGGCAAGACAGATTTCGCGAGGCCCTGTTCTGTGGCGCCAATAATAATAGTATCGCCATAAGGAAAAAAAAATTAAACCAGAGGTTTAAGTACGTCAAATATGGTTAGTGGGGTCACTCGTCCCAAAAAAATCCAGGATAAAACATATATTGTTGGTTCCACTACCTAAATGGGTCCATGACTATTTGTAAATCCTGTTGGACCCCTTAGCAGTGGAACCAACAGTCCGGAAGGAATAAAACAAGGAATTCCCCGCACTGGTCGACGGCGCACAGTGGCTCGATTCATACAAATCGGCGGACTAATGATGCCAATGTGTTGATCTTAATAAATTGTAGTCGAAAACATTTATGATTATTAGACAATTATGATTAGACTTCAATTTTAAATAATATTCAACAAAAACTGATTTCAATGAATGGAAAAGTACATTAAAAAAGGGATAGCTTGCGATTTTCTCGTGTTTTCTTATTTTAACGCTTATTTTTATCTACATATTTCTAATTTTGTTTGATTATTGAAAGTACATAGTTTTAATTTAATTGTCTTTGTTTTATATTTTTGTTTATTTTAAGCTATTTTTTTTCAAGTTTATGTAATCCTGATTTTGTTTGATTATTTAATGTACTGTACATACATGTTAATTGAATCGTTTCTGTTCTATATTTTTATTTATTTTACGCTTTTTACCACTTTTTACAACTTTTCACCACTTTGGTTTAAATAAGTAAGTTTTTGTATTTTTATAACTATGATATTATGTTTTATAAAACGCGTTATTGTTTTATTTGATTAATACATTATTTTCTTCAAATCTTAACGAAAAATCACTATACAATACAAAAATGTTGCTAAAATGTAGGAAAAAATTATAGTCGTCTGCTTATAAGTATCTCTCAAAAACTCCCGATCCCGTAGCTATGCTAGTCATATTATTTTTGATGTGGGTAGGATAGTACTAAGCTAAAATGTAGTGTATTAACAATTATAACTGTAAAAAAACGAATTAGACATATTTTCTTAAAAAAAATAAGAAAAATTATATTTTGTCATATAGCTCCCAGAGCGGTGCCTAGGCGTACCTAACATGTTTGGCAGATATTTTGTTCACAACCCATTAAAAGTCACTATAAGCGTTAAAATAAGAAAACACCCAAAAATTGCAAGCTATCCCTTTTTTAATGTACTTTTCCATACATTGAAATCAGTTTTTGTCGAATATTTTTTAAAATTGAAGTCTAATCAAAATTGTGCGGCTTATGTTTTCGACTCCAATGATTAAGATAAACACATTGGATTCATTAGTTTTTGTAACATCTATTAAAAGTTTTTCAAGATTCCTATGTCCGCCGATTTGTATGAATCAATCCACTGTGGCGGCAAGATTACTCACGATATTATAGTTACGCAACGTAAGCAATGTTGCCAGACTAAATATACATAATTTTCTTAATTAATTTATGTCTTTTTTATTTTATTCTCGCTTTGAAGCAATGCATAAAAATTTTTGAGGCGCGAGGCCCCTTGCACTGCGAGGCCGTGGGCGGCGGCCCACGTCGCCCACGCCTTACGCCGCCACTGGCTGGTCATTAGTAAAAATATTAAATAGGACGGGTGCGAGAACACTTCCCTGGGGGAGCCCGTTTTTCTGACACCGCCACCTGCTTTTGTCTGTGGAGAGGTATACCTGGAATCGACGGTTGGACAGTAATTCTCCCAGCACCCTAACCAGCTTCGTGTCTTCAGCCATGGCTTCCACTTTTGTTAGCAGCCGTGTGATGTTGACGGTATCATATGCCGCTGAGAGATCAACCATACAGACGCCAGTAATTTGACCCAACTCAAATCCATCCTCAATGTACTGAGTCAGATTCAAAATTTGACTGGAACAGGATTTCCCGGGGCGGAACCCAGCTTGTTCCGGAATCAATGCACTGTCAATTTTAGGCATGAGGCGGTTGAGTATTAGCCTCTCAAAAAGCTTGTATGTGTGCCATAACAGTGATACAGGCCTGTAGCTTTTAGCTTCGTTTGGGGGCTTGCCTGGCTTCAGTAGTGCCATAACTTTAGCTTTCCTCCAAAGCTTGGGGATTTTCACTTCCCCTAAGCCGGTGTTAAATAAAGCCAGGAGCCAGGACACCGCCGGCGGACCAAGGTGTTGGATCTGTTCCACTGTTATGTCGTCAACTCCAGAGGCTTTCCCACATTTAAGCGACCGGATGCTGTGCACTAATTCTGTTAAGGTAAACGGTTGGCAGATTGTATTAAGTGACCGTAGTGAATCGTTGGTTGGACGGGCCACTTTTGCCACACGTTTCGGTGGTTTTCCATTCAAAATGAGCTGATGAGCAATCTGATTAGCTGTTATTTAAAACATACACCCCCAGTTTTTTTCAGTTCTTATTGTGTTCACAATCAATATCTACAATCTTTACCCCCAGTTTCCGAAAGGCTGATCAACGCTAAAATTAACTAATCGGCTGTTAATGGTGGATCCCTACCAGACGATTCAAAATAAAGATTTGATGTGGACGTGCCTCGCGCGATCCAAACTGCGCGGCAAGCGCGCGCTTCTTGCCGACATGTGACGCCATAGCGACCGAAAGTTCAACTGTACTATACTTAGGCGGATCAGTGTGGATCGGTTGGAGCGTGTCGGTGCAACGCGGCGGGATAGCAAGAAATGTTTTGTTCGTCAGGCTACATGATCCATGCCTCATGCTCCCGGATCGTAGATCGCAGGAATTGGCGGTCCATTTTGGATCGTCTGGCGGGGATCCGCCCTTAACAGCCGTTTAGTTAATTTTAGCGTTGATCAGCCTTTCGGAAACTGGGGGTAAAGATTGTAGATATTGATTATGAACACAATAAGATGTTGTTGAGTTAGCTAATTACATAAAATTTAAGACAAAAGTTCCCTTATGCAGAGAGTGAATAAAACAACCTACTTGGTAATGACATGCATCTGAATCTCACTTCTTTTTACGGTAGAAGAACAGAGTTGCGAGACTTGGTTTTTTTTACAAGTATTGTTTTTGATGGGATTACTATTTTCAAGAACTACTTAAACGATTTTAATAATATTTTATACATAACGCAAAGTAATATTAATAAATTAGATTTACGATTATCGAAGTTCGAGTCAGTCTTCAGCGAATTTGAAATTATTCAAAGTAAAAATTGAGAAATTGTCGGAATCTGATGAGATGTCCAAACGTGTTGAATTTGAAAATCAATTATTTGCTTCAATAAGTTCCTCTAAAAACTATATAAGATTCTAATAAGATAAATTTTAGTGACGCGGAAGACAACTTATCAGAGTCCAAAAGTACTAATTTATGTTTACGTGAATTAAATATAAAGTTGCCACAAATTAAATTGTCCACTTTTGACGACAATGTGATCAAATGACTGGAATATCGAGACACTTTTAAATCAATCGTACACGTCAGTCATTAAACTCTCTTGAGGGCGCTAATTATTCCACCGCCTGAAAAATTTTATGCGACAGTAATAACAATAAAAAGCAATTAATTAGTAATCATCTTGTATTAATTGTTTTCGTATATATATCACATCTATGGCGGCGGTATAACTTGAACGGTTCAAGTGAATCTTACAGGAGATATAGGAAAGTAAACAACCAACTAATAAGCAAGGTTAGACAACTAAGAATGGAATTTGAAAGAGGAATAGTTAAATGTGGACCCAAACCCTTCTACTTCTACATGCGCCAACAGCTGTCTTCAACGGTATCGGTAC
Organism: Miltochrista miniata; assembly: GCA_933228765.1. Lineage (NCBI taxonomy): Eukaryota > Metazoa > Arthropoda > Insecta > Lepidoptera > Erebidae > Miltochrista > Miltochrista miniata. The sequence continues at coordinate 17,048,304 of OW121773.1, read as the reverse complement.
CACCATCATTGAAGGATGAGAGTGGCAGCATTACAAGTGACCAAAAAAGTGTGGCCAACTTGTTTGCCCGGCAGTTTGAAAAGTCCTTTGTTATGGAACCAGCAACGCATATCCCAGAGATACAACTTCCTAGGGTTGAAAATTCTATACAGTCGCTGCTATTTACGCCATATAAAGTAACTAAGGCATTGAAAACGTTTAGTGATTCTACCTCAATGGGACCAGATGCTTTGCCTTCAATACTACTGAAACAATGCAGCAATGTTCTTGCCCACCCACTCGCACACATTATGAATCTGTCACTGGAAACTGGGAAGCTCCCTCAAGAGTGAAAGGAAGCCATATATAAAAAAGGCGATAAGCATCTGCCTGCTAACTATCGACCTATCAGTCTCACGAGCATTGTCTGCAGAGCCATGGTGAAAATCATAGCAAGTGAACTGAGAGCTTTCATAAGTTCAGAAAACATTGTCATCGAAGAACAGCACGGTTTTGTACCAAAAAGATCTACAGTCTCGAACCTCCTTGTATGCCTGGACAAATGGACAAGCCACTGGAATAATCATCAACCCACAGATGTCATTTATTTAGATTATGAAAAGCATTCGATCGGGTGCCTATAAACCGTCTTGTAGTCAAACTGGAACATCTTGGTATACGTAGACAACTTCTTCAATGGATAAAGGACTTCTTGACCAACAGAAAATTCAAAGTAAGAGTAGGCGAAACACTCTCAGATGCTCATGATGTGCACAGTAGTGTGCCGCAGGGCTCAGTGCTGGGACCAATTCTATTTGTGTTATACATAACAGACATAAAACTTGTCATTCACTCAGACTTATCAATATTCGCAGATGACACCAAAATTATGGGAAACCCACTAGTCTCGCACAATGATATTCAGCAAGATCTGGATCGGATAATGCAGTGGGCAAGGGATTGACTGATCACACTCAATAAGAACAAGTATACTGTTGTGCATATAGCTAACAACAATCCTAAACGCAAATACACACTTAAATCTGTGCCACTGCAAGCAGTAAACTCCCAAAGAGACCTTGGGGTTATTATCCTATCCTACTAATATTATAAATTTGAAAGTTTGTGAAGATGTTTGGATGTTTAGATGTTTGGATGTTTGTTACTCAATCACGCTCTAACGACTGAATGGATCTGGCTCAAATTTGGTACAAGGATAGAGTATAGTCCGGAATAACACATAGGTTACTTTTTATACAGGGAAAATGTTCCCACGGGAAGCGGGAACGGGGACCAAATTTCACGCGGGCGAAGCCGCACGCCTCAGCTAGTAACACATAATCTTAAGTGGGATGAGCATATCACAGCAATCACCAAGAGGGCCAACTCAATGCTATACATGATTCGAAAAGCATTCTATGCCATAACCAAAGAATTATTTCTCAACATATACAAAACCTACATAAGACCATTGCTGGAATACGCCTTCCAAAGGACAATGGGCATTTCGGCCCATGAGCGGCCATCAATGAAACTAGTGTCATTTAAAAGGGGATATTTTTGACAACAAATATTGTTTAAGGAGTACTATGAAATACGGTTAGGGAAAAAAAATATAGTTAAAATACTATTTTTAAAATACAATTTTTTTTTATTTTATTTATGTACGCTAATATTCAATACTTTTCTTATTTATGGTCTAAGGACCTTTGTTAAAACCGGTCTCGACATGTTTCATGCGTCAACCAATCAGCGACAAGCACTCTCGACCCGACGATTACCGTTATGTTCAAGCGCACATCGCAGTCCATCGTTGACATTTGTTTCGTTGAGTACTGTGCGATTATTATTGTTTGACAATCTCTTTCGACTCTGGCTTGCATATCGGACTTGTTAATATCTATCTTGATGACTTGTGCTCTTTTTTTTTTTTTTTTTTAAGGCAGATTCCTATAATAATGGCAGATAATCGTCAAGTGTGTATTTTATGTAATCGAACCGTGATAAACAGAAGAAGATACGAAATATATAATAATAAAAATATAATAAAAAAATAAAAATAAAATAATAAAAATATATTAAAATAATATATTAATATATTATATGTTAATATATTAATGTAATTATGTTAAATAAAAATATGTTAATATATTAATGTAATAATATATTAATATATTATATTATATAATAAAAATATATTACTCCTATATTATTGTAGATAGACAGAAAAGCGGCATAGAAGCCATAGAAAACTATTATTGTAGTGTCTAAGCGGTGAGCACACTCTTGGCTGCTGTGCTCACATAATGTGTGTAGTGTGGTATTTAGGGTGGGCGAGAAACCAAGAAGAAGAAATTCGTTTACCAGCTCATTTTTTAAATGATGTAATTGTAGACAACAGTTAAATCCCATTCTTTTCTTTTTTTAAAGGAATACTAGCATTATGTGGTTAGACACATAATGCTAGTATTCATTGCCACGTGTTTGAAATGTTTTTGTTTTCATGTCAATAAATCGATGTATTTAATAATTAATAAACCTTTAGTTTTATTTAACCCATCATTGTCTTATACTTTTGTGCATTACGTTTTATTATTTACGTACTTTTGGTTTAATTAATTCGATTTTTTTAATATGTTCAACCCTTTATAACTTTTTATCCAAACAAGTTACCGAAATATTTTTTTGCAGTCTTAATATATACATAATTGTCGACTAAAATATATATAGGACAGAATGTGGCCGCCGATGGGACAAGCGCCATACATTTTTGCCCATTGTCCTTTGGAGTCCATATTTTAAAAAGGATATTCTGTTGTTGGAAGGAGTACAAAGGAAGGCCACTAAAATGGTCTCTGGATTAAAAAATATGTCATATGAAGATCGCCTCCTGGAACTGAAATTAACCACACTGGAACAGAGAAGGAGGAGAGGAGACCTCATTGAGACATATAAGATGCTTAATAGGCATTACAACGTGACAGGCATCGAGAGCATGTATACTATGAACTCAAACACACACCTAAGAGGTCACTCGATGAAACTACACAAATCTCACTGTGCCAGCAACCCTCGAAATCACTTTTTGCCAAACCGTGTGGTGCGATTGTGGAACTCCCTTCCGGAAAGTGTAATAAGTGCTCCCAACGTGAACTCTTTTAAAAACAGAGTGGACACTCATTTAAAAACCCAATGAAACAAGTGCAGTGATATACACGCATCAGCCTTAGGCTGCTAGTGTATTAAGCAATAATAATAATATCAATGCCGTTCACGTCCATGCAGTGCATGTGGTCGTAGACATAATTTCCTGTTACATCAACCTAACTACAAAAATTCAGTAAATAATAATTATGAAGATGCCGGTACTGCGCAATCTAATTCATATAAACATGAGGTAAATTATTGGTAATCGCTACACAATGGTTTCGAATTTTGTCCGCATACTGGACATCAATCTATGCAGTGTTAGAGGGCAAAGTCTACATGTTATTTGAGCTCCAGGAATAACTTTATCAGCTCCTGGTCCTTCAGGTGGTATATCAGCGTCAAAAATCTACCGTAATAAAATTTCTGTCTACGTAGGTATGAAAATTATATTATATTATCATCAGAAATATCGTTGGATTCAGCAGTTCAACTTCCTCTTCTATACTAGGTTCATCTACTGCAGCATTATCATAATCATCCTAGCAAGACCTTGAAATATCAGCATATTTTCCGTACAAAATGTTTAATACACCATGTATGGGAAACGTGGACGTGGGGTCACAGAGACTCCGGTGTAATTAGAAAAGTTAAAAAATCAGGTGTTTTGAAGCCGGCGATCCAAACACTTTTGTCTAACCTTGTTTTGTGACCAAGGTAACAGGTACTGAGCAGCTCAATGCTGTGGGCCTCGTGGAAGTGACTTATACTTGTACTCAGATAGGGCGGGGTCTCTGAGACCCCATGTCCATAGTTAAAGGTTAAAGTTAGACTAGGATGACGAAATACCTAATGACTTAAAATTGTTATGGCACACAATTACTAACTGTTTGAGTATATTAAATGCATTCGAAATTGATCAGTATGTTGTGTTCAACTGCTAATAAGGTTGAAATTTATTGCTTTATGCGACGCTTCTATACAATTGTACGCAGCATGTATCATCTATGTTCGCTGTGACAGTGATACGAGTACCTATAGGCGTCTCAGTGCATCTTTCGTGCGCTAAGGGCGAAAGTTGCTACGCTGTTATGACCGTACCGAGATAAGAACTGTTAGGTTGTTTATTAGCCAGTCGCTTGTGTCATAAGCTAAAGAAATCATTAAGGTTTACTATACACAATATACATTATTGGACCAATTCTAAAGTTGTGTTTTCATAATTAAATAGACATAAAACTAGTAAATATCAATTAAAAACATTTTGTAGCCCATCGAGTAGCTGAGATAAGCGAGTTACGTGTGACTCACCGTAGAAGTATGTTCCTTCGCCATATAACCCGGCCGACATAGCATCGCGAGGTCTATTATCCGAACAAATTAATGAGGCGAATTTGTGGTCGTACGGACCTACTTTCTGTTTAGTGATGAAGACAAGTGGCCTTCTCAAAATAGGTATACAAATATATCAGTTATCAGATGTTCCTGAAATTAAAAAAAAGTTTGGGCGTGTAACCTTTACGCGCGATTGAAGTAAAACTTCTTTGCCATTGACGGCATCAAAATTAAATGTTATATCAATAATCATTCATTCCAATTTCGAATAGCAGAAACGTAGTTGTCAGATGTTCCTGAAATAAATAAAAGTTTGGGCGTGTAACCTTTACGCGCGATTGAAGTTAAACTCTTTTGCCCTTGACGGCATCATGTTACACTATATCATTCATTCGAATTTTGAATAGCGGAAACTATTCAAAATTCGAGGGTGTCATGTCTACGGCGCGGACTGAATTGATTAACAATAGCCTTAATCTTTAAGCTCTTTTATGACTAAGCAAACATGCCAGTTTAGAATGACCACGCCATTCAAAGGAACTCTTGAATTGTAGAATTAGCGAAAGTTGAGATGTCTCTAATTTCTGAACTACAAAACCTCAAAATTGAAAGTTGTGTGGAACAATTCTTAAAGAACTCTCTTTCCATCACTTAAGAAATATTTGAAATCGTACCACTCGTTGAGAAATTACAACTGAAAAACCATTTTATATGTCTTACCCTCTCCCACAGGAACTGTATAATATAACTCTCAAAAGTATCCTAGAACCTTCCTCGGCATTCAAATCGGTTTAGTAGTTTCAGCGTGATACTTATTCGGGATACAGACAGACAGACATGAAAAATTTAAATGTAGGTACATTTTCAGCTTCAGTATCTATTAGAGAACGCCCTACAATTAAAAATTTTAAAATATCTTCCATGTACAGACTCTCGAACCTCTATAGTTTCATTATATGTATAGATTAATTAAGATAAATACATACATTGTCAATGAAATAATTACAATTAATTAGTTAAAAATAGTCACTATATACATATTAAAAAATCCCGCCCCTAACCGCTCCCAGCGCAACGTGCCCATTACACTTGCTACGTTTCCACGCTGGATTGAAATGACCAGCCTTTGCACCAAGAACGATCCGGAACGAGCGTCACCCGTGGCTTCTGTGAGCCTATATCCAATCTCGTTTAAAAAGTCCTTGGCTTCTTTGCCCTAGCTCCCCAGGGTCTCCACCGCTACGGGCACGAAATAGAACACTGGTTCCAGCTCAGTGTATTTGGTCCTCTTCCTGGAGCTGGCCTCTTCCGCTGCGGCAGAAGGGAATGAACCGAGATGGCTGGCGGCGACTGTGCTGACGCAAGTTACATCCCAGATAAGGCACCTGCCGTTTTTCCAGGGGATTAAAGTCAAAAATATTGTCCTACTAATGCTGTATATATGAAGTTGGTGACGACGTTGGGACATCTGAACCTTTAGATGTTTGTGAGTCCATCTTCTTTAAGGGCTAAACGAAACAACCTGAAATATAATATAGGCTACTATAGAACTCGCCACAATCGCATCCGTCAGACCGGTGTTGGACGAGTGGCTGGAGAGGAGACACTGACCGGGCACGGTAGCTTCGGTAAATATCAGTGGCGAAGACACCGGCAAACCACGGCCAAGTGTCAGCACTGCGAGGACCGCAGCGATGACACAGCGCTCCACACGCTGGTGGAGTGCACGGCGTGGGCGCAACAGTGCCAGATCCTCGTGGTAGGTCTGGACGTGGACACTCTCTCGCTCGAGACCACGGTGCGAGTCATGGTCTCCAGTGGGAGTAAGTCGGACTGCGCCGCCTCTTTCTGCGAGCAGGTCATGCTTGTGAAAGAGGCGGTGGGCGGGAGAGGGAAAGAACTCCCCAACCCGAGTTCTGCAGTTGGCGCCGCCGACATGTTTTGCCGGAGACTATCGGCCTTCATTACCGGGGGCCTCAGGACGGTAAGTGGGCTACTCACCGTCCTTACAGAAGCAGGCCCATGACGGCAGCGTGACGTGAGGGATTCCGCCCCCCCCCCCCCCCCTCCCCTAAGAAGCGGGATGACACCCGAAAACCCCCCAAAGACGCGGGATAGCACCCGAACCACCCCCTAGTCGGGCTACAGTGGTAGCTGTAGGTCTGTTGGGAGTCCTGGGACATCCTTCCGAGGGCTTACCCGGGGCTCCCAACCGTAGGCTGTTAGGCGTTACGTGAGGTTTTTTAGTCGGTAGGAGTCCGGCATAGCATCCATTTGGAATAGGTTTTATGTTACTGATACCATTTGCATAAGTTTTCAGAATGAGTGTGTGTGTGTGTGTGTATTTTATTTGTATGAAATTAGTTTGTGTGTATTTTGTTTAACCTTATAATATTTGAAAGAGGAAAGATTTGCTTGTTTGTTTGAATCGAATAAACTCCGAAACGAATGAGCCGATTTTTTGACTATTGTGAAGCTATACTCTCTCTGGTTGACATAGGCTATGATTTATCCATGTATTCCTCCACGAACGGGAACTACGCGGGTGGAACCACGTGACATGAGCTATAATAGTATCTAATATTTCGAAGTCTAGATAAACCACATTGTTGTTGACTTCAGTATTACATTCGATAATTTCTGATAAATCTTAATATACTATCTATTACTTTGTGCTTAGTTAACTTTATTTTTCATTTTTTAGTTTTTGTTTAAAGCCGGCTTTTTTTTGTTAAAAAGTTTTTTTTTTAAATTATTTTTAGTGAGGGGTAGACTGAAAATATATCTGTCTAGGGGTAATGTTCTCCCCAATACAAATTAATCAAGCCCAAACACAAGGTAACTGCTGTTAATCGTTAAGGAATTCCCTCGATTCGAGGGATTTCTTCGATTTCTTCAGGATCCCAGCATCAGATTTTGACTTCCTGTTTATGAGACCACATAAGCAGCTTTCAAACAAAAAAAGAATCATCAAAATCGGTAAACTCGTTCAAGCGATTTGCCGGAAACAAACATAAAAAAAATACCGACAAATTGATAACCTCCTCCTTTTTTGGAAGTCGGTCAAAACCCAAATCCTTTCATTCATATTCCTTTGTAATGGTCGATTAGTTTACATGTTTGTATCTTATAATGCTTCGTATCTTGATACCTTTATATTGTTCCTTAAACACTACAAAACCCTACGGCTCTATCCAGTAAAAGGTAATTGGTTTCTTAGTAGATAATGTATGCGAAATGCTCTTTTACGACACAGTTTTATTGGGTAAACAGATACTGTTGAGTACTTGCAGTCAAATTAACTATCGATAATATTGTATCGAAGTTGGTTGGTGGATTGGATACACAAAATGAACCTTTGTAAACAAGACTTAGGCATCCTCTTGGACATCCTCCAAGAAGTTCTCTCTCTTTCTCTCTCTCAACTCTCGAGACGCATTCAGAAGAATGTAAAGGTACATTCTTCTGAATGCTGCTTAGACAAGGGTCTAAGCAGGCATGGTTTGGTAGAAGCAGGAAATACGCTAAGATGAAGAAGTATATTAAGAAGTGTATGAGCACTCAAATTATATTTTATATTAAACACTAGCTGACCCTCGCAACTTCGTTTACGTCACATAAGGTCTATGAAAGGAGAGGTCTTTCTTTAACAGACTCATCAAGCAGCGTGTGAATATGCCCTGTTTGCTTAACAATAAAAGAGCTTAAAGATTAAGTCTATTCTAAAACAATTCAGCCCACGCCTCCAGCGTCGACTGAATCATTTTACAATACCCTTAATCATTAAGCTCTTTTATGATTAAGCCAACACGCCAGTTAAGATTTACCCTGACATCCTTCCGAGGGCTTACCCGGGGCTCACAACCATAGGCTGTTGGGCGTTGCGTGAGGTTTTTTAGTCGGTAGGAGTCCGGCATAACATCCATGAGGATTTTCCCTCACGTAAAATTAAAAAAAATAAAAAAAAAAAAAACCCTCACGTTCAAAGGACACTGAATTCTTTGTTTTTCGAAAGTTGCGATGTCTCTAATTCCTGAACTACAAAACCCTCAACATTAAAACTTGTGTGAAACAATTGTTAAAGTATTCCCTTTATGAAACTGATTTTTTTTTTGGAATCGGACCACGCGTTGATAAGTTACAATCAAAAAACCATTTTGTTTTTCATCCCCTCTCCTGAAGGATTCGCGCAAAATATCGGGATCAAAAGTATCCTAGAACCTTCCGCGGATCTTAAACTCCGATTGTGTTAAGTATCATTCAAATCGATTCTGTAGTTTCGGCGTAATACTTATTCGGGATACAGACAGACAGACAGACATGAAATTTTTTTGTTACATTTTCGGTTTCAGTATCGATTAGAGAATGCCCTACAATTAAAATTTTCAAAATATCTTCCATGTACAGACTCTCGACCCTCAACAGTTTTATTATATGTACCTATAGATAGCTTTGATTGTCTCCGTTCTATCAACAGTTTCTGAAAAAATTATTACTTTACTTGATCTTTTACATTCTGGCCGAATGTATATTTTTCAAATATGGAATAACAAAAATGGGCGGTAAATTTGACAGTTATTCATAATTTTTTTCAGAAAGTCAATTCATTTCTACGGCCTAAATTTTACAACCTACGAAAGACAACGACGTAATAAAATATAGACACGTCATGCTCGAACATCACGGCTTTCAAAAACAGCAAATATATTTTTCATTCAAAAAAAGAATTTCTGTGAAATTATCTATGGTAGCATGTATGAAAAGTAAGGCAATTGCCTGACTTTTTTGTTGCCATTTTTCAGTGTTGGTAACGTATATATAGATTTTTATATATCATTGACGAAAGTATACTCTTTGTCAATATTTATTTCATACTTAAAATTTCATAGTTAAGGTATCGAAACCATTGCAACAATTTATTAAAAAAACTGAAAAAACAATACGTGTACGGACCCTTTAATACTTCAGAGGTCGTTTTACTGGGGTTTGATAATTGAGGGTTTTCTAACCGCAACAAAAAAAAACTAGGCACCCTGTTGGCACAGTAGGTAATACTGTAAACTAATTTATTCTCACTAATCAATACAATCAAAACATATTTATACATAAAAGAGAAAATCTTACAATCGCGATTCAGCACTCATATTGGCTGTACTTATGGATAACAAAGAGAATCTTACAATCGCGATTTAGCTCTCATATCGCGATTCAGAACAGACAACATTTAGTTGTATAGTTACAGCGCCGGTATGTATATAATATTAACTTAAAGCTAAACATGCCGCCCACCAAGAACATATTGGCTGGGCCCATAATGTTCTTAACAAGTGTTAAAAAATACATAAAATAAGAAACTTCGTTCCAAAAACTTGCATCGTAATAGGTACTTATAATACAAAGTTGTAATCTATTATATAAAAATAAGTCGGGTTTTCCTTCCTGACGCTATAACTCCAGAAGGCACGAACCGATTTCCACGGTTTTGCATTCGTTGGAACGGTCTCGGGCTCTGTGAGGTTTATAGCAAAGAAAATTCAGGAAAATTTTCAACAGAAAAGCGGGAAAATCATTTTTCATCATTCCATCGCGGGCGAAGCTGCGGGCATCAGCTAGTGGTAAATAAAAGACTCGACTAAACAAAACTCCAAATGAGGTAATTTCCCAACTTCCCAAAGAATCAAACCAAAATTACAAATAATCCGATCATTCCTCGTTAATGGGCAAGACACATAACCTAGAAGTAGGCCTTTTAAAGACAGAACTACTGGTTCTTAATGTGACTTGTGTTGTTGTCGATGGATATAACCACGATGTGCTATTTTATGTTGTACCTAAGCAGGCTATGCCATGTCACGTAATACTGGGTCAAGACTTCCTGAAAGATGTGTTTACATTTATTTGTAAAGGCTCCATGATGATCACTCCTAATGTCAACAGTTGGTTGAATAGGTTAGTTTGTGTTGTGTCCCATAATGAGTTTGTTTTAGGTGCCATCAAAAACAAACAAGTAGAACGTGAAGTAATTGAGTGTGTACAGAGCTATTCCCCAATGCAATCTAAGGAGGTGCCGCTGGAGTTGCGCATTGTGCTTTTTTTTTATATACTACTTAGGTGGCAGACAAGCTTACGGCCCACCGGAAGGTTGGTAACCGTAGCCTATAGACGTTTGCAACACCAGAGGCGCTACACACGCGCTGCCGACCCGGGCGTAGGTTGTGACGACCCACAGTTGAAATTTCTTAAGCCGCCCATAAGGCCTTCAACTTGGCTTAACGACTGTCATTTTACTGACAACCAGGACCAACGGCTTATCGTGCCTTCCGAAGCACGGAAATGCTCGTAAATAAATGTCACAAAGTGGTCCACGTGGTGGTCACCCATACATATCCGGCCATAGTAAATGTTGCTTACTGCAGTGATCGTTTACAGAACAATGAGTCCGCGGGGACACGAGCGCTTCAAAATTTCATGCTTCCACGAGCGCTTAAAGATGACATACCGCTGGCACAGCGACCTAGACGAATATCATTGGCTGAACAGCAAATAGTTGAACAGCAGGTATCAGAGTGGCTTAGAGATGGCATAATTCGGGTGAGTTTTTCAGAATATTCGTCTCCTCTAGTGTTAATAAAGAAAAAAGATGGCAGTATAAGAGTTTGTGTTGATTATAGGCCTATCAACAAAAAGATGATAAAAGACGAATTTCCTTTACAGATTATAGATGATCTTATTGATAAACTTAAAGATGCCAGAGTATTTAGTGTGCTAAATTTAAAGAATGAATTTTTCCACTTGAAAGTGAGTGAAGAGAGCATAAAGTACACTTCCTTTGTCACTCACAATGCTCAGTATGAATTTTTAAGGGCTCGGTTTGGATTGTCTGTTTGTCCGGAGTACTTCATGAGATTTGTATCTATTATATTTCAGGATCTTATAGCTAAACAGCATGTATTAATATTTATTGATGATTTACTAATACCAGCCGTAGATGAAGTCCAAGCTTTGCAACGTTTAAAAACGGTGTTAGCTGTCGCCTCACAGTATGGGTTACAAATCAACTGAAAGAAGGCACAACTACTGTGTAAGCGTATTGAGTACCTTGGTCGTATCATTGAGGATGGAAGAGTCCAACCCTCAGCTGAGAAAACGGATGCTGTTATGAGGTATCCCGAACCGAAAACATTGAAGCAATTACACAGCTTCGTTGGCTTAACCTCTTACTTCAGAAAGTATATAAAAAATTTCGCAGTTATAGCCAAACCATTAACTGATTTGTTAAAAAACGATGTACCTTTTTTGTTTAATGAATTACAGAGGGATTCTTTCAACTGTCTAAAAAGAGCACTGGCTAGTGGCCCCGTGCTAAGCATTTATGACCCTCAGTTATCTACTGAATTGCATACAGACGCTTCAGCCGTAGCATACAGTGCCATATTACTGCAAATAGATCACGTTGGCGAACTTCACCCTGTACATTATTACAGCAGGAAGACCAGTGAAGCTGAGTGGAAATACAGCAGTTATGAGCTGGAAGCCTTAGCCATCATAGAAGGTGTAAAGAAATTCAGACACTACCTATTTGGTAAGCGCTTTAAGATAGTAACAGATTGTCAAGCATTTCAAAAAACCTTAAATAAGAAAGATCTCTCAACTAGAGTTGCCAGGTGGGTGTTATTACTTGAAGAATATGACTATGTCATTGAACACCGCCCAGGAAACAAGATGCAACATGCAGACGCGTTGAGCCGATACTCTTATGTTGGAAGTATCGAGTTAAGTTTACATGAACAGATTAAACAAGCACAGATGTTGGATGATGGTATCAAGGCTATAATTCAAATATTACAATTGCAACCATATGAGGACTATTCATATAGTGAAGTTTTATTGTACAAGGGACAGAAAAAAAAGTTGGTAATACCTAAGAGCTTAGAAGTAGAAATCTTAAGAATAATTCATCAGAAGGGTCATTTTGGTAAGAAGAAAATAATGACCCTGATAGAACAAGATTACTGTATTAGAAAGATTGATAAAAAGATTGAAGAATTTTTGTTATCATGCATTCCTTGTTTGTTGGCCACCAAAAAAGAAGGTAAACAGGAAGGGTTCCTTAACTGTATTGAAAAGGAAAGTATACCTTTTCACACATTGCATTGTGATCATATTGGACCTCTTTCGGAAACTAGAAAGTTGTACAATTATATTTTAACCGTAGTGGATGCATTTACCAAGTTTGTATGATTATTTCCAGTAAAAGGAACTACCAGTAAGGAGACTATAGATAAGTTAATAATACATCAGCAGACTTTTGGTAATCCTGTGCGAATTATTTCAGATCGTGGTGCTGCATTTACCAGTAACGACTTCAAGGAATATTGTTTGTCGGAAGATATTCAGCACATCACTATTACCACAGGAGTGCCGAGGGGTAATGGTCAAGTGGAATGAATACATAGAATTGTCGTAGCCATACTGACTAAGCTATGCATTGAAGAGCCATCGCAGTGGTACAAGCATGTTAGCCAGGTGCAGAGAGCACTTAATGGCACATACCAGCGAAGCATTGACACTACTCCCTTTCAACTCTTGATGGGTACAAAACTCAAAGAGAAAGAAGACATAAAGGTTCATGATTTGCTACCACAAGAGTATGCTACTATGTTTTCGCAAGATAGAGAGGACTTCAAGCTGAGGGCTAAAGAACAAATAATTAAGGTTCAAGATGAAAATCGTAAGACTTATAATAAGCATAGAAAGGAGAGTAGAAAGTATGTTGTTGGAGATATTGTTGCTATCAAGAGGACTTAGTTTGGAGTGGAGCTGAAGCTCAAGCCTAAGTATCTGGGTCCGGACAGAGTCACTAAGGTGAAAAGGAATGATCGGTATGATCTAGAAAAAGTAGATCATATGACAGATGGTCCTAGAGTGACATCTTCATCAGCAGATAATATGAAGCCATGGCCAGTACCTGGTGGGGCTCCGACATTGGGTGAGTAGTCTCTCCACACTGTAGGGGGGCTTAGGTTGTGTACACCTGGAAGGGAGTCTTGACCTAGGGTTACCTGGCAAATATTAGAGTCACGGTCATTTTTATTTAATTCTACTTATTAAGATGTATTTTAGATAAATTAAGGTGTGTTAGTTAAGTTGTACTTCAAGTAAGTAGTATAAGATCATTGTGTAGAAAATAAGATTAGTTGATTATAATTTGTTAGGAATGAATGAAGTATGAGAATGAAAGTGAGACGATTTGTTCTGTATGAGGAAACATTATGAAAGTGGATGCATGTCTGAGGGCAGACATGGATATCAAAATGGCCGATCTGTAGGAAAGGAACGTTGTGAACTATGATGGATGCGTGGAATGAAGCGTGATGACAAGTGAACGAAGAATGTATAAACGGAATGAAACTTTACAAAAGAAGGGATATGGATGATGAGATCAAGAGAGACGACGAACGACTGAAGACGTAGGCTGCATAATATTTAAAAAGTACAATAAAAAGTGATTCTAGTGTTAACCAACCAGTACACCGTTATTTTATTTTGAGAGTATTGAATCTATCCCACATGTATACCTAGTAAAATTTGAAATTTGTATGTAAAATCTTGTACCTTTTTGAGCGGAATAAAGTTATGTTATTTTTATTCATTTTATCAAATTATACCAATAACAGAAATTAATAATTCGGAAGGGTAGGATCGATTTTGGTGAAAAGTTGGATTTACCATCATTCCGAATGTCGGAATATCTAACAATCTGAAATTTTCCCAAACCGAATTCTGAACTAGTTAATTACAAAGGAGCGTTCAGTGGCAACCGTAGACCGAAAAACGCAATTATCTCCTGTAATATGTTTTGACAGGTCACAGATACAGGCAATTTGCACAAGAGCCGTTTGTGGCGATCTTAGAGGCGAGGTTAAAGCAGGAACTACACTAACTGCGGGTGACATAGGCTATGTGAAAAATTGACGTATGTGCAGATAAGCAAATAAATTTTGTCAGCAAATAAAGTAATTTAGAAAATAGCAGAAAATATCCACTCCTACGGTATAGTTGAAAATATAAACTCTTAAGGCCGTAGATGGGGCTTGCAAAACACGCGTCCTTCAAGCTAAGAAATGTAGTATTTTATAGCTTATTTAGTGTCAATAAGTATTAAGTTATAGCAGCGGGATAGCACCCGAACAACCCCTCGAAGATACGCGATAGCACTAGATCTATTGTGGATCGTCTGGTGGGGATCCGCCTAATAACATGCAGTGCGAAAATGATAGCTGTAGTTCAAGCCGATTTTATTTGGACAACATTGATGATCCGAATTCCCTTGTTGTTTCTCCTTGAAAACTGAATCAATACAAATATTTTGGACACGTTTTTTAAGGAAGATATCTTTGTTCCTATAATTTTCAAGTAAAAAGCTTTTCAAATGCGATTTGTAGATCTCTAACCATGGCAATAAAAACTGGTAATTTTTTGCCACTTTTAAAGTTTCATATTTTCTTTTTCATTATTTGTCGAAAAAAAGCTTTTATAGGGATAGGCGACTCTACGTTTAGCCCAAGGATTGGCCATAGTTTGCGTCGTGGGTATTTGGGTAAATAACGGACAAAGTGATCACCAGTTCACAATTGAATGTTCTTTAATCACAAACGTTCATTAAACTTAGCTATTTCAATAACACAATGTAATGTGTAGCAAGTGCCATCCAGTGTCATATGAATAGTATAAACTATCTGAATCTAAAATAGCAATGTGTATTGTAATCCCTTTGCCCATATTTGAATAAAATGCCAACCAATAACTTTTCGCAGACTTTTTAGATATAAATTACAAAACACGTTGGTATTCCAAGAAGTTTTTAGACAATTCCTCAAAAGGAAAATGTAATATTATCAATCATTACTGAAATAGCCAAATTGATGAAAAAAAAATCCCTTTCACTGTAATCTTCTTACGGTTACTTTCAAAGAGCAATCTAAGTATAGCCAAAAGATTATTAAAATTGCTTCAAATATTTTCTGTTTAGTTACAGGTTCAATGTTTTCTTTTAACTCTATTTTAAGTAAAAAGTTTAGATATTTTTGATGAAAGACAAGATAAGTTACTAAATTAAATAAAAGGTCTCGACCGACTTCAAAAAGCTAACAGTTTTGTTATTACAGACACCGGCAAATCCATTGGCAGGCTTATTATTAATAAAGACCTGCAGCTTGGTATAACATCTGCCACATCAAAGGCAACTAAAACCAACAGCTTAACGTGCCAAAGCGGAAACGTTTGCAAATGGAACACAAAGTCCCAAATAAGGACTAGCCATATGGGTTTCTCCCAATTCAATTTTAGGGGTAATGGCCCACTATAACCAAGCAAATTATGCTTACACAACTACTAAAGCCTTGCTTGCTATCTCCAGTAAGGGTGTCTATCAATCACAGCGATAACGTTAATTGTATTTGAGATCAATGCGTTAGTTCTGCTACACGACCGTTTGTAGTGTGTACTAAATCTTGTAATGTAATCAGGACTGTCTTGATTGCTTTTAACATATGACAGAGAATTTATGGTCTACTAGATGATGCTTGCGGCTTTGCCCGCGTGAAATTCGGTACCCTTTCCCGGTTCTCGTGGGAACATTTTCCAGGATGAAAAGCCTAGCCTATACTATGTGTTATTCCAGACTATGCTATCTCTGTACCAAATTTCAGCCCAATCCTTTCAGCTGTTAGAGTGTGATTGAGTAACAAACATCCAAATATCTTTACTAACTTTCACATTTATTTATATTAGTAGGAAGTAGGATAGTAGGATGTTATGTTGTCTCCAAAGACATGTATGTAGTACATCCTACTAAACTAATCCTACTTCCGACTAACATTATAGATGAGAAAGTTTGTGAAATTGATTAGATCATTGTTACTCAATCACGCTCTAACGGCTGAACAAATCGGACTGTTTGGTACAGGGATAGAAAAGTCTGGAATGACACAAAGGGAATTGATTCTGAGAATATGTTCCCACGGGAAACGGAAACTGAATCCCACGCTGGCGTATAATAGTTACAAAAATGTTCAAACAATTTATATTTTGAACTGAAATACTTTTGAATTTTAAACTTCTTTAGGCACTTGGCTACTTTTAGTCCACGATGAAGATCCCTTGGGATGTGGTAACGAAAACATTATTTGCACGCAGGCAAGCCCAAGCGCTATCTAGTTAATAATAATTATTTGATTCTTTAAAAAGTACAATTATTTCAGACTACAATCTATACCCATGTGGCGACGGGATCCCGTGTTGCGACGGGAGTTAAAAATGTCGCCACGCCAATGCATCCCGAGAGTATCGTAATAGGCGACTAAGATAATACTTTCGCAAAAAGATCCATTGCGCTGCGAAGGAAACCTCGAAATGAAACCCGGTTGTCAGTAAAATGACAATCGTTAAGCCAAGTTGAAGTCCTTATGGGCGACTTGAAATATTACAACTACGGGTCGCGGCGACCCGCAATTGTAATTTTTGCAGTTGTAACATGGCAATAGGTTCAATACCTATTACGTGGACATAAAACTATAAGGTGAAATGTGGGCATATAATATGCCTCTGCCTACCCCTTCGGGGATAAAGGCATTACTGTAAGTATGTATGTATGTACAATCTTATTTGCAAAAATTTCATCCAGTACCTACGTTCGGCCGTCGATGAGTGTGGAAGAGTAACAAACATCTATACATCCACCCAGTCATACTACATAGTAGGTATATTAATACCCAGAATGTGCCCCTTTATGTCTCTAAGACACAAAACGTGTGACACAAAAAAAAACTTACATGCCTTAAACTTAAAGTGTTGTTCGCTAAAAGACCCTTAGTCGAGCATGGCTCGGGCTTCATTAAAAAAACTCATTTCTTAGGCCCAAGTTTAAGCTGAAGTATACTTAAGATACGGGGGCATGTACAAGTTTCGCGATGCAGATGTTTTTTAATGTTGGTATTAAGACAAAAATTTAGAACACGACGTTTTTTTAGGTTGAGTTTTCACTAAACGTACTTAATGTTAGCAATATTATTTCCAAAAAGTCTCGACTTTTATGTAGTTTGAGTGAATTTTTACTATCATCTGGCTGTCAGGGATATTCGAATTGGTATTTCAGGCAAGCTGAAGACTTTTCTCATACTTGCCTCTCCTATTATACTCCAACACGAAATTGCAAAACTGTCTGGTAAGGAGTAAGACTAAACCAACCGCAAAATTAAATAATATATATTTTTTGCTCTTGATATTTAAGGCAATGTTGATAACAGAACTCTATAGTTTAATATGCCCGGAGACAGAAATAGGGTTGACTCACGGAGCAACGCGCGCCGCTTTATGGGTTGACTTCTACTGCGTGGGTCAAATGAATCTACCGGCGAAGTGTTGACAGTAAATTTGGGTTAAACAAGGTATACGAACAGCAATGAGTCAACTTGACTTTCAGCACGTGAACTGACTTCAAATAAAATTACTTTATACATTTTGTGACAAGTGCAACCCTCGCTCTCTCACTCATAAACACCGATTAGCCACAAGAAATGATTACTCTCTGCAAAAAGGTCAGGGCGGATATTCTCGGTTCATACGACTTGAACGGATGGAAATTAGCTGGTAAAAAGTCTCTTGTTTTTAGTGTTTTGCGGTTTCTAAATAAATGTGTGGCGACGACACCAATTCTTCCTGAGGGTGTCGTAAGAGAAGACTGAGGGAAACCCGAACTGACGCAAAACGATACATTACGTAGAAAAGAAAAACTCGAAATGAAACCCTGTTGTCAGTAAAATGACAATAACCAAATTGAAGGCTTTATGGATGGCTTGAAATATTTCAACTGTGCGTCGTTACTGCCTGCGTTTGTCCATTTCAACATGGCAATAGGCTCACCACCTATTACGTGGGACATATAACTATAAGGTGTAATGTGGGCGGGAATAAAGACGTGACTATATATGTTTGTAAATAAATGTGACAGATGACGTTTCACTCGTAAATTTCTATCCAAGCATTTACGTCGAGAGGTCGAGAATCGGCACCGTGAAGTATCACTGTACTTGAAACTTGACAATATACATCGGGATCTACTAAATAAAATTAGTTGATAACAAAACTACAAACAAACACTTTAATGTCATTCATTCAAAGTGGAATTTGCGACTGCGAATGGTACTTAAAACTAGTATACGCTGCGATACTAGTTTTAAGTACCATTAAAATAGTAAGGACATTGAACTGATCTAGGTTTATGTTCCCCAAAATAGAACAGTTACCGAAAACAGTAGTCATTCGAAACAGGGTCGCATAAAATATGGAAGTTATGCATACTTAATTTTATTTCTGTCTTCTTTTTTCCGTTCGCATGAAACAAAGACCATATTTTCTTCCAGAATTATTAACGTTAACACAATTTTATTTCTTTCAAATAAAATATTGGGAGTCTACCGATGTTCCTTGAGGCGCCCGGCGCGGTTTTTGTCGGATTGAGTCTGCCAAAAACTCTGTAAAGATAATCACATAATTATAAAAAATGAGTATTCATTGTGTTTTGCATGCTATGATTGGTCCATTTCTTTTAACGTGAGGATTTGAAGGATTGCCGAACTCCTACCGACTAAAAATCACAAGTGTCTTACCTAATGCCTACGGTTAGGAGCCCCAGGTAAGCCCTTGGAAGGATGACCTAGATGACCTGTCATATATGCTCGGGTGCTATCTCGCGTCTTTTGGGGGTTGTTTGGTTATTATCCCGCTTCTTCGGGCTGACTGGTCCTGAGGTAGGCGACTGCTTTAGGGCATCTACAAGCGTTTTTATAAACAGCGCAAAGGGTTCACCCAGAACTACTTTATCTTAAAATGTTTAAGAAGATGATCTCTTTTTCTTCTCTTACCTAACCTTAACACAAAAAATATTATTTTCAGAGACAAATGAAATTGAACAGTCCTTTCTGAAATCACAAAGGTGTATATGTTTAAGCAGTAAAACTCCCAATAAAACTCATGGGAACGTGCGAAGCTTATTAATCGACATGTGTTTTTGCCAATGTCGTACGCCTCTGAATGACTTTGATTTATTATTGGACTGAGCTATATTATTTACCTTCGACAATGCCAATTTCTCCGTTTGCTAATTTCGTTCTTACGAAACTCACAAAGACACTACGGGTGGTAATATATTTTAACATTATTTAATATAAGCGACGCGGTCTCCTACATGTGTCTCCTATATTTAGTGTTCGTCTGTAAAAAAAAAACAACTTTTGTCCCAAGTAAAGACTAACTACAGAAGCTTCAACTGGTTGTGAAGGCCAGGTGACAGTCGGTATTCGGAAAATATGCAAGTTCAGCTTCATCGTCGATAGACTGGAAATCCATCCCTAACTGGGTTGGGCTAAAAGGCTCAGTGAATGTGACTCAAAAATATAGGTAGTTATAACAATTATTTGAGTAACTTTTTGTACGAGCAAAAAACCTTAGGTACTGGATGAGCAGAATTTTACCAAAACTTGAGAGCACCAGTTTGGTTGAATGTTTAAAAACTGCTTTAAAATTGTTACAACCTAACATAATAGGACATCTACAAGCGTGAAAATAAATAATTGGGAACAAATGGTTTTATTGAACAACACAAATTGAACACAGTCACCTTAAAGCCGTTCATGTAACCTATACAAGGATAAATAGATAAAAATATCTGTTAAAAGAGCAGAAGGCTAATGTAATCGAGATTGAATACACAAACAAACATAGGGGAAGTAGAGTGAACAAATTTTAAGAGAACAATCAGATTAGTCCCATTTTCTTTATTTTTTTGTACATGACCGGAGGAACGCGTGACGCAACACTTTTTTCTAGTGGGAGTGGTGCATAAAACAGTATTTCACAGACATTGCGACCTCAGACACGTCCCTAAAGGTAGTTATGTAAAAAAAAAATATTATGTTCAGTGCTGGTAATTACCATGTATTTCCAATTAAATTGATTTCCAGTGTTCGAAGTTTGTGTATAAGATTTACTATGAAAAATTGAGTACAGAAAAGTCTGCTTGCAGATTTGTCCCATATTTGACCAACTTTAAGACTTACAGTCTAAATGTTAAAAGCCTGTTTTATGAAATTATTTGTTATTTTTATCTAAAATATGTATAAATGCAAAATAGTTCTGCCTGTCTCTTACGCTTTACTTCCTGTACACTGAACCGGTTCTAATAAAATTTAGTACAAAAATAACGTAAAATGGGCTTGGGAATTATCGAAACAAGAGTAAATAAGTTTAATATCGCCACTATCTGCACGAAAAAGAAACATGAATTATATACTATACAAGTCTGCCTCGGAAATTTTTAGATGGAACTACTAGGAATAAAAAGGTAAAAAAACACAAATAAAATTACCAGAAAGAAAATTTATTACTCTGAGAAGTGTAAGCGCCCACGGCAAAACAACATCGCCTAATAAAGTTCTCTAATTTTCTACTTCGTGGTCACCCTAACTAAATACAAGCTATGAGTAAATACGAGTATAACATTCCTTTTATGATTTCCATAAAATTTCGTACTTTATCAATCTTATATACATATTTTATTTCTTGAATGAGTAATGTACGTTTTATTAATGTTAGAATTTTAAATAATAAACTCCAAACTACTATTAATTACAGTCACAGTATTTATTTATTTATTTATTTCTTTATTCAGGAAACAAACAGTCATACACTTATAATATTTGTAAAAAGCAAAATACTTAATGACTTTGAGTTCCATACAAACATTAGGTACTACTATACATAACACAACATACTAACAAAACATGCTCAATATGATGTTGCAGTCAACGACGTACTATAATAGACACGTTATGCACGAATATCACAGCTTACAAAAACAGCAGATCTTTAATACATTTAAATAATAAAAAAAAAAGGTCTATGAAATTATCTTTGGCAGCATGTATGAAAAGTAAGGCAATTGCCTGACTTTTTTTTTTTGCCATTTTTCAGTGTTGGTAACGTATCCATAGTTTTTAAATATCATTGGCTGCAGCAATCAAACTTAAAAATAGAAAATAAAAAAATAATAATAATAAATAAAAGAAACATAAAATAAAACTGAAAACGAATAAGTGTTTATAACATTTCTCGCAGCTTTCTCTTATATACATTAAGACTATTGTTAAATATGTCTAAGTGACTGTATTCAGTATTATAGTCATCAACACAGCGCCTGAAAAAATTGTTACTCGTATAAATAGTTCTATAGAAAGGTACAGAGAATAAATGATGCAAGCGAGAGCTAGGCCTGGGTATTCTAAATAATATTTTTTCTAAAATGTGAGGAGAGTCCATGAAGTTATTCAGAATTTTGAACAGATGCACTTGGTCAAAAAAATTTCGTCGATTTTTAAGCGTGGTTAATGAGTAGCGCTGTAAAGAATTTTCATATGAGATATTGTCATGATGCCAACGAAAATTTAGACTTTTCACAAATTTCTCTTGTATTCTTTCAATTCGCGCAATGTGGCAAGCATAATATGGACTCCAAATAATACAAGCGAAATCCAATACAGACCGAACATAACTAAAATATAATAGTTTTATTGTATTAATTTGTTTAAAAGGTTTGGATATTCTCAAAATAAAACCCAGTTGCCGAAAAGCCCTGTTAACTATTTGGTCAATATGTAGGTTATATGACAAACAAGAATCCATTATGATTCCCAAATCACGAACAGACGTCTTTCGATTGAGATTCTTGCTATCAACCGTATATTGGAACATTATTGGATTATGATTACGGGTATAAGTTATAACGGAACATTTATCTAAATTTAAGTATAGTTGATTTGTGGGACTGCGCCGCCTCGTTCTGCGAGCAGGTCATGCTCGCGAAGGAGGCGGCGGGCCGGGTGCGGGAGAGAACTCTCCCACCCGAGTTCCGCAGTCGGCGCCCCGGGCGCCGCCGACGTGTCTTCGCCGAGGACTATCGGCCTCCATGACCGGGGGTCTGAGGACGGTGGGAGGGCCGCTCACCGTCCTTACAGAAGCAGGCCCATGACGGCAGCGTGACGTGAGCACTCACGCACGCCCCCCCTTAGAAGCGGGGTCACACCCGAAACCCCCCATAGACGCGGGATTGCACCCGAACCACCCAATGGGCGAGGCCGCATTGGCGGCCGTAGGTCTGTTGGGAGTCACGGGACATCCTTCCTGAGGGCTTACCCGGGGCTCTCAACCATAGGCTGTTGGGCGTTACGTGAGGTTTTTTAGTCGGTAAGAGTCCGGCATAGCATCCTACGAGGATTTTCCCTCACGTTAAAAAAAAAAAAGTATAGTTGATTTGATTTACAATATTCAGCTACACGATTCAAATCCGATTGTAATTGTAAACAGTCTCCAACATCAGATATAACTTTAAAGAATTTTGCATCATCTGCATAAAGTAGAAACCTTGAAAAATCTAGTGATTTCCCTATGTCATTTATATAAAGAATAAATAAAAGTGGCCCTAAATGGGATCCCTGAGGGATTCCTGAGGGAATATCCAGGAATCTTGAAATGTAACCATTCATAGAAACTGCTTGCAACCGATTTCTAATGTATGAATTTATCCAGCGAAGTAAATCGCCATGTATTCCGACCCTCCATAATTTTTCTATTAAGAGATCGTGATTTATTTTGTCAAATGCTTTGGAAAAATCGGAGTACACGACGTCCACCTGCAATTTCTTATCCATTGCATCAACCAAAAATCCCGAAAAAATAAGCATGTTAGTTTCCACTGAGCGTCCCTTACAAAAGCCATGTTGGTTTACTGAGACATGATTATGTACTACATTAACAAGTGACTGGGTAACTATTTTCTCAAATATTTTGCCAAATAGGTTTGATTTAGATATAGGTCTATATTGTGTTACGTCATCTTTTTTGTCATTCTTTGGAATTGGAGTAACAAGTGTCTGCTTCCATAAACTAGGAAATTCACCGACCGTCAAAGATTTTTTAATTATAAGTGATAGCGGTACACATAATTGGTCGGCACAATTTCTAATAAATATAGGATGTACTCCGTCATAACCAGCCCCTTTGTTTACGTCTATATTTTTTAGCTCTTTCCGAATTAATTCCGAGCTAATTGATAAAGAACCAAAATCAATGGGAGAATCCAAAGGTGGACAGCTATAATCTATATTTGAAGAAATGGGCTGTGTATGTACAAAAACTGATTTAAAATATTCATTAAATAAGTTGCAGGTATCCTCACCACAATTTGAAATACTTTCATTATACCTCATGGTTTGGGGAATATTGCAATTGGGCAACTTTGATTTTACAAAAGACCAGAAAAGTTTGGGACAGTTCAAAATATTTTTCTCACTTAATGCTATAAAATCACTGTAATTAATCCTTTGGAGTCTCTTCTCTCTCTTTCGAAGCAAAGAAAAGGTTTGATAATCCAAAGGATTGCCGTACCGTTTCCATTTGGTATGATACTTTCTTTTTTCTCTCGATAATTTGATAAGTGATATTGAATACCAAGGTATCCTCCTTGGACGAGATGTTGTTAAAACTCTTCGAATTGGAATAAATTGTTTAATTAGGTCATTAATTACGTCAAAAAAAAGAATCCACCATTGAATCGAGACTCGCAATTGTCGATAGTTTAAAGTACCATTCAACAGCAGTAAGTCCTTCTTTAATTTTCTCAAAATCACCTTTATAAAACAGTTTCTTGTAAACTAAATTTGAGCGTAACGACTTGTATACATTGAGGTTTAAATTAATTTCTAGCGATTTATGATTCTTATCTTCTGCCGTTATAGGTTTCTTCATTAAATGAAGAATTATATTGCTTTAAATTCGAAAGACTCACAAAATCAGTCGCAATCTGTACATGTTTATCTGTACTGGAGCGCATTAACATAGAATCTGAATCAGTATCGAAATACCAATCGGCGTATGTCACATTAAAATCACCAACAACAAGAAATATATCCTCTGGATATTGTTCTATTAATTGTGTAACGTATTCGAATGTTGAACGTAAATCAGTCTCGTGATGTATTCCGTGAGATACGTAGGCGCAGCAAATATGGAGGTGAGCAGCGCTCGAGGTGCTCGAGGCGAGCAGTGCGGGGCGCGCGGTCCCGGGCGAAGGCGCCGCAGGAAGGGGGATACTTACCCATAGATGTTCAGCCGGTACGGACACATTCCAACTGTCGCGCGAAATTGAGTTTAGATCTTTGTGCACTGCTATAATCACACCCCCACCCCACCTCTTACCACTCTCATCGGTGTACCTATCACGTCTGTAAACAATATATCTATCGTCAAAATATTCACTACTGTAAAATTTTTCATTTAACCAAGATTCTGTCAAACAATAAATATCATAACATTGAAGAATAATATTATTCAAGAAGGAATGAGATTTAGTCCGGAGTCCCCTCACATTTTGATAATATACTGTCATTATATTAGAGAATTTAAATTGATAAAAGATAATGTATCATTCAAGTATAGCCGCTCAGCCAACATCGTCTCTGAGTATAATATTTTAATAACATAGTGAAACGAAAAAACATCTACACATTCTAAATAGACATTTATAACAACCTCACCCGACACAATGCTGCGACACATTATAGTTAATAGTAATAGTTTGCTGAAAAAATAACAACTCACCAATAGCCTGTTAAGTAATATAAAAATAAAGGTAACATATATACTATACAGTCATTTTATATTGTCCAAGTCCTTATTAGAAGAAATACGAATAACTTTGGATTTGTCTGTTTTTCTAAGAAATATCTTGCAATCTCGCACCCACAGGTATGAATAAATGAATAATTATTTTGTTGCTTTAATTCACGGGCACGCCTAAGTAAAAGTTTATTTTCGGGTATCAAGTGATCGCCTATGAAGATGTTGCTAGGGGGGCCAGGTAATCCAATGTCCACTGTATTGAGCCCACGACGTGTTCTTATCGCGGCTAACAGCTGATCCTTGCAACGTTGCCTGGTGTATCGGACTATGATAGCCGGCGGCCGGGTAGATGACTCATGCTTTTGCTCATAACGGCGAACACGGTGAATGAAATTGATATCATTAATATCTACCGACATACCGACTTTGTTGCAAATATTTGCTAGTATACTTTCAAGATTTTCGCTTTTATGAAATGGGATGCCCGATATTTCAACATTGTTCAAGCGCGCAAATTGATCCCGATCATTGTTTTCTTTGCTCAATTGAGATGTAGATTGTTCCACCTTCAGCAGACGTGACTCCATGGCATCCATTCTTGTATTCATATCCTTCCATTGAGAAGATACATTTTCGACAGAAAGTTTAAGTGCATCAAAGTCGGATCTCATTTCTTCGAACACACTCCGGAATTCTCTCAATTCCTTTAGGACGTCATATAGATTAGGCGAACTCTGAGGAGGTAGACGACAGGTAGAACAGCGCCAGTTGTCCTTTTTTTCAGCGGACATCCTTCGGTAAGTATTTTCTGTGAGTCCAGAGCATGGAAAATGGAGATATCTTCGACATTGACTACACATCACACCATCGAGCACTTCATCATTACACTTAGGACACTGACTCATTATTATCAAATTACTGCACGCACAACAACTGCAATTAGTTAGGTTCTGTATTAATAAGTAGTATTATATTTTTAAATAGACTCTGATCGATATTGTGTACAGTATGTAAGTAAATACTTCGTACTCTAAAGACTTTACATAATATTTAGAGCATTGAAGCTCAAATAAGTGCCGTAATAAAATGAGTCATGTAAAAAAATATGCCCGACACATTTGGAAGACATACCTTGTTTTTTTTTTTTTTATGTGTGGAAATCCTACATGGATGCTATGCCGGACTCCTACCGACTAAAACCACACAATGCCTTACAATAGTCTATGGCCGGAAGTCCCGGGTAAGCCCTCGGAAGGATGTCCCAGGGCTCCCGGCAGACTTTGGCTACCACCGCGGCCTCGCCTAAATGGTTCGGGTACTATCCCGCGACTGGGGTGTTTGTTCGGGTGTTACCCCGCTTGGGGAAGGGGGGATAGTTGGGTGCTATCCCACTACTATGAGGGGCGAAGAGACATGCTACTGTCTTGGCCTGCTTCTGTAAGAACGACGAGCAGCCGACTCGCCGTTCTCAGGCCCTTAGTCATGGAGGCCGATAGTCTTGGGCGAACAGCAACCGGCGACGACCCCGTCGCCTACTGCGAAACTCGGGAGGGAGATTTCTCTCCCGCTCCCTCCCCGCTGCCTCTTTCTCGAGCATAACTTGCTCGCAGAAAGACGCAGCAGCGTCCCACTTTCCACCGCTGGAGACCATGGCCTCCTCCATGGGAAGATATACCTTTGAGCTGATTATTAAATATATTTTCTGACTGTTAAAATCTGTATGTTACTCGTTACATTTATTTAGCACAGTTTAAATTAGACTTTTCAAGGGTTTCTTGATTTTTTTTTATTTGGTAAAAAATCCTACATGTTCGAATTCGACTCTCATCTTGTCGGTTTTTTTAAAAGAATTACTGTCTAATTTTAACGGTCAAATTCTAGTTCTAATAACGGCTTTTACTACGAATCTGAAAATGCTCAAGTAGGGGTGCTCCAATATAAACTTCCCAAACAAGCATTACACCTAGCTAACCCACTAAATGTAACATGATTTATAGTGCGTCCCAGGTAGGTGGAGCGTCAGTCCCCGTGGAAATTAAAGAATTTTGTTCAGAAATGGGAACTTTATATGCTATTCTCACGTGTAGGGTTGCTGCTTTCGATGTAAAAGTGAAAGTTAGTGAAGATGATTGGATGTTTGTTACTCAATCACGCTCCAATGGCTTGACAGTTTTGGCTCTTAAAAAAAAAGAGAAGCAGTAAGTTTTATTACCAGGTTATTTTTTCTACGGTTCTACTTATTTGTTGCGAATCTAGCTGTGTAATTTCATAGGGCTATTGCCATTCAGCGTGGAAATGCGGCGAGTGTTTTGGGCACCTTTGCACCGGATACAATCCGGGGTGGGTTATTTAGTTAAATTTTTTTGACGTTTGTATTGTACAATGATGTTATTGACGATATTTTGTAGATTCAACTTAACTTTGTAGAGCAATAAACACATAGACTTTTCAAATTTCATAAGTATTACTATTTAACCAATGTGAGTAAAGATTTTTAATTTTCTTTATCCAAGAAGGTATGTACAGGCAGGGTAATAATGTCCACATTTCACCATTTACTTTTCTTGTAATCCTCTTGCCAGGTGAGTACCTGTAATTTTCAAGACGCTCTTAAGACCTGCAGCTTGGTACCACATCTGCCAGATCAATGGCAACTAAGACCAACGGCTTAACGTGCTAACTCGGAAACACTTGCAGATAGAAAAAGTACAAAATGGTCACCCATCTGAGGACCAGCCATAGCAATAGATGCTTAACACAGTGATTGTTTACAGAACATTGCATCAGCAGGTCTGCAAGCGCTTCCGTTTCTTTACAGAACATAGAATCGTATACGAAAAAATGTATGCAAACATTATTTGCTAAGTGATATCTTAGCTATCAGATTATAATACCACAGTAATGTGTTATTGATCATCTATATGACTCTATTAAATTCCCATTATGACATTAATATGATGGTTATTTGTCTAGTTATTGATACGACGTGAAGATAAATATAGATAAGAAAGAAGAAACGTTTGTACGAATAAAAGTTTATTTCATGTTGCATCAACGTATAAATTTCACGTATTTACTACCGAAATGGGCCTATTGCATTTAGTGGTTACGAGAAAGTTGTGCAAAATTATGGTAGTTGGGTACCAGTTTAAGCTACGTGATTTCGCTCGCAACTTATTTAGAACTGAGATCCCGCATTTCCGCATCCCATGGCAACGTATTCCGGGGATAAAAAGTAGCCCATGTTTCATTCCAAACTTATAACCTACTAGCTGTTACCCGCGACTTCGTTCGCGTGGAAATTATGTTATTAGCAAAGTTTGAACTGTATTCTATCGAGCCTCTAGGATAAGTCGTAACCAAAATCTGGGGACAAATTTAGGGCATCCTCCAACTTACCCGGGGAGCTATGCGCTAGATGGATTTTTTTTAACGTGAGGAAAATCCCACATGAATGTACTATGACTCCTACGGACTAAAAACCACACGTATCCTATAACCAAGTTCGAGTTGGACTCGCCCATGAAGGGTTACGTAGCAGCAAGTAACATATAATGTTAACTTTATTTGAAGATTTGTGAGTGTGTGTCCCATCCCAGTTCACCTAACAGCCTACGGTTGGGAACCCGGGTAAGCCCTCTAAAGGATAGATAGAGACCTCATGGTTTTAGTGGGTCCGAGGACGGTATGACGTTCGTGTTTATTAATTGGCCTCTTTAATAATAAAAAGAGTAAGTAGTATGGTGAAGCGCGAATACGAAACGTTTGTTTTATTTGGGCCACAGACTGAAAACTTTAAGTATAACAGGAAGATTTGAGACGATAACGCTAACGGTAGCCAGTAAATGGCAGTAGTTAAACCAAGTTGGAGGCCTTATAGACTTAAAAATCTTCAAAAGTAGGCAGTACCTACGCCTGTCCATTTCAACACGGCAATACGGCTCACCACCTATTACGTTACGTGGGACGAATTATAAAAAAGGTGAAATGTAGGCATGTGATATGCCTCAGATATCCCTTTGGGGATAAAGGCGTGACCGTATGGATGTATTATGTTTAAGGTGATTTAATTTATGTACTTATGTCACTGTAGCCAAAGCTCAACATTTTTCAGTAAATTGTATTTTTAAGAATGTTCATTATAAACTATGTTTGTAACTTTGCTCTCAGAAGCAAAAATACAGAGGGAATCATGGCTAGTAACGCAGGAGCCAGCGGCGTACACTTATTCGTGTAAGAAAGCAACTTAGCAGTAGGTCGACAGTCGCAGTGTTGTTGAAAGTCCCCGCAAAGCATTTTCTATACGAAAGCATATGACGACACAACCCGTAGACATTTCTGCCTCGATAGTATTGCATTGAGTTAATAGAAGACTGGTTCTGTTTTACAACTTCAATACATAACCAACCTTCCCGGTGCCCTGGAAGTCCATTCGTTGTGAAAGATCCCTCTTGCTAAGAAAAGTTGATTCACAAATCTAAGACTTCCTTTGGGTACCGTATACAACTGCTGTCCTACATGTGACCTACAACGAATGAGTTCCTCGAAGCTGTATAACCATCACCAAAAGACTCTGGCTCTACCTTGTGTGCTGTTATGCCTCTATGCTAAACTTCTGACGATAGTAATGAAGATTGTTGCAAAGAAGCATTCACCTTGGGCCTTGGTGCTCGGATCACTGCTTGAAGCATTTGTTCCGATTACCAATGAAGTGTTCGTTCCAGCACATAATTGCTGTAGGGTCCACGACTTTGGCAGCTTTCCTGTCCGTTAGCCATTGCCTCCTAGAGCACGTGTCTATTATCACTGTTAGACAACACGCCACAAAGAATCGTTTCTGTGATAAAAATAATAACCCATAGCTTTATTTGAAGATTTGTAAGTCACTATCCCAGTTCACAACACCTAGTGTTGTAGGCGCAATACATCTTTGCGCCTACAACATTAGGTTTTGTGATATTTTCATGCTTTGCTTTAAAACCTGGCGATTTAAGAGAAGATACACGCTGACAGAGGATTTCAAATTGCTATAATTCGAAAGAGAAACGATTTTTGCATTGCTAGGTTCTGGCGAACAGTCTTTTCACTGCATGCGAGTGGTACCTGGGCTCGTGTTATTTAAGATAGAAAGGAGAGGGTGGAGTTAAGTTGAAGAACTCTTTACCTCACCTTGGTAGATTCGGTTTATTAAATGAATTTAAGTCTTACGGACAGTGAAAGTGGCCCTCAATCGCTAGATGGGCCGCGGCTTTCCATCAGTGGCGACGTCAATTTGGCGAGCTTAATATATAAAAAAACTATTTTTCTACACTGCACCAGTGATTCAAGGCTATCAGTTACCTCAGGACAGTATTTATTGTGAATACCACATCGCTGCATGTAAATGAATGAATGAATGAATGAATGCATTTATTTCAGGAAATTAACATCCCATATACATTAAGATACAATGATATAATTAACCACAAATAGAAATTAAATAAATATTTAAAATAAAAACCATAAAATCATAATCCTAGTTCAAACTCAATAGATAAAGAATATTAAAAATTAAAATCATATAAAAATAATAAATGTCAAAAAATTTCATTTACTTAAATTTTAAATCAAAGTTAAATAAAATGGAATTAGAAATTCATTATTAAAATAATTTAATTACTTAAAACGAAATTATTAAAAATTTTGAAACATCGACACCATTACCATTATAAAACTTTAAAATCATCACAAATTATAAAATCATAAAATCATGAAATCAATAAATCAATAAATTAATAAATCATAAAATCACAAAATCATGAAATCACAAAATCATAAAATCGCAAATTCATAGAATCATAGGCCGCATAAAGTCAGCTTGCAGGCACCATACACGGCCCTTATAACGTTATTTGTAGACTCTCTAATGCTGGACATAAAAGAAGCGTGTCTCTTTCTCAACACAGCGTAGAAGTCGTCCACCCTGTTCGTGGCAAACATACCAGAAGCGCTGCATCGCCACGGCAGTCTCAGCATGCAGCGGAAGGCATTGTTATATTGTACGCGTAGTGCGTTATATGCTCGCTGTGTGTATGTCCGCCACAGCTGACAGGTGTACAGGGGTTGGCAGTAAGCCACGAACAGGGTGATTTTAACTTCATTTGAGCATTTTGAGAACCTACGGGCAAGCATATTAGCTTTAGCGGCAATAGATCTACGCTGCCTCTCCATGTCCTCATCGTCCTTTAGAGTATCTGTTACTATGTGGCCTAGGTATTTAAATTTCGATACAATGTTTAATTTACAGCCATTTAGTGTTATAGACGGTATATTTTCGGGGCCCTTGCTATGCCTGAATATAACAACCTCCGACTTTTTTACATTGTATGTCAGGCTATGACTTTTCGCAAAATCTTCACAGACAGCTATCAATCTGTTTAGAGCACTGGCCGAAGGGCCCAGCAGCACCATATCGTCCGCGTAACTGAGATTGTTTACACATACGTTATTCAAGTGACAGCCGATACCTGTGCTGCTCAGCCCCTCAATCAGTTTATTGACATACAGATTAAACAAAGTCCCTGATGTAAGTCCACCCTGCCTCACGCCACATCTAAGTGTGTATTCGCCAGACAGCGCAGATCCCCACCTCACCACATTAATTTGACCCCCGTACCAGTATCTTATGACTCCAGTTATGTCATTAGGTATGCCTGCCTCCTCCATTTTCGCCCACAATTTGTCATAACTGATTGTATCGAAAGCACGGCTTAAATCAAGGAAGCAGGCATACACATCTGTCTTTTTCTGTGTATAATACTTTACGGTATTTTTAAGTGCAAAGATAGCCATATCCGTGGATAATCTGGGACGGAAGCCAAACTGAGCTCCGTGCAGATTGATGTAGTCCAATAATTGCGAATGTAACAATGATTCAAAAATTTTTGACAATACAGTTGCCAATGAGATAGGCCTGTAGTTGTCAAGTTGTGAAACATCACCAGTCCTATTTTTAACTAAGGGCACAACAATAGTTTTCATAAAGTTTTCTGGTAAAAATCCATGACTGAGACAAGCATTAAACAAAACAGCCAATTTTCTGTATAATAAGGGCCCCCCCAACTGCACGTGCTCAATGCTCAGCCCGTCGTGACCCGGTGACTTACCTTTCTTCATCTTACGCACACAGTTAAGGACATTATCAGGCGTTATCGTAAAACTCAGTTGGGCGGCCTCCACCGAGACACAACGTGCCTCGCAGGCGTCGTCTCTGCTACTACCGGCGGCAGTACGGGCACTAGACACGTTGCTTTGGTCACATGCATGACTAAAATGTTGGGCAAACATATCTGCTATTAAATTATGTCTTTGCACTCCGTTTACAGTTACAGGTAATCGTGGCTTAAAAGACAAACTATTAGTAGACTTCCAAAATTTACAAAACTCTTTAGACGCTCTCTGTTTAGTAATTAAATCCATTTTAATTTTTTCACTATTCTTTTGACACCATTTCATTTTCTTCTTAAATAATTTTCTACTCTCACACATATTCTTGTACACTACACCATGCCTAGGTCTGCCACATAAGGACCATTGTTGAAACCACTCCCGCGCACTTTTGTGTACATTTTTTAGGTGATAGTTCCACCCCACAACAACGGATCTATTACACTTACGCTTAGACTTAAATGTGTTTGTTGCAGCACGCGTTAGGGAGTCCGTAATTTCATTATAATACTGATCGATGAGAGCATGATGACTGTTATCGTTACATGACAGACCTACACACTGCAGGCCAGATAAGTCCTTGGCACACATTTCATATAGATATTTATTACATAATTCAGTATACATAAAACACTGCGATTGATCCCTATTTCCCCAAATTACTTTATTACATACTGGTTCATTTAATTCAATAGTTGGTTTTATTAAATTTAAATTACATTCCATCACAACTGGCATATGATCGGAGGTGGTGACGCCATAGACAACGCGTACACCGCGAATCGTATCCATAGCCGACGACGTCACCAAACAATGATCCAGCCAGCTGGTGGTACCATAGTAGTCACTAATATACGTGTATGTGTTTGATTGCTCACCCAAGAAACGTACGTCCGCGCAGATCCAGTCCATATCCATACAATATTGATCCAAGTCTCTTCCAAACAAACAATTTCTATTGGCATTGTAGTCGCCAAGTGCAAAGACACATTCACTATCAGATTCTTCTTTAATACAGTTTACGATGCTGAGGCACTCCATAAATAATGGCTGATTTTCAATACAGTCCGTCGGCATGTAAACAGACATGACAATCATACTACGATCGACCAGTTGTACACGAACTGCTACGACGCGTCTTGACTCACAGCTGATCGGCGTAACACAAGTAAATAAGTTTTTTCGCCACATAACCGCAACTCCCCCATAAGGTCGGCCTTTGTGTATGCCTGTCGAGGTATTCATTCCCGATACCGCATGATATTCGAAATCGGCATGTAATTGTCCTATGTAATGTATATCTTCGGGTAATAACCACAGTTCTTGTAAACATATGATGTCATATTTTCCACACAAATGTTTTACGTGTACACTAGAACGTTTTACTCCCTTGCAGTTATAAGTCACCATCTTGATTGGAGTATTATTGTAGGTATCCATGATTATTTTATAAGTGTATCTGTGCTGTTAACTTTATTCATTTTTTGTGCATTTCTAAAGGTTCTAAAGACAATACGTTCGGGCCAATAATCTTGTTTTAATATAAGATCGAGATCTTTTTTATCCACATCTACCTTAAAAGATTTGAAACTGGTAACGTTCTGTGATTTCAGCAGTTCGATACCGTACACTTCATGCCCGTTGTCTTTTAAAAATTCTTTTATATCATCTTCAGTACAATCTGGACTAAATCTTGAAACATATATGGGTACAATCTGTCTGGCGGCTTTTAATTTCTCAGAACTGATTTTTGTCCCTCGGTTGTTTGTGGTCCTGTATGGACGTACTCCACCCTTCCAGGTGGCCTGCTTCTCTCTAACGCCCGGAACCGGGGCTTCTTGACTGCGCTCAACTCGTCGACGCTTTCTTCTGTTTGTGACAATCGTATAACCTTCGTCGACAGATTTTTGTATCACATCACTGTAAGATTGTGTTAAATCACATATCGGTTCTTGTACCTTTTGGCTCAAATCTGGCATATGTATTGCTGTCTCCACAGCAGGAGTGGGTAGGTGGTTAGGAGTTCCAAATCCATTGGAAAATTGCACTTGGCGATAAGTCGACTGATTTGGTTGACCTACCTTCAATTGAGCGATTTCTGCACTAAGCCGTTTAATTTCTGTATCCATCTCATTCTTAATAGAAAATATCTCTGCATTTATGGTAGACATGTTTCTAAGCAAACTAGAAACATCCAAATGATCAAAAGTTACAGGAGGTAATCGTGCAATATCTTTTGCCACATAACTTGGAATACAGTCGCTGTTTGATTCTTTGACAATCTTTATTATGTCTGAAATATTATTTCCGGCTTTCTTATCTCCTTTCCTCAAAACTTTCTTCGAACCGGTGTCATCGCACAACTTCGTCTTAGCCTTATCGATTTCTTCATCACTGAACCATGAGCTGCATATTTGCACTATGCTTAGTTCGTCCATCAAATCACACTTATTTTGCACAAATGCTAGTAGCTCATTAACTACTAACTTACACTCGCACGACATTTTTGTTTTGGTAACGTTATTAATCGCATTCTTGACTTTTACGTGAATAAATTTATGTATTGTAACCGGTAACGCACTGTATGTCGGGTGGCGCGTGCGCTCGGCCCGACTACCCGCCGTATAATGTATTATTTTGTATTTGAATTTGTATATGATCTAAATTGTTGATGAATTAATAAACAAACAAACAGAGATGTTGAGATGGCCTTTCATTGGTATTAAAGTTAGCAAAAGACGGCCCAGTGCCAGCACTGCTAGTAGCGCAGCGAGGACACAGCGCTCCACACATTGGTGGAGTGCAAGGCGTGGGCGCAATAGCGCCAAGTCCTAGTGGCAGTTCTGGACGTGGAAACTCTCTCGCTGGAGACCATGATCTCCAGCGGGAGTAAGTGGGACTGCGCTGCCTCTTTCTGCGAGCAGGACGTGCTCGTGAAAGAGGCGGCGGGAGAGAACTCTCCCACCCGATTTCCGCAATCGGCGGCTGGAGCGCCGGCGACATGTCTTCGCCTAAGACTATCGGCCTACATTACCGCGGGCCTGAGGTCGATAAGGAGGCCGCTCACCGTCCTTACAGAAGCAGGCCCTAGACGACAGCGTGACGCGAGGGACTCACGCCCCCCCCCCCCCCCCCCCCCTAAGTTTGTAGTCGTAAGTCTGATGGGAGTCCTGGGGTAGCCTTCCGATAGCTTACTTAGGGCTGCCAACCGTAGGCTGTTAGGCAGGATACGTGAGGTTTTTTAGTCGGTAGGATTCGGCATAGCATCCTTGCAAGAAAAAAAAAGCTAGCAGAAGAGAGGGTTGCCTTGCCACCAGGCAACAGTGAGACAATTATTTGATTTTCAAACAGTTACTGAATACAATGGCAGCTAAATCGCGGAATGAAACCCGGTTGTCAGTAAAATGACAATCGTTAAAAGTCAAGTTGGCCGTATGGGCGGCTTGAAAAAAAAAAATTAATTTCAACACGGCATTAGGCTCACCACCTATTACGTGAGACGTAAAACTTTAAGGTCTTTATCTAGACGCTTTTGAGTTTTTACTCCCACATACATACAGAATTCAATTGTTCTCTGCCAAATCCCTAGACTTAGTAGTAGCGTGATAATTATAATTATGAAGCTTATATAAAACTATCCGCATGTAAAAATTGAACTAAACCTATTTCGTAAGCATGTCTTTTGCCCATAATATAGTATACCTACAGATTTTAATCCTTCTCTGCCAAGCCTCTAGCTAGGCGAAGTAGCGTGATTGAATATTTACAATAGACTATCTTTAAGCTTATTTACATTAAATAGCTGTTCCCGCGACTTCAGCCGAGTAGAAGTCGTTATGGCGTGAAAATCGTTATCGCATAAAATCATAACACTCCTTTTGCGCAGTTGGTTTAAAAGTAGCCTATGTCCTTCTCAGGGCTTCGAACTATCCCCATGCCAAATTTCATCTCAATCGCTCCAGCCGTTTAGGCGTGAAAGTCGTTATCGCATAAAATCATAACACTCCTTCTGCGCAGTCGGTTAAAAAGTAGCCTATGTCCTTCTCAGGGCCTCGAACTATCCCCATACAAAATTTCGTCTCAATCGCTCCAGCCGTTGAGGCGTGAAAGCGTAACAGACAGACAGACAGACAGACAGAGTTACTTTCGCATTTATAATATTAGTAAGGATGTATTCCTCCACCAAATTTCAGTACGATCCCTTCAGCCGTAAGCGTAAAAGTCTGACGAACGTCCACACATCCATTGTTTATTTTTCTTAACGTAAGGAAAATCTTACAGGGATGCTAAGCCTGACTCCTACCGACTAAAAATCACTCGTATCCTACCTAACAGCCAACAGTTGGGAGCTCCCGGTAAGCCCTCGGAAGAATACCCCAGGACTCCCAACAGACCTACGGCTACCACTGCGGCATCACTAAGGGGGGATTCAGGTGGTATACAAAATAATAATTTTCTTAAATTATTTTCCACTGAATGCCAATGTCTTATTACCTGCATATTTATCTGTAAAAGGCCCAAATCAATTCAAGATCGTTAAATGAAAAAAAAATACATGCTAACTGAATGATACATACTAAATGATTAACGACATTCTTAATACATTACCATTTTCAGAATATCAGAAATCAAATAATTTATAAATGGCAACAAAATTGAGTTTCCCTTTCTAATCCATTCTGACAGCCCTCAGAGCAAAATCACCAATTGAAAGAGGGCCGTCGCCAAACGTATTCAAAGTAAATTCAATTTCGAGTAGAGCTACTTACGAATGCATCTTTTGAAGTGTGGCTTACTGAAAAGTAACGGGATGATAAAATTGACTTGGAAAGAGTTGTAGGTATAAATTTAGGCTTGAAAGGGCGTGGTGGGGTTTAGGTAAATATTTCTTTACTCTATTAACCCAAGTAACGAACTATAATAGTATGTTTTTACGAGTAGAAATCCTTCATGGAGGCTATTTCAGAGTCTTTCCGACGAAAACCTAGTAAACCAGAAAGGTAAAATGCTAGTCGTTTCGCGATAGGAAGTTCAGCCGAATCGTAGTTAAATCGTAGTTTCTGCAAAATCGACCCCATCTGGGTTGAGGCTCATGATGATTTTTCTTCTGTATTTCTATCTTAAATATGATTGTCATCAAGTAGCAGTAACCTACGGCTGTGCTCGTGATATACTTTGGACCCCCGTGTCAACCTCACTTATAAAAACTCAAATGATGATGTGAATCTGTTAAAATCATGATGACTGCTCCGTTTCATAAGCAGTGAGTCTATTATTATGACATGACCTATGACAGACATAAGGCGGCTGTTCCTTAGTACAAGACTTTTTTTAAACATTCAGTAGATCCGGAGATTAGAGTTCATCAGTCGTAAGAGCGTGAACCGGTAACAAACGGCCAAATATAATTGACATCTACATTCACCAACTTTCGCATTTATAATATTTTGTAAGATGTAAGATAGTAAGGAAATGTATTAATTACCTTACTCCCTGCGGCCTGTATACAATTCATTTAGAATTTTTTCTATGGATACCATTGTTGTTTATACCCTCATGCGTTTCAAGTGGACTTAAACAAAGCGTAACAAACCAAAAAACCGCCCAAAATATCTATCTTTGATGTTGTGTATATACCAAAACAAGGGAAACCCTTTAACATAATTTACTCTCCCTCAGACCACATCATTTTAACCCCCGAGGAAACCCAAGGGTTCTTATAATGTTTAACTTTCATATTTGTCTGGCTGCAGCATCATAGCTCCGAATGGGTGGACTTTAATACAGGTGTTTTGTTTAATAGACAGTATTATTACTCATGAGAAGAAGTGGGGATATCGGTTTAAATTAAATAGTAAATAAACAGAGTCCATCCTGGCGTTTGCAGACCGACCTTGCAATCCTGACTCGCAGCCAAAAGCAGTGCCAAGACCTACTGCGTAAAGTGGATAAATTCTGTACATGGACAGATGGAATGAGGACAAAACCTAGCAAATGCTACTGTCTATGTCTGGGTAGGCGGGGTACTAAGTTTACGTCGTATGACCCCGGGCTTGCTATAGGCGGGGAAAAAGTTTCCATTATATCGGAAACCGTGCCTTGCAAATTTCTTGGCAGAAAGATGGATAACAGAGGTTGTACTCCAGCTTTGGATGACATAATTGAAAGTTTCATTGTTGACATAAAAAAGGTAGACCAACAACCAATAGGTAACGTCAAGAAAGCATGGATATACGACAACTATTTAACATCACGTCTAAACTGGCCGTTTCTTGTGTACGATATGAGCCAAAACCTTCTCAGAAAATTGGATGCGAATGTTACGAAGACGTTGAAGTCGTGGCTAGGGCTAGCTCAATCGGCCGACCCGTCGGCATTATACAGAGCCTCTAATAACTTCGGAATGACGTTTAAGAAGTCGTCGAAACTCTATAAACATCTAAGAGTTACTAAAATGCAGGTCTTGGCAAAGTCAAGAGACAAAATCGTTCAAGCTCTTCCAAAGGATTAAAATATAGCAGAACTTGAGTCACGCCTCCAATTCCACAAGAAATTCATGATGGGTTCGCGGACTGGTCGAGCGGGGTTGGGTAGTATCCGGAGACAAACAGATAAAGACATTACAAAATCTTTTCTGAAGCAGGATGAGAGCGATGCCTATAAGGTGCACGCCATGAACCTGGAGATGCAGAATGAATGGCTTACTCTGGGCGAGTTTTGTATTCCCATGGCCTTGCAGTGGCGTACCTTATTGTACGACTGGTCGCCGGCTTTGCTTAGATTCTACCTGAACGCGTTTCAGTTGACTCTCCCCGACCAAAGTAATCTGGTCAGGTGGGGGAAAGCCACAGATAAAACATGTAATGCATGTGGAGAAGCGATTGGAACTGCTAGGCACCTGCTGGTAGGTTGTAGGACGTTATAAGACCGGGGTCATTACTCACGCCGACACGATAGGGTATTGGAAATCATACGTGAGGCTGTCAGTTTGGCGATTGTGACAGCAAATAAAAAAACCGGCCAAGTGCGAGTTGAACTCGCCCATGAAGGGTTTCGGAGCAGCAAGTAACATAATATAAAAGTTCTTATAGTTCGTTGTAACTTTGATTGATGTTTTAACACGTTCGCAGTGGTAGTGATTTTTCTAACCAAAAATTGCGGTTTATGACGTATTAAAAAAAAAACTACCAGCTTTATCTCGTTCAAACCAATTTTCGTGGGTAGTTTTTATGGCAATGTACATCATATATTTTTTTTAGACTTATCATTCTCTTAGTTTAGAAGTTAGAGGGGGGGGGGGGACACATTTTTCCACTTTGGAAGTGTCTCTTGCGCAAACTATTCACTTAAGGAAAAAATGATTTTAGGAACCTCAATAGCATTTTTGAAGACCTATCTATAGATACCCCCACATATGGCCTTGATGAAAATAACATTCTTGAGTTTCAGT
Source organism: Miltochrista miniata (assembly GCA_933228765.1). NCBI lineage: Eukaryota > Metazoa > Arthropoda > Insecta > Lepidoptera > Erebidae > Miltochrista > Miltochrista miniata. The sequence continues at coordinate 17,008,454 of OW121773.1, read as the reverse complement.
TCTGAGTATGGGGACCCCCAAAATTTACTGCTTTTTTTCTAGTTTTATATAAGAATCTTAATGCGGTTCACAGAATACATCTAGTAACCAAGTTTCAATAACATAGGCCTTATAGTTTCGGAGAAAAGTGGCTGTGACACACGGACGGACAGACAGACAGACATGACGAATCTATAAGGGTTCCGTTTTTGCCATTTGGCTACGAAACCCTAAAAAGCGATTAACTTGTAGTTAGAGAAGAAATGACATTGCGTTTGTACAGGAAGGCTGTTCAAAGAAAGTACCTCAAAAGCCATACTCAATTTTGATGGCTGCCGCCGATTGGACTATACTCTCAGACACGTATGAAAAACACTACAAAATCCCGGAGGATGTATGTGCCTCGTCATCCAGACCCGACATATTCCTGTTTTCGAGGATACACAGGCGTGCGGTGCTCGTGGAGCTGACGGTGCCGTGGGAGACCAACATACCGAAGGACCACGCCATGAAGACAAATAAATACTTTGACTTGACCAATGAGTTAACCAAAAATGGCTATGTGGTTAAACTCTATGCCGTAGAAGTAGGAGCAAGGGGAATTCCAGCTAAATCCCTGTATAATTTATTTAAGGACTAATATTTTTAGGAATAATATTTTTTTCGCCTCATTAAAAAAATTTAATCTCAGTTTTTATTTTGACTTACCACCGAAGTTTTCTATACAACTAGACCAAGTTCCTTCCCGCTGCTCATGGGAATATATATTCAGACTACAGGCTATCCCTGCACCAAATTTTAGCCTGATCCGCTTTGCCGTTAGAGATTGAGGAACCAAAATTCAATTCAAACATTACATAACATACATCGGTAACGTATTCCAGGGATAAAATTTTCGTGTTATTCTAGATTATTATCTATCACTGTAGCTGTACCAAAGTAAAAGCCCGCTCGCTGCTCATATTCATCTGGCCTTAAAGCCCGATCTACATCGTTTCCCCGTGTCATGAAAGTCACGATATTACGCTACCTCTTCCGCAAACACGTTCCGATTCCAACTTTTTAACACTTTGACAAATGGTAGTCATAGCCTGATACTATCCATTTCAACACAACAAATAATAGAGTTGATAGCGCGAGTGGTGAGAATTCTGTTTCTACTTTGCATGATGGTCTAACACTCACAGTAGTATTTAAACATAAAATGAAAAGCACAGTTTTTTTACATTATGTTTATTTAGTTACAGTAATATAACAGTAAAGTAGGATAAGGTGCAAGTACCAATTTCAATCATTAAATGTGTACAATAATAATAATTATACCTGTTAAAACTCAAAATATTTTACCATTTACCGATAAGATAAATACGTAATTATTAGATTAGGTATAAGTCTTACTAGTGAATCGCAAGAAACGCTTTAAATACTTCTATAAATTCACGACAAACATAAATCCAAAATTATGATTATGGAATAATAAAATATTACTACTACTGCTTACATTAGATTTTTTTTTATGTGAAAAAAACATGAAACGAATTATCAATAATGGTGGATCAGATGTTGTTGTTTATGATGGTGGCTGTCTGGCCCTGGGAGGTTGCTGATGTTTTGCAGATGGCCCTGTATATGTATATATTTATTTATGTATAAGGTATGTATGTATATACGTATATAATTTTAAGGTATGCATGATCGCGTTAATACCCGTTATATATAATTATTAATATCATGCAACGCGAAAGTTTAAAAGTTAGTATGTATGTATATGTTTGTATTTATTTATGTTCGTATTTGGGCTAAATATTCATGATACATTAATTTAAATTACATTTTAAGTAAATTGTATTATGTATCTTATACTACCTAATACGTACCTTCTTTCTCATATGACACCAATAAAATAACTACCAAATAATGAACTTTATCTCTAACACTTATATCCATTCACAGGTTGCCTGGAAGAAATTGCAGTTAGCGATAAGGCCTACCGTTGTACATTTTAAACATGTATTCCGTATTCATGTAATTCTAAATTGGTGTACAACAAAGAATATTTCTATTCTATTCCATTCTATTATTTTAGATACAAACAGACAAAGCAAAAACTGTCGACGCTATCGGCTTTTTGTCAACATCAAAAGCTAAATCTATACTTATAATAAAACTGTTGAGGGTCGAGAGTCTGTACATGGAAGATATTTTGAAAATTTAAGTTGTAGGGTGTTCTATAATCGATTCTGAAGCCGAATATGTAATTTAAAATTTACATGTCTGTCTGTCTGTCTGTCTGTCTGTATCCCGAATAAGTATCACGCCGAAACTACTGAACCGATTTGAATGATACTTGGTACACTCCGAGTTTATAGTCCGAGGAAGGTTCTTGGATACTTTTGATCCCGATATTTTGCGCGGTTCCTGCGGGAGATGGGATGAAAGATAAAATGGTTTTTCAGCTGTAAGTTCTCACCGCGTGGTCCGATTTCAAATATTTTTTTAGTGTCAGAAAGAGAATGTTTTTAACATTGTTCCACACAAGTTTCATTATTGAGAGTTTCGTAGTTCAGAAATTAGAGGCATCTCAACTTTTCAAATTCAAGGGTTTCTTTGAATGTGAGGGTAAATCTAAACTGACGTGTTGGCTTTATCATAAAAGAGCTTAATGATTAAGGCTATTGGATTATTTAGAATGGACTTAATCTTTAAGCTCTTTTATGATTAAGCAAACAGGGCAGTTTCATACGCGCCCTTAAGTCTGTTGAAAATATACCTGTCCTTTCATACACCTTATGTGGCGTAAACGAAGTTGCGAGGGTCAGCTAGCTGTATAATATGTCATTACCTATGTGGTACATTATCAACTCAATTCTGTACTGCGGTTCATGAATATAGATTATAGTAGGTACCAAATATACAACCAGTGAACTAGCACACTTTGATTTGTCATGTAAAAGACCACTGTGACCTATGTTGAGCCGTTTCGAAGAAGTTCGATGGCAAACAAATCTTTACATATTATTTATTCCAATTCTGCGGAATGCAGTATCAAAATGATCGCTCCACTGTAACTCTTAATCGGCTTGGAAGATCCTTGCGATAAAGATATATTATTGTTGAGACATATCTGAAGAAGATACTAAAATTCTTTCAGTTGACCTAGGTCAGCCAGAAGGAGATGTAAATAGCTAAACAGCTAAGCAGAAATGCAGGAGTGTGAACGGCTTTATGCCGCTATCCAAGCCGAGCTAATTAGATTCTAAAAATAATGACCCAGTTACCAAAATGATATGAAATTTCTTGAGTTTTGTTTCTTTAAGCCAGTGTGCCCTTTTGAAGTATTGATTGTTTAAATCCTCTGCCTTCAAATTCTTTCATATGTTTGTCAATCCATTTTCTAAACACTGACACTTTTGTATAAACACCAGGTTGGGGTCCGGCACATTTTCTTCCAAAAGATACTATTCCAGCTAATTGATGATTGTGAACTGCAGGGCCACCTGAATCGCCCTAAAATGATAAAATTATTAAATTTTAATATGATCAGGTGAACCGAATTCGATTTTTTTTGTTTGAATGTAGGTGCTTCCCATTTGGTCCCATTATTGAAGGAAACCAGAATCGAATGAAGGCATCCTAGAGAAATCCTTCAAAAATTGTAGGGGCAACTAGTGCGTTTGATAATTTTTTCATGAAATACTTTAAAGCACTGTAATTCAATATAGGTCTGTAGTCGATCCGATGATAGATCCGGATGACAGTTGACGGAATTCTTTGTTGATTGACAGCAGTTACCTAGTGTTTCGGCTCGATTAATTTCTATTGACAAGAACTTTAATCCTAAATTTATATATTTTTAGTCTACTCGTCACTTAAATATTTAAATAAAAAAATTCAACGAAAAGAACCGACTACCTACGTATTTTTTTTTTATCAGAATTTATTAAATATAATGTTGAAGTTGGTGCCAAGTTAATCAATCTATACTAATATTATTATAAAGAGGAAAGATTTCTTTTTTTGTTTGTTTGTTTGTTTGTAACGAATAGGCTCCGGAACTACTGGACCGATTTGAAAAATTCTTTCACTATTAAGAAGCTACACTCTTTGCGGTGAACATAGGCTATATTTTATTCCCGTATTCCTACGGGAACGGTAACTACGCGGGTGAAACCGCGTGACGTGCGCTAGTCTTACTAATATTATAAATGCGAAAGTTTGTGAGTGTGGATGTTTGTTACTCTTTCACGCTCGGACGGCTGAACGGATCTGGCTTATATTTGGTACAGAGATACATTATAGTCTGGAATAACACATAGGCTACTTTTTATCCCGGAAATAAGTTCCTACGGGAAGCGGAAACGGGAACAAATTAAACGCGGGCGAAGCTGCGGGCATCAGCTAGTACATAATAAAATTACTTGTCAGCATACTAATTGCTTTTCAAAATTTTCTTAAAGAGATTAATCAATTATTTTCAAGAATGTTCTCTATGATAAAAAAAGTGTGTTCGTGTAATCATTAGGTACGCGCGATTGAAGTAAAACTTCTTAGCCATTGACGGCATCAAATGTCATATTAATATCATTCATTCGAATGTTGTATAGCTGAAACTACGTTTCCGCTATTAAAATTCGAATAGTAAGCGTTACTTCCGTCAGAAAAAAAAGTGTGTGCGTGTAACCTTTACTGCGCTATTCAAAATTTAAATAGCGTTACTTCCGTCCGAAAAAAAATCTGAGTCGCGCCTAAAGAAGTTTTACTTCAAAAATCTGAGTTACACCCTAGTCGCGCCTAAAGAAGTTTAACTTCAAAAATAATGTTACTTTACCGCACAGGAGTCTTTGGAACCACGTCCAGCACATATCATCCGAGGTGTGATATAATTCAGATTCTCATATAACTTTTTGCAAGTTTCCATAGATACTTTCTCTACAGAGACTCCGTGTAATTTGTCTTGATTTATACCATGATCATCATCCTAGAAAACAAATAGAGTTATAAATTAAAATGTAATATCCTATGTATGTGATATTTATTGAGTAAAATATTTGAAAACTAGATGGCGCCCTCGGATCTGCCTGCCTGGAATTTTGTTCCCATTCGCTCTTCTCAAGGGAACTTATTCCTGGGATAGAGATCTCTATACTAAATTAAGCCAGATCCGTTCAGTCGTTAAAGCGTGAAAGATTGATACACATCCATACAATCTGGATTTCCACATATTAAAAAACATCCCACTTACAAAGTAATAGTGAAGCACACTTGCTATGTGCGAGTACATAATTTTAACTAAACTAAATAATTCCACCGTGGCCAATTCTAGGGACAATCCCCAAAAGGCTGGCAGCAATTTCCTTTCGAGGAATAGCTAATAATAATAATAATAAAAAACTGGCAACCCCACCCAAGAGCTGTGGTATATTTTTTCAATCAAGGAAACAAATAATTATTTTTACGTTTTAAATTTATATTTCGTCAATAGGAAGTGATAAATTTTATAAAATAGTACAGAAAATAGAAACCTTCATTATGAAAATCAAAACAGAAATATATTTTTATCAATCGATAAACATGAAGAAAGGTATTATAGAGGAGAATGACATGACATGTGTCATGTCAACTAAAATGTTTATTGAATAAAATATACTAATGCTTACAAGAGCCAGGAGACTTTTAGCACAAAAAACATCACCGGACTCGTCGCACAGCTCCTCCTCGCAGCATGTGGAAATCTTATCATCGGAACCGATTGCTGCTGAGGCGTCGAGCTCATCATCAAGCGACGAGTACTTCTCTCCGCCGACGTCGCCAACACCTACACGTCGGCAGGGGAGGACCCGGCCACCGACCTGCTTGGGTCCCCGAGGCCCGCCGGCCTCGAATAGGGCCCCCGCTGCCGGTGGTAATGTGCACCGCATGCGATGGACTTCATGTATGAACGAAAACGTCATGCGGGCATATTTTGCGGCTACAGAGGGAGGAACTAACCTCACTGTGTACCGTGTTCGTTTGTTGCCTTTGTTTCAGGCTCTTGAACCAACTATCAGCGTGTCGGCACAGCGGCTATCGGATCAAGTGCGGGTCATACAACATAATCATATGTTAGATGATGCCGTGCTTGAGAGGCTTCGCTCAGAGCTACAGTGTAGCCTCATCATCCCTACTTCGTCTCAAACTATTGATCTACAAATCAACACAACGCAACCTGACGTAACTATTGACGAGGTAGTGGATGATGTTACTACAACAGTAAGTACTCAATACACTGATGAACTAAGGAGTATTTTGGAGCGAACGATTCAAAAGTATAGGTTTTGCGATCCCTTGTCTCGCCCACGTATACCGCGTTTGCCTATGCATAAAAAAAACATGGCCCTAGTGAGTGCTCTGGACTCGGTTCTACCAAGTTATTTTAATTCTTGTTCAGATATTAGTGATGCGCACTCAATTCTGGTTTGCGCGGCTGTAGCAGTGTGTCGGGTAGCTGGTGTCAAATTCCGTAAATTTGAGCCAGCTATTAGACCTCATTCTGTCCCAGTCTGGCAGTGCAGGATTGAGCGTCGTATCACCGAGACTAGGGTGCTCATTGGTAAGCTATGCTGCTTCAGGGGGGGTAATACCCGACCCCGAGTGATGCGTTTTGTGACTCGTGCATTCGCGGGGACTGATATTAGTCCCTGCGAATACTCTGTACGGGTCACGGAACGCATTGACTACCTGAAGCAGAAAATTTATGCGTGGGCAAACCGTATTCGGCGATATAAGAAAAGAGTGGATAGGTATACTCAGAATCGTTCGTTCCAAAAAGATGAGAGGTGTGTGTATAGAAGATGGGAGCAACCAGATTCAAGTGTGACTAATATGTGCCTACCTGATGCCGAAACCACAAGCACATTTTGGCAAGGTATTTGGTCGGTGCCTGTTAGTCATACAGAGTGTGATTGGATGCGGGATATCGGGCGGTCGTGCGAGTCTATTGAGACCATGGCACCAGTCACAATAACACCTGATGACATTGCCAGTGCAGTTCGTTCGTTGCCCAATTGGAAATCAACTGGGCCGGACGGACTGCACAATTTTTGGCTCAAATGGTTCCATAGCTCGCATGATTGTTTGGCATCTTACTTTCAATCGTCACTAGAGTCTGGATCGCTTCCATCTTTTATGACTTCAGGTATATCGCACCTCCTCTATAAATCTGGTCGTACCACGGACCCGAAAAATTATAGACCGATAACTTGTTTGCCTGCGGTCTATAAGCTTCTCACATCTATTTTGAGAGTTAAATTATCATCTCATATAGAAAATAATTCTATATTGTCCAACTCTCAAAAGGGATGTAGAAGCGGGTCACGTGGTACTAAAGAACTCCTTATTCTAGACATGGCCATTAATCAGCAGGTTCGTCGTAACCGGAGAAACCTGACGACATGCTGGATTGATTACAAGAAAGCCTACGACTCCGTGCCACATACATGGCTGTTGAAGGTGCTAGAGTTGTACAAAGTTGATGCAACTCTTCGCACCTTCTTGAAGGCATGTATGGGGCAATGGAGAACGGTTCTTGTTTATCCAGGATGTCGTCAGATTCTAGGCAACGGCGAACCTGTCAAGATTGAGAGGGGCATATTTCAGGGTGATAGTTTGAGTCCCTTATGGTTTTGTCTAGCACTGAATCCACTCAGTACTTTACTGGAGGGTTCAGGGCTAGGCTATCAGTTTCGGAGAGGAGGTCAAGTTGTTTCTCACCTTCTGTACATGGATGACTTGAAATTATTTGCCTGCACCGATTCCCACTTGATAGAGTTACTCAAGATCACTGAAACCTTCAGTAATTCTATCAAAATGGAATTTGGTGTAGATAAATGTGCAGTCATGCATGTAAAGAAGGGACGGATTGTGGAATCTGAAAGAGTAGAACTTTCAGATTTCACAAAACTTAAATCCCTCTCCGCGACTGAAACCTACAAATATCTTGGTATGTCGCAGGCATTAGGTATTGCTGAGACAGGCATGAGACAATCGTTGATGGATCGTTTCTTTGGCCGCCTGAAAAAAGTACTGAGAAGTCTTTTATCAGGTGGCAACAAGGTGCGCGCCATCAATGGTTGGGCCATGCCTGTCTAAGGATATTCCTTCGGCATACTGAGATGGACTCAGACTGAACTGGACACCCTGGATAGAAAAATCCTTTCGTTGTTGACCGCAAACCGAATGCATCATCCGCGTTCGTCTGTAATGAGGTTGTATATCCCACGGAAATGTGGCGGTCGTGGTTTTTTAAATATCAAGACGTTGCACAACCGTGATATATACAACCTTAGGGAATATTTCCTCCATGCGGACGTGGGTATGCACCGGAATGTGGTAACAATAGACAACGGACTGACCCCTCTTTCTCTTGCCAAAGAGAACTGGCACAAACCAGCAATACTAACTACTAATGATCGCAAGGAGATATGGCAGGGCAAAGAGCTGCATGAACGATTCTATCGGGCCTTACATGGGTCCGATGTAGATTTACTAGCATCAGTATCCTGGCTACGTTTTGGTGATCTTTTTGGAGAAACCGAAGGTTTTGTCTGTGCAATTACTGACGAAGTTGTTATGACGAATAACTATCGAAAATATATTTTGAGAGATGGTACGGTTGACATATGTCGGGCATGCCACCGACCGGGTGAATCTCTCAGACTTATAATTTCTGGTTGTCCATCAGCAACTTGCCCTAAAATATAAACTTGTGGATGCAGAGGTACCGTATTACAGGTATGTGCCCGACCCAGTTTTCGAAAATGGTCATGTCACATTGTATTGGGATCGGTCTATTATCACTGACAGGACTATTGTAGCCAATAAGCCTGATATAGTGGTAATAGATCGATCAGAGCGCCTCGCAATAATCGATGATATTACCGTCCCACATGACGAAAATCTCGTGAAAGCAGAAAAAGAAAAACAAATAAAATATTTGGATTTGGCTCACGAGATTGTCGACATGTGGGATGTGGATTCAGCGGTTATTGTTCCGATAGTCATATCAGCACATGGTCTGATTGCCAAGAGCCTCGATCAACACCTCAAGAGGCTCGGGTTAGGTAGTTGGGTCAAGGGCCAGATGCAAAAGGTAGTTCTCTTAGACACGGCACGTATTGTGAGGAGGTTCCTGTCTCTGCAGCCCTAACCACCGGTAGCTTGGTCCCTGTACCCGATGTAAAATATATTTTTTATTATATTTTTTTTTATATAATGTATTTAAAAATTTAAATTAATATGTTTTAAAATTGTAAATAAAGGAAATAATAATAAATTCTTTATTTCAGACTAATTTGTCCATAACTAAAACAATTTCACATAATTATATAAATAGCACTAACAATTAACACGGAAACACAGTTAAGAAAATTAGATTAATAAATATAAAGCAACAAATTAAATTTTATAATTAATGTCAATGTTATATACACACATACATTATTATCGTAATTACATTGTATAACCTGAGCATTATTGTTAAAGTATAAAAATCCAAAATACAATAATCAAACGATTATAAAATACATTAAATATTGTTCAGGCTCAAAGCGCCTGATGGCTTTTGCACAGCAAATCTTATTTTTTCAACTCAATTTTATTAACTAACAATTTGTACATAGAAGCTCGCGGCGCAACTTGCATTATATAAGTACTCATTATTTTTGCAATTACCTACGTAATAACTAGATCAACCTACGCATACAATAAATTTAACGGTTCTCTTTACTTCCAATATTCGTCCCGCCGCGAGCAGCTGTTTCTACCTTACTTCAATATATTATTCAAGATATCAACCTTTTCTGAGTTTCATTGGCTCCAAGTGTCAGCGTAGACATAATTTGGAGGCCCATGAGGGGATCCAAAAGCAACAATTAAAGCAATCAAGAATCAATCAAGACTCAATCAAGCACCTCGCGGCAAGAAGTCAACCCACCGAAGCACTCGGGCAGTGGAGCGGCCAAAGCTACACACCGAGCGACGCACTCAACATCTTGGCGATTTGCAGTCCCGGGCAGTGGAGCATCTAACAGCTGTACACCGAGCGACGTCAGCGGATCCCAAGAGATAAGTGTCCAAATTCCTTTTTCTTACTCTATTCCTTCCCTAAAGTCCTTGAATTCCATTTAGTAATGGTCAAGACTTGTTGCATTTAACTCAAGTGTTTCTTTTGAATCAATAGTTGCTTATTAGTCAGTGTAAGTTTGATGCAATTTGAAGACTTTAAAGAATTTGTCTAAGTACCTACACATTACCGCTATTGTGTTTAGAGCATAGACGTGTTTTTTTATTTTTTCATTTAGTGTTAATTTTAAATTTTATTCGTAATTAACTACTTTCATTTACTTGCTCGAAAGACATTTCGAGTCCGGTGGTTGCCAAATAGCATATTATGTAGGTACCTACCGGTAGATGAAACCGAAATCCCAGTCTGTTTCTAGAACGTTATAATAATTTCATATCTCCCTATAAATTTAATTCAATCATAGGTTACTCGGCGCCTTTAGCATTACCAATCTAGCTGCATATTTTAAAAGCATTGTTGCTACGCCGAGTTGGTGGCCCATACCCGTATATATTTGAATCTACCTACATTAACCTGTGTAATCAATACACGACCGTTGAAATCTGTTGAAAGGTTTGTTATCTAATTTCTATTTTGCATTACTCGGTCACTGTAGAATAAAAATGCTGTATTTGAGCACTGAACTGTAATTTAATTTAACTTTTGAAATAGTTACAACTTGACCGACAATGTCTCGAATGGAAGAGGAAGAAAAATGTGTTGCCACAATACAAATTTAAATGACTTATTGCAATACATAAAAATTAGTTAGTAATTACTACATCGACTAAACTTAATATAATTTTATGGTTGAGATATTTCTCAAACATAGTTGGGCCAGGGGCCAGAACAACATAGTATGTAATTTTGTTATCTTAAAAAGATCTAAAATAAAGAAATCTAATTCACATCAATAGCTCAGCAAATTCAGAATACATAGTTAAATTTTACTCCAAATTTTTAAAATATTATACAGTTCAGTTAGCTACTTTAACTAAAAATAGTTATAATCTTGCAAAAACAAGGAAATTAATTTTAAGTATGAAACCTAAGAATAATCTTCACAAAAATAACGGTAAAGACTGTGTAAATAACAAGTAGTAATCACATATACTTATCTACTTACATAATTTGTATAAATGTTACAGAATAATGCTTTATGACCATAACTGGGTATATAATATACAAACATTTTTAAGATAAATTGTTTTACTGACCCTACTACAATGGTAAGGGACTTAGTTTTCTAAAAGACCTGGTATAGGTTTTATTATTTGACATTTTTATTTCAGCTACCCTGACTCTACCATCGGGTCCCGGTACCACCTTAACGATTCTTGCCATGGGCCATGACATTGGAGCAGTGTTGTCACTGCGTACAATAACAAGATCTCCTTCTTTAAGGTTAGGCTGAACATGATGCCATTTAGGTCTACTTTGCAATTGGGTAAGGTAGTCCCTGGACCAGACTTTCCAGAAGTCTTGTTTCATTTTTGATAAAATATTCCAAAATTTTAATTTATTTATTTGTGTGGTAGACAGGTTAGGTTCAGGGTAACTCATCATAGCACTGCCTATAAGGAAGTGTCCAGGTGTTAAATATTCAAAGCTTGATATGTCAGAGCTCATGGGAAGCAGTGGTCTGGAATTTAAAACAGCCTCAATCTCTACAATTACAGTATACATAGCTTCATAGGTTAAAGCCATTGTACCAACTATTCTTTTGAAATGAAATTTAAAACTTTTGACCCCGGATTCCCATAATCCAGCAAATTCCGGAGCGTAGCTCGGAATGAACTTAAATTTTATACGGTTACTTAGACAGTAGTTGTGCACAGCATCAACATGATTTTCAGAATTAAAAAGGTTATATAAAGCATCTAGCTCATTAGCTGCACCCTTAAAGGTTCCAGCATTATCACAAAATATGCTTACTGGCATCCCTCTTCGGGCAATAAATCGTTTGAGGCATGCCAAAAATGCTTCAGTGGTAAGATCGCTAACGAGCTCTAAGTGAGTACATTTTGTAGAAAAACAGACAAATAGTGCCACATAAGCCTTTGTTATCAATGGTTTTCTCATCCTAGAAACCTTCATGTCAAATGGTCCACAAAAGTCCACCCCAACTACTTTAAATACCTGAAGTCCAGAGACACGCTCCTGAGGGAGTGATCCCATTAACTGTTTAGCAGCTGCAGCCTTCAGACGGAAGCATTTTACACATTTATTTACTACCTTCTTAACCTCACGAATGCCACTGATAAGCCAGAATTTTTGAGAGAGAGAGCTTAATACCAGCTTTGCACCAGCATGTAACAAGCGTATGTGTTCCTTGTGAATGAGAATATTTGTAAAATGACAAGACTTAGGCAAGATGACAGGATGTTTTTTATCAAAAGATATATCTGTGGCATTCTGTAAGCGACCACCAACCCTAAGTATGCCATGTTTATCCAAGAATGGATGTAGGTTAACGATGCCACCTTTTATTATAGAACCATTTTTAAGGCAATTAATTTCTTTATAAAAGTATTTTTCTTGAACAGAATGAATAATTAGGTATAGAGCAATATTGAGCTCTTGTGGAGACAATGGAGCAAGATTTTTATTAAACCGGGATTTGGCATTGCAGATAAATCGCAAAACATAGGCCAATACCCTTTGCATTTTGTTTATGTTTGAATATTTTGCACAAAAATGCATTAAAAAGGAGTTGTTATCTGATTCTTTTTTATCACAGACATTTACAACATTAGTTTCAGAGAGTAAAGGACATTTTATGTCATAGTTTATAGTGTGTTGGAAATTTTTACTAGAGAACTCAGGAGGACCGTGCCACCACAGACTTTTCATTTGCAATTTATTTGGATCACAGCCTCTTGATAAAAGGTCAGCTGGATTTTGATCTGTACTAATGAATGACCAGTTGAAGTCCGCCGTTAGCATTTTGATTTGCTTTACTTTATTAGTTATATAAACATTTGTTTTCGAATTGGGTGATTTTATCCAAGCAAGTGAAATTTGTGAATCGCTGTACAAGTAGACAGAAATTGTTGGAAATCTTAATTTTAAAATATTATAAACCCTATGTGCTGTCTCTGAAAGTAGAAGTGCACCATTCAATTCTAATTTAGGTATAGTTAAGTTTCTATTCAATGGTGCAACACGAGATTTAGAGCAAAGAAGATTAATATTAACTGTGTCATCATCATGGTTAATAATTCTTGTGTAAAGACAGCAGCCAAAAGCCTTCATAGAGGCATCTGCGAATCCAACAAGTTCCACTACAGTCACTGCATGTGAGTTAATAGATCGAGGCACGGAAAGAGTTCCCATTAGCTTTAAATTATTAAGGAATTTATTCCAAATTTTTATAAAATCTTGGGGCAAAGTTGAGTCCCAATTTATTTTTAAGGCCCATAATTGTTGCATAAATAGCTTGGCCACTATGATTACTGGCCCAATCAGACCTAAGGGATCGAACATCTTGCCAATGAAGCTCAGAATACTCCTTTTGGAGTGCATGTCATCACAGCTAACAATTGGACAAGAAAATGTAAAGTTGTCATTTAAAACATCACATTTTAAACCTAATGTTTTTTTTATATTATTAGCACTAAATTCTATGTTTTGAAAATATTTTTGATTATTAGGGAGATTGTCAATTACTTGGGGAAAATTGCTACACCACTTATGGAGGGTGAAATTGCCTTTTTCAAACAGTGCAATAAGCTCTTCCTTAAGCTGTTCAAGTTCTGAGATATTATCTGACCCACAGATGATATCATCTACATAAGTACTCAATTTAATAGCCTGTGCAGCAAGGGGGATTTCATCCTGATACCTATGAGCCAGCTCAAGGAGACAACGTGTTGCTAGGAAGGTTGATGCTTTTAACCCATAGGTAACTGTTTGCAGCTGCAAACAGGTAATGGATCTAGTGACGTCATCTCTCCAAAGAATGTTTTGGAGACAGCGTTGATGTGGGGCCAGTGAAATACACCTAAACATCATCTTAACATCACAAGTGAGTGTGTAAATAAAGCATCTCCACCTCAATAAGATGTCAAAGAGCTCACTTTGTACAACTGGACCATTTAACATGACGTCATTTAGAGAAACACCATTCCTAGACTTCATACGCCCATCGAACACTACACGTAATTTAGTTGTTAAGCTAGATTGATTAATAACAGCATGATGTGCTAGAAAATACACATGTCCAGAGTGAATATTATATTCATCAATGTTGATACTTTTGGCATGCCCCAAAGTAATATACTCCTCAATAAACTGTTTATACTTTTCAAAATATAGTGGATTGCATTTAAACTTTTTCTCCAGACTCAGAAATCTTTGCAAAGCCACTGAGAATGAGTCTCCCAATCCTAAATTTTCTAAAGGTGAGACTAATGGCATTTGAACTTCAAAGTTATTATTTAGAAGTTGAATAGTATCACTAAAACATTTTTCAGATTGATCAAATTCTTTACAATTCTTTTTTGAAGGTTGAGGGACACTCTCAGATAGCCAAAATTGTTCCATCACATCTTCCAACTTGTTACTATCACAGATAGCTAAGTTAGCTACTACACCTTGTTTGTCTGTCTGACTGCAAACCTTGCCACCAACAGTGTAGCCGAAGGAGGTGTTTTGCAACAACAAGTTATTATCTAATCTGATTTGACCAACCCCTAGAATGTCGAAATAGATGTCAGCACCCAAGAGCATGGAAATCTCAGTTGAATTTGAAGAATTTGTCTAAGTACCTACACATTACCGCTATTGTGTTTAGAGCATAGACGTGTTTTTTTATTTTTTCATTTAGTGTTAATTTTAAATTTTATTCGTAATTAACTACTTTCATTTACTTGCTCGAAAGACATTTCGAGTCCGGTGGTTGCCAAATAGCATATTATGTAGGTACCTACCGGTAGATGAAACCGAAATCCCAGTCTGTTTCTAGAACGTTATAATAATTTCATATCTCCCTATAAATTTAATTCAATCATAGGTTACTCGGCGCCTTTAGCATTACCAATCTAGCTGCATATTTTAAAAGCATTGTTGCTACGCCGAGTTGGTGGCCCATACCCGTATATATTTGAATCTACCTACATTAACCTGTGTAATCAATACACGACCGTTGAAATCTGTTGAAAGGTTTGTTATCTAATTTCTATTTTGCATTACTCGGTCACTGTAGAATAAAAATGCTGTATTTGAGCACTGAACTGTAATTTAATTTAACTTTTGAAATAGTTACAACTTGACCGACAATGTCTCGAATGGAAGAGGAAGAAAAATGTGTTGCCACAATACAAATTTAAATGACTTATTGCAATACATAAAAATTAGTTAGTAATTACTACATCGACTAAACTTAATATAATTTTATGGTTGAGATATTTCTCAAACATAGTTGGGCCAGGGGCCAGAACAACATAGTATGTAATTTTGTTATCTTAAAAAGATCTAAAATAAAGAAATCTAATTCACATCAATAGCTCAGCAAATTCAGAATACATAGTTAAATTTTACTCCAAATTTTTAAAATATTATACAGTTCAGTTAGCTACTTTAACTAAAAATAGTTATAATCTTGCAAAAACAAGGAAATTAATTTTAAGTATGAAACCTAAGAATAATCTTCACAAAAATAACGGTAAAGACTGTGTAAATAACAAGTAGTAATCACATATACTTATCTACTTACATAATTTGTATAAATGTTACAGAATAATGCTTTATGACCATAACTGGGTATATAATATACAAACATTTTTAAGATAAATTGTTTTACTGACCCTACTACAATGGTAAGGGACTTAGTTTTCTAAAAGACCTGGTATAGGTTTTATTATTTGACATTTTTATTTCAGCTACCCTGACTCTACCATCGGGTCCCGGTACCACCTTAACGATTCTTGCCATGGGCCATGACATTGGAGCAGTGTTGTCACTGCGTACAATAACAAGATCTCCTTCTTTAAGGTTAGGCTGAACATGATGCCATTTAGGTCTACTTTGCAATTGGGTAAGGTAGTCCCTGGACCAGACTTTCCAGAAGTCTTGTTTCATTTTTGATAAAATATTCCAAAATTTTAATTTATTTATTTGTGTGGTAGACAGGTTAGGTTCAGGGTAACTCATCATAGCACTGCCTATAAGGAAGTGTCCAGGTGTTAAATATTCAAAGCTTGATATGTCAGAGCTCATGGGAAGCAGTGGTCTGGAATTTAAAACAGCCTCAATCTCTACAATTACAGTATACATAGCTTCATAGGTTAAAGCCATTGTACCAACTATTCTTTTGAAATGAAATTTAAAACTTTTGACCCCGGATTCCCATAATCCAGCAAATTCCGGAGCGTAGCTCGGAATGAACTTAAATTTTATACGGTTACTTAGACAGTAGTTGTGCACAGCATCAACATGATTTTCAG
Organism: Miltochrista miniata; assembly: GCA_933228765.1. Lineage (NCBI taxonomy): Eukaryota > Metazoa > Arthropoda > Insecta > Lepidoptera > Erebidae > Miltochrista > Miltochrista miniata. The sequence continues at coordinate 16,991,930 of OW121773.1, read as the reverse complement.
AATTAAAAAGGTTATATAAAGCATCTAGCTCATTAGCTGCACCCTTAAAGGTTCCAGCATTATCACAAAATATGCTTACTGGCATCCCTCTTCGGGCAATAAATCGTTTGAGGCATGCCAAAAATGCTTCAGTGGTAAGATCGCTAACGAGCTCTAAGTGAGTACATTTTGTAGAAAAACAGACAAATAGTGCCACATAAGCCTTTGTTATCAATGGTTTTCTCATCCTAGAAACCTTCATGTCAAATGGTCCACAAAAGTCCACCCCAACTACTTTAAATACCTGAAGTCCAGAGACACGCTCCTGAGGGAGTGATCCCATTAACTGTTTAGCAGCTGCAGCCTTCAGACGGAAGCATTTTACACATTTATTTACTACCTTCTTAACCTCACGAATGCCACTGATAAGCCAGAATTTTTGAGAGAGAGAGCTTAATACCAGCTTTGCACCAGCATGTAACAAGCGTATGTGTTCCTTGTGAATGAGAATATTTGTAAAATGACAAGACTTAGGCAAGATGACAGGATGTTTTTTATCAAAAGATATATCTGTGGCATTCTGTAAGCGACCACCAACCCTAAGTATGCCATGTTTATCCAAGAATGGATGTAGGTTAACGATGCCACCTTTTATTATAGAACCATTTTTAAGGCAATTAATTTCTTTATAAAAGTATTTTTCTTGAACAGAATGAATAATTAGGTATAGAGCAATATTGAGCTCTTGTGGAGACAATGGAGCAAGATTTTTATTAAACCGGGATTTGGCATTGCAGATAAATCGCAAAACATAGGCCAATACCCTTTGCATTTTGTTTATGTTTGAATATTTTGCACAAAAATGCATTAAAAAGGAGTTGTTATCTGATTCTTTTTTATCACAGACATTTACAACATTAGTTTCAGAGAGTAAAGGACATTTTATGTCATAGTTTATAGTGTGTTGGAAATTTTTACTAGAGAACTCAGGAGGACCGTGCCACCACAGACTTTTCATTTGCAATTTATTTGGATCACAGCCTCTTGATAAAAGGTCAGCTGGATTTTGATCTGTACTAATGAATGACCAGTTGAAGTCCGCCGTTAGCATTTTGATTTGCTTTACTTTATTAGTTATATAAACATTTGTTTTCGAATTGGGTGATTTTATCCAAGCAAGTGAAATTTGTGAATCGCTGTACAAGTAGACAGAAATTGTTGGAAATCTTAATTTTAAAATATTATAAACCCTATGTGCTGTCTCTGAAAGTAGAAGTGCACCATTCAATTCTAATTTAGGTATAGTTAAGTTTCTATTCAATGGTGCAACACGAGATTTAGAGCAAAGAAGATTAATATTAACTGTGTCATCATCATGGTTAATAATTCTTGTGTAAAGACAGCAGCCAAAAGCCTTCATAGAGGCATCTGCGAATCCAACAAGTTCCACTACAGTCACTGCATGTGAGTTAATAGATCGAGGCACGGAAAGAGTTCCCATTAGCTTTAAATTATTAAGGAATTTATTCCAAATTTTTATAAAATCTTGGGGCAAAGTTGAGTCCCAATTTATTTTTAAGGCCCATAATTGTTGCATAAATAGCTTGGCCACTATGATTACTGGCCCAATCAGACCTAAGGGATCGAACATCTTGCCAATGAAGCTCAGAATACTCCTTTTGGAGTGCATGTCATCACAGCTAACAATTGGACAAGAAAATGTAAAGTTGTCATTTAAAACATCACATTTTAAACCTAATGTTTTTTTTATATTATTAGCACTAAATTCTATGTTTTGAAAATATTTTTGATTATTAGGGAGATTGTCAATTACTTGGGGAAAATTGCTACACCACTTATGGAGGGTGAAATTGCCTTTTTCAAACAGTGCAATAAGCTCTTCCTTAAGCTGTTCAAGTTCTGAGATATTATCTGACCCACAGATGATATCATCTACATAAGTACTCAATTTAATAGCCTGTGCAGCAAGGGGGAATTCATCCTGATACCTATGAGCCAGCTCAAGGAGACAACGTGTTGCTAGGAAGGTTGATGCTTTTAACCCATAGGTAACTGTTTGCAGCTGCAAACAGGTAATGGATCTAGTGACGTCATCTCTCCAAAGAATGTTTTGGAGACAGCGTTGATGTGGGGCCAGTGAAATACACCTAAACATCATCTTAACATCACAAGTGAGTGTGTAAATAAAGCATCTCCACCTCAATAAGATGTCAAAGAGCTCACTTTGTACAACTGGACCATTTAACATGACGTCATTTAGAGAAACACCATTCCTAGACTTCATACGCCCATCGAACACTACACGTAATTTAGTTGTTAAGCTAGATTGATTAATAACAGCATGATGTGCTAGAAAATACACATGTCCAGAGTGAATATTATATTCATCAATGTTGATACTTTTGGCATGCCCCAAAGTAATATACTCCTCAATAAACTGTTTATACTTTTCAAAATATAGTGGATTGCATTTAAACTTTTTCTCCAGACTCAGAAATCTTTGCAAAGCCACTGAGAATGAGTCTCCCAATCCTAAATTTTCTAAAGGTGAGACTAATGGCATTTGAACTTCAAAGTTATTATTTAGAAGTTGAATAGTATCACTAAAACATTTTTCAGATTGATCAAATTCTTTACAATTCTTTTTTGAAGGTTGAGGGACACTCTCAGATAGCCAAAATTGTTCCATCACATCTTCCAACTTGTTACTATCACAGATAGCTAAGTTAGCTACTACACCTTGTTTGTCTGTCTGACTGCAAACCTTGCCACCAACAGTGTAGCCGAAGGAGGTGTTTTGCAACAACAAGTTATTATCTAATCTGATTTGACCAACCCCTAGAATGTCGAAATAGATGTCAGCACCCAAGAGCATGGAAATCTCAGTTGAATTTGAAGAATTTGTCTAAGTACCTACACATTACCGCTATTGTGTTTAGAGCATAGACGTGTTTTTTTATTTTTTCATTTAGTGTTAATTTTAAATTTTATTCGTAATTAACTACTTTCATTTACTTGCTCGAAAGACATTTCGAGTCCGGTGGTTGCCAAATAGCATATTATGTAGGTACCTACCGGTAGATGAAACCGAAATCCCAGTCTGTTTCTAGAACGTTATAATAATTTCATATCTCCCTATAAATTTAATTCAATCATAGGTTACTCGGCGCCTTTAGCATTACCAATCTAGCTGCATATTTTAAAAGCATTGTTGCTACGCCGAGTTGGTGGCCCATACCCGTATATATTTGAATCTACCTACATTAACCTGTGTAATCAATACACGACCGTTGAAATCTGTTGAAAGGTTTGTTATCTAATTTCTATTTTGCATTACTCGGTCACTGTAGAATAAAAATGCTGTATTTGAGCACTGAACTGTAATTTAATTTAACTTTTGAAATAGTTACAACTTGACCGACAATGTCTCGAATGGAAGAGGAAGAAAAATGTGTTGCCACAATACAAATTTAAATGACTTATTGCAATACATAAAAATTAGTTAGTAATTACTACATCGACTAAACTTAATATAATTTTATGGTTGAGATATTTCTCAAACATAGTTGGGCCAGGGGCCAGAACAACATAGTATGTAATTTTGTTATCTTAAAAAGATCTAAAATAAAGAAATCTAATTCACATCAATAGCTCAGCAAATTCAGAATACATAGTTAAATTTTACTCCAAATTTTTAAAATATTATACAGTTCAGTTAGCTACTTTAACTAAAAATAGTTATAATCTTGCAAAAACAAGGAAATTAATTTTAAGTATGAAACCTAAGAATAATCTTCACAAAAATAACGGTAAAGACTGTGTAAATAACAAGTAGTAATCACATATACTTATCTACTTACATAATTTGTATAAATGTTACAGAATAATGCTTTATGACCATAACTGGGTATATAATATACAAACATTTTTAAGATAAATTGTTTTACTGACCCTACTACAATGGTAAGGGACTTAGTTTTCTAAAAGACCTGGTATAGGTTTTATTATTTGACATTTTTATTTCAGCTACCCTGACTCTACCATCGGGTCACGGTACCACCTTAACGATTCTTGCCATGGGCCATGACATTGGAGCAGTGTTGTCACTGCGTACAATAACAAGATCTCCTTCTTTAAGGTTAGGCTGAACATGATGCCATTTAGGTCTACTTTGCAATTGGGTAAGGTAGTCCCTGGACCAGACTTTCCAGAAGTCTTGTTTCATTTTTGATAAAATATTCCAAAATTTTAATTTATTTATTTGTGTGGTAGACAGGTTAGGTTCAGGGTAACTCATCATAGCACTGCCTATAAGGAAGTGTCCAGGTGTTAAATATTCAAAGCTTGATATGTCAGAGCTCATGGGAAGCAGTGGTCTGGAATTTAAAACAGCCTCAATCTCTACAATTACAGTATACATAGCTTCATAGGTTAAAGCCATTGTACCAACTATTCTTTTGAAATGAAATTTAAAACTTTTGACCCCGGATTCCCATAATCCAGCAAATTCCGGAGCGTAGCTCGGAATGAACTTAAATTTTATACGGTTACTTAGACAGTAGTTGTGCACAGCATCAACATGATTTTCAGAATTAAAAAGGTTATATAAAGCATCTAGCTCATTAGCTGCACCCTTAAAGGTTCCAGCATTATCACAAAATATGCTTACTGGCATCCCTCTTCGGGCAATAAATCGTTTGAGGCATGCCAAAAATGCTTCAGTGGTAAGATCGCTAACGAGCTCTAAGTGAGTACATTTTGTAGAAAAACAGACAAATAGTGCCACATAAGCCTTTGTTATCAATGGTTTTCTCATCCTAGAAACCTTCATGTCAAATGGTCCACAAAAGTCCACCCCAACTACTTTAAATACCTGAAGTCCAGAGACACGCTCCTGAGGGAGTGATCCCATTAACTGTTTAGCAGCTGCAGCCTTCAGACGGAAGCATTTTACACATTTATTTACTACCTTCTTAACCTCACGAATGCCACTGATAAGCCAGAATTTTTGAGAGAGAGAGCTTAATACCAGCTTTGCACCAGCATGTAACAAGCGTATGTGTTCCTTGTGAATGAGAATATTTGTAAAATGACAAGACTTAGGCAAGATGACAGGATGTTTTTTATCAAAAGATATATCTGTGGCATTCTGTAAGCGACCACCAACCCTAAGTATGCCATGTTTATCCAAGAATGGATGTAGGTTAACGATGCCACCTTTTATTATAGAACCATTTTTAAGGCAATTAATTTCTTTATAAAAGTATTTTTCTTGAACAGAATGAATAATTAGGTATAGAGCAATATTGAGCTCTTGTGGAGACAATGGAGCAAGATTTTTATTAAACCGGGATTTGGCATTGCAGATAAATCGCAAAACATAGGCCAATACCCTTTGCATTTTGTTTATGTTTGAATATTTTGCACAAAAATGCATTAAAAAGGAGTTGTTATCTGATTCTTTTTTATCACAGACATTTACAACATTAGTTTCAGAGAGTAAAGGACATTTTATGTCATAGTTTATAGTGTGTTGGAAATTTTTACTAGAGAACTCAGGAGGACCGTGCCACCACAGACTTTTCATTTGCAATTTATTTGGATCACAGCCTCTTGATAAAAGGTCAGCTGGATTTTGATCTGTACTAATGAATGACCAGTTGAAGTCCGCCGTTAGCATTTTGATTTGCTTTACTTTATTAGTTATATAAACATTTGTTTTCGAATTGGGTGATTTTATCCAAGCAAGTGAAATTTGTGAATCGCTGTACAAGTAGACAGAAATTGTTGGAAATCTTAATTTTAAAATATTATAAACCCTATGTGCTGTCTCTGAAAGTAGAAGTGCACCATTCAATTCTAATTTAGGTATAGTTAAGTTTCTATTCAATGGTGCAACACGAGATTTAGAGCAAAGAAGATTAATATTAACTGTGTCATCATCATGGTTAATAATTCTTGTGTAAAGACAGCAGCCAAAAGCCTTCATAGAGGCATCTGCGAATCCAACAAGTTCCACTACAGTCACTGCATGTGAGTTAATAGATCGAGGCACGGAAAGAGTTCCCATTAGCTTTAAATTATTAAGGAATTTATTCCAAATTTTTATAAAATCTTGGGGCAAAGTTGAGTCCCAATTTATTTTTAAGGCCCATAATTGTTGCATAAATAGCTTGGCCACTATGATTACTGGCCCAATCAGACCTAAGGGATCGAACATCTTGCCAATGAAGCTCAGAATACTCCTTTTGGAGTGCATGTCATCACAGCTAACAATTGGACAAGAAAATGTAAAGTTGTCATTTAAAACATCACATTTTAAACCTAATGTTTTTTTTATATTATTAGCACTAAATTCTATGTTTTGAAAATATTTTTGATTATTAGGGAGATTGTCAATTACTTGGGGAAAATTGCTACACCACTTATGGAGGGTGAAATTGCCTTTTTCAAACAGTGCAATAAGCTCTTCCTTAAGCTGTTCAAGTTCTGAGATATTATCTGACCCACAGATGATATCATCTACATAAGTACTCAATTTAATAGCCTGTGCAGCAAGGGGGAATTCATCCTGATACCTATGAGCCAGCTCAAGGAGACAACGTGTTGCTAGGAAGGTTGATGCTTTTAACCCATAGGTAACTGTTTGCAGCTGCAAACAGGTAATGGATCTAGTGACGTCATCTCTCCAAAGAATGTTTTGGAGACAGCGTTGATGTGGGGCCAGTGAAATACACCTAAACATCATCTTAACATCACAAGTGAGTGTGTAAATAAAGCATCTCCACCTCAATAAGATGTCAAAGAGCTCACTTTGTACAACTGGACCATTTAACATGACGTCATTTAGAGAAACACCATTCCTAGACTTCATACGCCCATCGAACACTACACGTAATTTAGTTGTTAAGCTAGATTGATTAATAACAGCATGATGTGCTAGAAAATACACATGTCCAGAGTGAATATTATATTCATCAATGTTGATACTTTTGGCATGCCCCAAAGTAATATACTCCTCAATAAACTGTTTATACTTTTCAAAATATAGTGGATTGCATTTAAACTTTTTCTCCAGACTCAGAAATCTTTGCAAAGCCACTGAGAATGAGTCTCCCAATCCTAAATTTTCTAAAGGTGAGACTAATGGCATTTGAACTTCAAAGTTATTATTTAGAAGTTGAATAGTATCACTAAAACATTTTTCAGATTGATCAAATTCTTTACAATTCTTTTTTGAAGGTTGAGGGACACTCTCAGATAGCCAAAATTGTTCCATCACATCTTCCAACTTGTTACTATCACAGATAGCTAAGTTAGCTACTACACCTTGTTTGTCTGTCTGACTGCAAACCTTGCCACCAACAGTGTAGCCGAAGGAGGTGTTTTGCAACAACAAGTTATTATCTAATCTGATTTGACCAACCCCTAGAATGTCGAAATAGATGTCAGCACCCAAGAGCATGGAAATCTCAGTTGAATTATAGAAATCCTCATCAGCCAACTGAATGTGTTCAGGTATATTAAATTTAGAAATATCCAATGTTTGCTGAGGCAAGTCAGATGTGATAGAATTCATAACATAACAGTTTACATTTAATTGAAAGTGAGTAACTGGAGAGGATATAGTTACATTTACACATTTGTTAATTTTATTATTTTTATTACCAATACCAATAATCTTAGTATTACTGCTTTCAAGCTTTAAACCTAGTTTATAGACTAGGGACGAAATAATGAAAGAACATTGACTGCCAGAGTCCAAAAGCGCTCTGACAACAAGTTCAGAACCACAAGAAGCTGTTAATTTAACCCGTATAGTAGGTAACAGTGTGGTCATTCTAGCGTTAACGTTAGAATGAAGTGCAACAGCATTGTTACAACTGTCGTCTTTATGTAAAAGCGAATTATGATTTGCCTTACAATGTTTGCATATAAAAGAAAATCTACACTTACCAGTGTGACCTTTTAAGCAAAGAATGCATAGAGATTTTGAATTTACAAACTTCTCACGGGCCTCTATAGGAGCCAGTTTGAATTTGGGACAATTATGGAGTCCATGGTTACCCTGTGTACAAAAAGCACAGTGGTTTATATTTTTAGTGACAAAATTTGTTACCTTACAATTTTGAGTAGTCTTTATATGGTCAGACATACTATCTTCTAGCGCTATAGCACGCTTTTCAAGAAATGAAATAAACTCTTTCATAGATGGAAGAGTATCTAGATCCCTATCTAATTGATAGGAACGACTGGTATAGGTGTCCAATTTCTTTGTAAGTATTGCAATGAGCAGCATATCCCATTGCTCAATAGGTTGCTCAAGATTTTTAAGTGCATACAATTGTTGCTGCACATTAGATACAAATGACCTTATAGAGGCCGAAGTGCTCTTCTGCATAGACGGCAGTTGTAACAAAATGTTAATGTGATTAAGTATTATTCTAGACTTATTGTCATAGCGCTTCTTTAGCAGATTAAGAGCCTCAGTGTAGGAGTCATTCACTAAAGGCAGGTTTATAATTTCTGTTAAGGCATCATCAGTTAAAAACTTTCTTAAATAAAATAACCTCTGTACATCCGACAGAGCTGTGTTCTTGTGTATTACAGCAGTAAACAAGTCTATAAAAGGTGTATACTTAGTGAAATCTTTCCCACTGAAAGTAGGAATATCAATGTTGGGTAATTTAGAAGTTGAAGCGTTAGGACACTGCTGTGCCTTAGATGTACTTAAGTTATTTAATGACATCTTTAATTTAGCTATTACAGAAAAATACTTATCTTCTAAGGCACCTACGTTTTCATTGTCCTTAGGATCCAAACTTAAAATGTCCAACTGATTTTTCTCTAAGCCCATAAAGGTGTTGTTGAGTTTTTCGATACGAGCCTGTATCATTTCACAAGTGGCAGACGAAAGAGAATTCTGGTCGTTGGCAAAATTTTCTATTCGGGTCAAAGTACCTTTTAACTGACCACGAGATATCCGAAGTTTCTTTAAGATCTCTTCTTGTGCCATAGTAATTGAAAAACGTGAGATTGATAAATACGCAAGACACTTCACTTGAAAGTTATTAATTCACAAATTTTTCTAAGTTTCACTAATTATTGTTTGTTTACAAAATTCACCGCCAAGTTGACCACGGCTGACTGACAGATCGTATGTATTGTCAATTTTGACAGCTCCGCTACTTCCGCTCGATGCGTAGTGCCAACACAACGGCACGTCGCGGCACGAACCAGAAAAAAATGGCTGGCGGATTTGAACTTGATTTTTATGATGTAGGTACCTACATACCTTTTTCATCGAAGACTCCGAAATTACCTTTTGATGATACCAAAACACGTGGAATGTTGTGAACCCGCAGAGAATCTTGCACGAATGCAACTTTTGCCGAGAAAATGCAATACAGTTAAGATTTCTCGCAAAAATCGCGCAGCCGCCCGCCGCGTGCGGAACAGAACTATGGCGTAACTTGTTCCACACAAACGAAATAAACTGCAATTTCGTTGATTCTAAGCACCACAGCCACAACTGCGAAGGACCAACAGCATGTAGAATAAAAATGCTGTATTTGAGCACTGAACTGTAATTTAATTTAACTTTTGAAATAGTTACAACTTGACCGTACAATGTCTCGAATGGAAGAGGAAGAAAAATGTGTTGCCACAATACAAATTTAAATGACTTATTGCAATACATAAAAATTAGTTAGTAATTACTACATCGACTAAACTTAATATAATTTTATGGTTGAGATATTTCTCAAACAGTCACTATGAGTACTCAGGTTGATGTGGAACAAATTAAGTTGAAAGAGTTAATTGTAAGACGTAGTTCTATCAAAGGTCAAATTACAAAATACAAACATTTTCTAAACAACCTGGGTCAGAGACAGGAGTTGTCAAGTATTGATTAAGCGGAGTTGACTCTAAAACTTGGCAAATTCGAAGCTCTGTCGATTAGGTTTGATGATTTGCAAACTCAAATAGAGGTTCTGAATTCGGATAATTTATATGGGGAATTAGATGAGTGCGAAAGCATTGAGCAGGATTTTGTATCGAACATTGCCTCGACTAAGAAAATAATAAATTGATGATTACAATAAGGTTGAACAAAGGCGTGACTCATCACTCCATGATACTTTTGCTCACTGCTCTCATGATCATGGAAGTGGTAGCTTGATGGGGTTCAAACTACCTCAAATTAATATTTCAAAATTTGATGGAGCGTACTTCCGTTGGTTGGAGTTTCATGACACTTTTGAAAGCCTGATACATAATAATTCTAGAATTTCTGATGTTCACAAATTTCATTATCTATTATCATATTTGGATGGTGAAGCTTCTAGAATTATCAGCAATCTTGAGGTTCATCAAGAAATTATTCTGCGGCATGGAAGCTTCTATGTGATCGCTACAATCATAAGCGTATTCTCACTAACCATCATCATAAATCTTTATTAAATATTCAACCCATAACGCGTGAGTCAGAGAAGTCTTTACGATTTTTAGTCGATCATGTAACAAAAAATTTACGTGCTTTAAATACTTTAGGACAGCCTACGGACAAGTGGAATATGTTGCTTATCTATATATTCTCTTCAAAATTGGATAGCGAGACTCTGACCAAGTGGGAAGAGTACCGTAATACAATTGATGATATACCCACATTAATACAGTTTCATAAATTTTTAACCGATCGCGCCGATGTTTTAGAATCTATTAATAGAAATAATCGTGGTAATTTTGGTGTAATGTTACCTACAAACTCTCGTGGTCATAGTGAATCGTATAACAACCATAAAAAATCTGTACCGCAAACGAAGGCGCTCACTAGTTTCAACGCGCAAGGTACACCAGGTTTTTCGTGCGTGGTTTGTGGAGGTAGTCATAGAATTTATGACTGTGTTGTATTAAAATCTAAAAGTGTGCACGATAGGTTGAAGGACGTTAATAAATACAATTTATGTAGGAATTGCCTTCGTCAGGGTCACAACCTAAGTCAATGTCGGATGGGACCATGTCCTCAGTGCAAAGCAAGGCATAATTCGTTAATTCATACTCCTACCACTGCGGTGGCAAACAATTCGATAGACATTTCGGAGCCTAACACGCTCGTAAAAATTATACCACACAAAATCAACAAGTCTTGTTATCAACTGCCATCATAGAAGTTTGTAATATTAGCACAAATCAACGAGTCAGGGCTCGGGCGTTGCTAGACAGCGGAAGTCAATCAACCTTCATTACCAAATCATTACAAACCGCCTTAGCACTTCCATCGACTCAGATAAATAATTTACAGGTGATAGGCATAGGTAACAATCGCACAGATCACGCAGTACACACTTGTACCGCCCAATTCAATTCCATTAATACGAACTTTAGTGTACAGATTTCATGCCTTGTGCTAAATGAGTTGACGTCGGAATTACCGCGGACTCCTATCAATATAAAGGGTCTTCGGATTCCTAATAATATTATTCTGGCCGATCCTACTTTTTACAAGCCATCTATGATTGATGTGCTGATCGGTGCGGATCTGTTTTGGGACTTAATAGGAAATGAACAATGTTCTTTAGGGCCCCAATTACCTAGACTTCAAAATTCAAAGCTTGGTTGGTTAATCTCCGGCCCCATATATACAAATAAGCTTAATAAACAAATTCAATGTAATCACAGTTCATCAACAGAACAATCTGAGGCTATAGACAGCCTACTTCCTAAATTTTGGGAGCTTGAAAGCATTTCACAAAAACCGATAAATATTGCGAACAACATTTTGTATCAAACACAATAAGATTAAGTGACGTTAGGTTTCAGGTCAAATTACCGTTAGCAGATACACTGGACTGTTTAGGTGATACCTACCCTTTTAGCTAAAAAAAGATTTATTAGTTTGGAAAGACGTTTCAAACGGGATCCTAGTTTAAAAATCGAATATTCGGAATTTATAGCTGAGTATAAAGGATTAGGTCATCTTTCCGAGGTACATACACAACCGGACCCTTCCTACTTTTTATGTCATAATATAGGAGACAGAGAGCGGCTGGCGCAGGCGTGCGCTAATGGGCACCCCCGGAACACGGGTGCTCACCGTCATGTGACCGTTGGTGGGCGGGGTCCCCCGACCTTACGCCCACGGTCAAGAAACAATCGGGGGCGCGCAGTGACTCCTCACCGCGGCGCCCCCGAACTGCACGGCAGAGCGGGAGCATTATCCGTTACTCCCGCTCCCCTGCACAGTGCACCTCCAGCTTTGCCGCCAGGTGACAGCGGCCCAGCACTGTTGCCGCCGGTCGCGCCGTTATTCACGGCCGGCAGCCCGAACTGCATGGCAGAGCGGGAGCATTTACTCAAACTCCCACCCCCCACGCAGTGCCTTTCCCACTTGGCCGCCATCGTCTCGCCAGCAAAGGTGGCGAAGCGACGGCGACCCAGCATTGCTGCTGCCGGCCGTGAATAACGGCACGGCCGGCAGCAACACGCACCACCGAGCAACCCACAGGTGGGTTACTCCCGCCTCGGCTGGAATTAGCCAGAGTAGCACAACTCCCCCACAGAGGAAGGGGAGTGGTCGCTACTCCGTTGGCCGGGATGCACCACGAGGAGGATCCGACCCATTGGGGTCCTTAAGATGTTAATAGGACCCCGCATCCCGATCTTACTTAGATTAGATTAGATTAGATTATCTTTATTTGCTAGAACATGGTGTGTACATTGTTGTTGTCATCTTAGGAACCTACGAATTTTGATTCAGTGTGTGAATGTGAAAATACTCTTTTAACAGGTTATTTATGGCATCGTACATTGCATTGTTGCCCTACCTATATAAAATTTTACTGAAAATCCAACTCTTACCGTAATACTAAACCTAGAAACTCATTTATTATTGAACCCTAGTAACAATAAAAGATATTACTTGTAGATTTTTTTAAATATATTAACCTCGCCAAATTGAAGTCGCCACTGATGGAAACTAATGGAAAGCCGTGGCGCATCTAGCGAATGGGGGCCACGCTTACAGCACACAAGACTTCTGACAGTAGTCCTCAAGTTGGCCCTATGATGTGCCTCTTCACGCTCCGCTTGTAGAACCCGGGATTGTAAAATGAGGGAAACACATGTGCGGGCAGGTCGTTCCAGGATTTCATAGTTCGACCGAGAAACGATCTTTTGAAACGCTCAGTTCTGGCGAAGATTCTCTCTGCTATATATGAGTAGCACATTTGCCCGATGTGTTGTTCGGAATCGGAAAGGAGATGGCGGGATCACGTTGAAGAGCTCTTCAGAACATTCGCCGTGATACATTCGGTAGAAGGCAGCCAAGGACGCTATGGTTCTTTGCTGCGCTAACGGCTCGAGGCTAACCGTCATCTTAGGACAACCTATAATCGGATAACACGTCTCTGAATAGCGCCAAGCGCGTCCAGTAAGTACCTCGCACAGTCATCCCAAAGGTGAGAACAGTATTCGACGCAGAGGCTAATCTGCGCCTTGCACAGCAAAAATCCCGGCGTGGCGTGGTGTACCTTAAGTGAAGTAAAATTATAAAAATTCAACTCGAAATGGTTCATAAGTTTGGAAATATTATATTAAAATAGGCACAAAACCCTAAAAAAAGGTTAAATGACACAGTTCGAGTAAAAATCAATCATATTTATATTAAATTAAATCCAGATAAGTTTGTTTGTAGCAATGCCACTATAATGAACTATCGACATCCTTATCGATACCTACCCATGACTATTTTACTGTAAACAGCCCTTTTTATTTCTGCCTTATATATCCTTCAAAAATGCATTTACACATTAAATATTGTGATAAGTATGAAGGAAAATGCCTAATCTACGTTATGAGTTGGATTTTCAGTGAAATTTCACATCCAATTTGGCAAAATATGTACGGCAAAAATGGAATGAATGAAGTCACAAATGACCTGTTAAACGAGTCTTTCTTCGTATAATTGCGTTTCGTAATATCCTATTCACACACAAACACGACACCATTGTTGAAAATATAAAATTTTCTATTTTAATCGTAAGATCACTACAGATTATTGAATATTATGAATAACATAGATCCGCCATAGGACTCCACAGGACTCAGCGATTAAAAATACTGACATATGAGTACACCATTTGCTTTCTCTTTTCCTCTCGAGCTAAGTGCTATGAATAATGAGGTCTCGCTCGCACGCTTTGTATAGCTATTGAGAGTAGCGAAAAATCCTAAATCTATGGTCATAACAACTTCGTCTGTAATTGCACAGACAAAACCTTCTGTTTCGCCGAACAAATCACCGAAACGTAGCCAGGAGACATATCGCTTGCTTACTGCAAGACCGACATATCTCAAAATCACAAGATTTTCAGATTACTATAAAAAATAAGTATTTTATTAGTATATTTTTCAGTACTAGAACGTCAGAAAGATAATTTTACTCGATGCCGCTAGGTGGCGACATATCGCTCGCTTATTACAAGAATGTCATAACAAAAAAATTGAAGTTTTACAGGAGAGTGGTTTTAAAGTATCAATTTGATTTATTCGTCTATATTACAAATAAAATACTGGGAAACCACATGTCATGTGTTAGTGTTTTACTGTACTTTAAAAATCGTATATTAAAAAATAATATTAATATTACCTATTATAAGTAGTTTCAAAACATAGTAATAATAGTCCTCACTTGTGTCATTGTTGCAGAAAAAAGCTAAATATTAAAAGTATTTTCTCAAAATAAGTCATTATTACACCACAAAATCCGCAAGAATTCGCGATCTAAAACAAATAATGACGGTATTGCAAAAAAAAACAGGTTGAATTTTTGAAATAAGACAGCCTCTGCAGGTTTAAATTTTTATTTTCAAATACAAAAATAATGAAATTAAATCAACTTTCAATAAAACTTCTTTACTTACTAACTATTTATTGCAAATATCTTAGGCACATTCTTTGTAATATTTAAAAACATTCTAAAATCAGCATAATAAAATCACTTTTAGCTTAAACTTAAAAACACAATTCTTAACACAAATGTGAACCATATCTCAGGTACTCATTATTAACAGTCTCATAATTTCAGTCTATAATCAGTTAGAGACCTTATTCTTAGCATTCCATGGATTCTAAGTGCGGGTCAATGCCGCTTTAGATATTCGTTTTAGTAAAGAGCTTACTGAAGCTCTTGGCAATCCAAGGTCTTAAAATAAATTATACAGGGCTTTAGCTGGAATTCCATTTGCTCGTACTTCTATGGAATAGAGTTTAACCGCATAGCCATTTTTTGATTAACTCATTGTATTTATTTATCTTCATGGCGTGGTCCTTCGATATGTTGGTCTCCCACGGCAACGTGAGCTCCACGAGCACTGCTCGCTTGTGTATCCTTGAAAACAGGAATATGTCGGGTCTGGATGGCGAGGTACATACATCCTCCGGGATTTTGTAGTGTTTTTCATACGTGTCTGCGAGTATGGTCCAATTGGCGGGAGCCATCAAAACTGAGTATGGCTTTTGAGGTGCTTTCTTTGAACAGCCTTCCTTTACAAACGCAATGTCATTTCTTATGTTTGTGACTCTAGCTACCGCCAAACTGACAGCCTCACGTATGATTTCCAATACCCTATTGTTGGCGTGAGTAATGACCCCGGTCTAATAGCGTCCTACACCACACCAACAGGTGCCTAGCAGTTCCAATTGCTTCTCAAGTTTTATTTGTGTCTTTCCCCCACCTGACTAGATTACTTTGGTCAGAGAGGGTCAACTGAAACGCGTTCAGATAGAATCTAAGCAAACCCGGCGACCAGTCTTAGAACAAGGTACGCCACTTCAAGGCCATCGGAATACAAAACTCGCTTAGAGTAAGCCACTGGTTCTGCATCTCTAGGTTCATCGCGTGCACCTTATAGGCGTCATTCGCATCCTGCTCCAGAAAAGATTTTGTAACGTCTTTATCTGTTTGTTCCCGGATACTAATCAAACCCACTCTATCGCATCGCTCTCATCCTGCTTCAGAAAAGATTTTGTAATGTCTTTATCTGTTTGTCTCCGGATACTACCTAACCCCGCTCGACCAGTCTGCGAACCCATCATGAATTTCTTGTATAATTGGAGGCGTGACTCAAGTTCTGCTATATTTTTATCCGTTGGAAGAGTTTGAACGATTTCATCTCTTGATTTTGCCAGACGTGCATTTTAGTAACTCTTAGATGTTGTCTTTATAGAGTTCGGCCGGCTTCTTAAACGTAATTCGGAAGTTATTAGAGGCTCTGTATAGTGCCGGCTGGGTCGGTTGATTGAGCTAGCCCGAGCCACGACTTCAACGTCTTCGTAACATTCGCATCCAATCTTAAACAGTTTTGAAAACAAAAGAAAGAATTTTATATATTTCTGGCTTTTTTTTCAAAATACTTCGCCTCCATTGATGCTCTATCCTAGCGCGCTTCCTTCCCTTCTTTTCAGGACTAATAAAAATTGTCGTTAGTAGTGTAGTGTTGAGAACTGTAGTTGTTTGCGAGACGCCTAGAATGAAAAAAGAGCAATAAGAAACTGAAAAAAACACTTTTCGTTTCTTGCTATAGTAATATATTTTTACATATTACTTATAAAATCTGAATATTTTCTGCTAGGACGGTTTAATTTTAAATGTGACATTTCGTTTTAAATTTTTAAATGCAGTGTCATAGTTACAATAATGACTTAACGTAAAATAATACAAACACATCCTTAGTTTTACTAGCAATAACGTCATATTGTTTAGTAATACAAATATTTAAACTTATTTGTTTATTGTAATAACGTCATAACCCAAAATAATTATATATTGTACTAAAGGATTAATCGGAAAATAGTTCTTACCATTTGTTGCAAGAACATTTTAACTCCAAATATGACATCCTTGAAGAACAAGACACGTGCGTCCGCGTGGCGTAACTGAGATAGCACTATATTGAAACAAGCAAGATGCCGCCACCACGGCGTGCAAAAACGACATTATATGCTGTTAAATCTACATCGAGCCCGTGTAAGGCCCGATAAAATCGTCCATGCCGCTCTTTGCTCTGCCATATCTCCTTGCGATCCGTAGTTGATAGTATTACTGGTTTGTGCCAGTTCTCTTTGGCAAGAGCAAGAGGGGTCAGTCCGTTATCCTATGCTACCACATTCCGATGCATACCCACGTCAGCATGAAGGAAATATTCCCTAAGGTTGTATACCTCACGATTGTGTAAGGTCTTGGCATTTAAAAGCCGCGACCTCCACACTTTCGAGGGATAAAAAGCGAAGACAATAGCATAAAACGTGCCCGTTTATGTATCACAAGTCCTGGACCTGAGATACAGGGAAGCGTAAATAAACTGTAAATGGGTAGGTCTAGATATTTAAGTTGAATATTTTGTTGGCGTTTATTTTCATTACCTATTAGTACATAGAACTTTTTTATTTATCGTTAAACAGCTAAACCAACCACAATAATAAAGTACTTCCGACGGCCGTAAGCCCGTGTTGAGTATGAAGCAGAATTTGGAGTCCTTTATTAATAACTAATGCTAACTAATGCTTTCGGGCAATGAACTAATCACATGTTTCGGCGTTTCATTCACTAAAAAATGTCAATGAGTAATCGAAGCGCTACTAATGTTTCAACTCGAACGAGTGAAAATGATAACACAAAAGTAATTTTTTTTATTATAGCCTGTACAACACTTTATACCCCCGAAATGGTTCCATGATTGATTCCGAGTAACCCGTTTTCGGGTCCAGAACGACTATAAATTCTACCAGTATATTTATTTATATATAAATACATGAATACACATAATTCTAGATACTACACAGATAATGATCCTTCACCATTTTTTAAAAATTGACTATCGTCTGTGTTCGTCTAATCCCTACTGGAAGTTTATTTCCATAACCGTGAAAGATTTACGTCATAGAACCAAAGACTTCTATATAAATTGAGGTAGACATGCCCTACGCAACGATTTTTGAAACCAATAAACTGCGCTAATTAGCAGCGTTGTTCGCACTGTTGTGAGTCAAAACTTCGAGAGTAGGTACTCGACTTGCAATTGGAGTCCATACGCCTTCTCTTTTACTCTTGTTCTATCCGTATATTGCTATTGTGTGTGGTGACAATTACGTAAATAGTATTTATAAGTGAGTGTAGTCTTAGCAATGTGTGTGTTTGAGGATTGCTTTTGAAATCTCGTTTGTTAGAGTACGGCGCGTCTACCTCAGTTTATATAGAAGTCTTTGCATAGAACGTAGACGAGTGAGACGGCATCTTTAATATTAAGTTTAGCAACACATCAAAGTCAACGGTACCTATTGAAAGCATTGCTAAAATCCAGCCAAGCAATAATTGTTAACTTTCCAGATTCCATACCGGACCTAATGTCATCGTGGCCGTACTATGACCAGGACGGAAGCCAGATTGAAAGGGATTAAGGACATTATGTTTACAGTGAATTCTACTGATTTGAGAGTGCACCAGACGCTCAAGGACTTTGGATAGGAATGGGAGTATAGATATTGGCCGGTAGTCCGTGAAAGTCTGGGGTTTAGGTTTCCTAGGTATAGGAAATATGTGACTGCTTTTCCAAGAAGTTGGGAAGACGCCGCTGGACATGGAATAGTTAATAATGTAACATAATGGGAAGGAGTTCATTGAGAATGGGAAGGATCATATTACGACTGATGCAGTCAACGCCTGTTGCTTTCGATGAAATTGAAGTAATAATGATGATGATGATGATGATGATAATAAGGATGATGAGATGATGAAAATAATATAAACTAAATTGAAGTAATAGCTCTCCGAACATCACACGCAGTGATGAGATCAAAGAAGAATGGTGGATAGTTAGGTTTTGGAAGAGATGAAAGAAAATCAATTGTTTGTGCCTTATATCTCCCATCAAAGTTGGAAGAGGCCGTGAAGTGTTGATTTAGCAATTCAACATTTATATCCTTTGGAATTGTGTCTTGTCGTTTACTTCCAACCCCCAAAGATTTAAAAAATTTCCACACTTTACATGTGTCTCCATTTGGTATATTATTGTGAATGTATTGCCGTTGGGCTTTCCTACACACCTTTGTTAGGTTAAGGTTATTGTATGATCCCGTTTACAGTTATCAATAATTATGTAATACTATATTTAACTTATGATAATATTATTTAAATCAATTAGGCAAATATTGTGTTTATTTTACTAAATCAATTGTTATATTGTCATATTCATTGTAAGTCACTAATTTGATCATGCCCCCACCGCTTATAACACGTGTGCTATTTTTTCCTGCTGAGCGGTGTCAAAAGAGGTGGCATTCGTTTTTCAATGCTCAATAAAGTAGCAGTATAGACAGTGATACGGTTGAAGTGTAAAATCAAGGAAATAAAACTAAGTTTGAAGTTACAAGTGCCCGTATTTATTTCAACCTGACCTAAGTCATTTTATCTTATTACAGTGATTTCGTAAGGAGACATATCTATTGTAGTTGTCTTCATGTGGTTTCATTTTATATTTAAACTAGCTGACTCGGCAACGCCGTTTGCGTCACATGACAGTGAGAAAGAGAGAGGCATGGTATGATTATTTGAAGAAATATAATGTTCCCCGTCGCGTCACTTATATTCATTAGAGCTGACCCAGCATTGCTGCTGCCGGCCGTGAATAACGGCACGGCCGGCAGCAACACGCACCACCGAGCAACCCACAGGTGGGTTACTCCCGCCTCGGCTGGAATTAGCCAGAGTAGCACAACTCCCCCACAGAGGAAGGGGAGTGGTCGCTACTCCGTTGGCCGGGATGCACCACGAGGAGGATCCGACCCATTGGGGTCCTTAAGATGTTAATAGGACCCCGCATCCCGATCTTACTTAGATTAGATTAGATTAGATTATCTTTATTTGCTAGAACATGGTGTGTACATTGTTGTTGTCATCTTAGGAACCTACGAATTTTGATTCAGTGTGTGAATGTGAAAATACTCTTTTAACAGGTTATTTATGGCATCGTACATTGCATTGTTGCCCTACCTATATAAAATTTTACTGAAAATCCAACTCTTACCGTAATACTAAACCTAGAAACTCATTTATTATTGAACCCTAGTAACAATAAAAGATATTACTTGTAGATTTTTTTAAATATATTAACCTCGCCAAATTGAAGTCGCCACTGATGGAAACTAATGGAAAGCCGTGGCGCATCTAGCGAATGGGGGCCACGCTTACAGCACACAAGACTTCTGACAGTAGTCCTCAAGTTGGCCCTATGATGTGCCTCTTCACGCTCCGCTTGTAGAACCCGGGATTGTAAAATGAGGGAAACACATGTGCGGGCAGGTCGTTCCAGGATTTCATAGTTCGACCGAGAAACGATCTTTTGAAACGCTCAGTTCTGGCGAAGATTCTCTCTGCTATATATGAGTAGCACATTTGCCCGATGTGTTGTTCGGAATCGGAAAGGAGATGGCGGGATCACGTTGAAGAGCTCTTCAGAACATTCGCCGTGATACATTCGGTAGAAGGCAGCCAAGGACGCTATGGTTCTTTGCTGCGCTAACGGCTCGAGGCTAACCGTCATCTTAGGACAACCTATAATCGGATAACACGTCTCTGAATAGCGCCAAGCGCGTCCAGTAAGTACCTCGCACAGTCATCCCAAAGGTGAGAACAGTATTCGACGCAGAGGCTAATCTGCGCCTTGCACAGCAAAAATCCCGGCGTGGCGTGGTGTACCTTAAGTGAAGTAAAATTATAAAAATTCAACTCGAAATGGTTCATAAGTTTGGAAATATTATATTAAAATAGGCACAAAACCCTAAAAAAAGGTTAAATGACACAGTTCGAGTAAAAATCAATCATATTTATATTAAATTAAATCCAGATAAGTTTGTTTGTAGCAATGCCACTATAATGAACTATCGACATCCTTATCGATACCTACCCATGACTATTTTACTGTAAACAGCCCTTTTTATTTCTGCCTTATAATATATTATATCCTTCAAAAATGCATTTACACATTAAATATTGTGATAAGTATAAAGGAAAATGCCTAATCTACGTTATGAGTTGGATTTTCAGTGAAATTTCACATCCAATTTGGCAAAATATGTACGGCAAAAATGGAATGAATGAAGTCACAAATGACCTGTTAAACGAGTCTTTCTTCGTATAATTGCGTTTCGTAATATCCTATTCACACACAAACACGACACCATTGTTGAAAATATAAAATTTTCTATTTTAATCGTAAGATCACTACAGATTATTGAATATTATGAATAACATAGATCCGCCATAGGACTCCACAGGACTCAGCGATTCAAAATACTGACATATGAGTACACCATTTGCTTTCTCTTTTCCTCTCGAGCTAAGTGCTATGAATAATGAGGTCTCGCTCGCACGCTTTGTATAGCTATTGAGAGTAGCGAAAAATCCTAAATCTATGGTCATAACAACTTCGTCTGTAATTGCACAGACAAAACCTTCTGTTTCGCCGAACAAATCACCGAAACGTAGCCAGGAGACATATCGCTTGCTTACTGCAAGACCGACATATCTCAAAATCACAAGATTTTCAGATTACTATAAAAAATAAGTATTTTATTAGTATATTTTTCAGTACTAGAACGTCAGAAAGATAATTTTACTCGATGCCGCTAGGTGGCGACATATCGCTCGCTTATTACAAGAATGTCATAACAAAAAAATTGAAGTTTTACAGGAGAGTGGTTTTAAAGTATCAATTTGATTTATTCGTCTATATTACAAATAAAATACTGGGAAACCACATGTCATGTGTTAGTGTTTTACTGTACTTTAAAAATCGTATATTAAAAAATATATTAATATTACCTATTATAAGTAGTTTCAAAACATAGTAATAATAGTCCTCACTTGTGTCATTGTTGCAGAAAAAAGCTAAATATTAAAAGTATTTTCTCAAAATAAGTCATTATTACACCACAAAATCCGCAAGAATTCGCGATCTAAAACAAATAATGACGGTATTGCAAAAAAAAACAGGTTGAATTTTTGAAATAAGACAGCCTCTGCAGGTTTAAATTTTTATTTTCAAATACAAAAATAATGAAATTAAATCAACTTTCAATAAAACTTCTTTACTTACTAACTATTTATTGCAAATATCTTAGGCACATTCTTTGTAATATTTAAAAACATTCTAAAATCAGCATAATAAAATCACTTTTAGCTTAAACTTAAAAACACAATTCTTAAAACAAATGTGAACCATATCTCAGGTACTCATTATTAACAGTCTCATAATTTCAGTCTATAATCAGTTAGAGACCTTATTCTTAGCATTCCATGGATTCTAAGTGCGGGTCAATGCCGCTTTAGATATTCGTTTTAGTAAAGAGCTTACTGAAGCTCTTGGCAATCCAAGGTCTTAAAATAAATTATACAGGGCTTTAGCTGGAATTCCATTTGCTCGTACTTCTATGGAATAGAGTTTAACCGCATAGCCATTTTTTGATTAACTCATTGTATTTATTTATCTTCATGGCGTGGTCCTTCGATATGTTGGTCTCCCACGGCACCGTGAGCTCCACGAGCACTGCTCGCTTATGTATCCTTGAAAACAGAAATATGTCGGGTCTGGATGGCGAGGTACATACATCCTCCGGGATTTTGTAGTGTTTTTCATACGTGTCTGCGAGTATGGTCCAATTGGCGGGAGCCATCAAAACTGAGTATGGCTTTTGAGGTGCTTTCTTTGAACAGCCTTCCTTTACAAACGCAATGTCATTTCTTATGTTTGTGACTCTAGCTACCGCCAAACTGACAGCCTCACGTATGATTTCCAATACCCTATTGTTGGCGTGAGTAATGACCCCGGTCTAATAGCGTCCTACACCACACCAACAGGTGCCTAGCAGTTCCAATTGCTTCTCAAGTTTTATTTGTGTCTTTCCCCCACCTGACTAGATTACTTTGGTCAGAGAGGGTCAACTGAAACGCGTTCAGATAGAATCTAAGCAAACCCGGCGACCAGTCTTAGAACAAGGTACGCCACTTCAAGGCCATCGGAATACAAAACTCGCCTAGAGTAAGCCACTGGTTCTGCATCTCTAGGTTCATCGCGTGCACCTTATAGGCGTCATTCGCATCCTGCTCCAGAAAAGATTTTGTAACGTCTTTATCTGTTTGTTCCCGGATACTAATCAAACCCACTCTATCGCATCGCTCTCATCCTGCTTCAGAAAAGATTTTGTAATGTCTTTATCTGTTTGTCTCCGGATACTACCCAACCCCGCTCGACCAGTCTGCGAACCCATCATGAATTTCTTGTATAATTGGAGGCGTGACTCAAGTTCTGCTATATTTTTATCCGTTGGAAGAGTTTGAACGATTTCATCTCTTGATTTTGCCAGACGTGCATTTTAGTAACTCTTAGATGTTGTCTTTATAGAGTTCGGCCGGCTTCTTAAACGTAATTCGGAAGTTATTAGAGGCTCTGTATAGTGCCGGCTGGGTCGGTTGATTGAGCTAGCCCGAGCCACGACTTCAACGTCTTCGTAACATTCGCATCCAATCTTAAACAGTTTTGAAAACAAAAGAAAGAATTTTATATATTTCTGGCTTTTTTTTCAAAATACTTCGCCTCCATTGATGCTCTATCCTAGCGCGCTTCCTTCCCTTCTTTTCAGGACTAATAAAAATTGTCGTTAGTAGTGTAGTGTTGAGAACTGTAGTTGTTTGCGAGACGCCTAGAATGAAAAAAGAGCAATAAGAAACTGAAAAAAACACTTTTCGTTTCTTGCTATAGTAATATATTTTTACATATTACTTATAAAATCTGAATATTTTCTGCTAGGACGGTTTAATTTTAAATGTGACATTTCGTTTTAAATTTTTAAATGCAGTGTCATAGTTACAATAATGACTTAACGTAAAATAATACAAACACATCCTTAGTTTTACTAGCAATAACGTCATATTGTTTAGTAATACAAATATTTAAACTTATTTGTTTATTGTAATAACGTCATAACCCAAAATAATTATATATTGTACTAAAGGATTAATCGGAAAATAGTTCTTACCATTTGTTGCAAGAACATTTTAACTCCAAATATGACATCCTTGAAGAACAAGACACGTGCGTCCGCGTGGCGTAACTGAGATAGCACTATATTGAAACAAGCAAGATGCCGCCACCACGGCGTGCAAAAACGACATTATATGCTGTTAAATCTACATCGAGCCCGTGTAAGGCCCGATAAAATCGTCCATGCCGCTCTTTGCTCTGCCATATCTCCTTGCGATCCGTAGTTGATAGTATTACTGGTTTGTGCCAGTTCTCTTTGGCAAGAGCAAGAGGGGTCAGTCCGTTATCCTATGCTACCACATTCCGATGCATACCCACGTCAGCATGAAGGAAATATTCCCTAAGGTTGTATACCTCACGATTGTGTAAGGTCTTGGCATTTAAAAGCCGCGACCTCCACACTTTCGAGGGATAAAAAGCGAAGACAATAGCATAAAACGTGCCCGTTTATGTATCACAAGTCCTGGACCTGAGATACAGGGAAGCGTAAATAAACTGTAAATGGGTAGGTCTAGATATTTAAGTTGAATATTTTGTTGGCGTTTATTTTCATTACCTATTAGTACATAGAACTTTTTTATTTATCGTTAAACAGCTAAACCAACCACAATAATAAAGTACTTCCGACGGCCGTAAGCCCGTGTTGAGTATGAAGCAGAATTTGGAGTCCTTTATTAATAACTAATGCTAACTAATGCTTTCGGGCAATGAACTAATCACATGTTTCGGCGTTTCATTCACTAAAAAATGTCAATGAGTAATCGAAGCGCTACTAATGTTTCAACTCGAACGAGTGAAAATGATAACACAAAAGTAATTTTTTTTATTATAGCCTGTACAACACTTTATACCCCCGAAATGGTTCCATGATTGATTCCGAGTAACCCGTTTTCGGGTCCAGAACGACTATAAATTCTACCAGTATATTTATTTATATATAAATACATGAATACACATAATTCTAGATACTACACAGATAATGATCCTTCACCATTTTTTAAAAATTGACTATCGTCTGTGTTCGTCTAATCCCTACTGGAAGTTTATTTCCATAACCGTGAAAGATTTACGTCATAGAACCAAAGACTTCTATATAAATTGAGGTAGACATGCCCTACGCAACGATTTTTGAAACCAATAAACTGCGCTAATTAGCAGCGTTGTTCGCACTGTTGTGAGTCAAAACTTCGAGAGTAGGTACTCGACTTGCAATTGGAGTCCATACGCCTTCTCTTTTACTCTTGTTCTATCCGTATATTGCTATTGTGTGTGGTGACAATTACGTAAATAGTATTTATAAGTGAGTGTAGTCTTAGCAATGTGTGTGTTTGAGGATTGCTTTTGAAATCTCGTTTGTTAGAGTACGGCGCGTCTACCTCAGTTTATATAGAAGTCTTTGCATAGAACGTAGACGAGTGAGACGGCATCTTTAATATTAAGTTTAGCAACACATCAAAGTCAACGGTACCTATTGAAAGCATTGCTAAAATCCAGCCAAGCAATAATTGTTAACTTTCCAGATTCCATACCGGACCTAATGTCATCGTGGCCGTACTATGACCAGGACGGAAGCCAGATTGAAAGGGATTAAGGACATTATGTTTACAGTGAATTCTACTGATTTGAGAGTGCACCAGACGCTCAAGGACTTTGGATAGGAATGGGAGTATAGATATTGGCCGGTAGTCCGTGAAAGTCTGGGGTTTAGGTTTCCTAGGTATAGGAAATATGTGACTGCTTTTCCAAGAAGTTGGGAAGACGCCGCTGGACATGGAATAGTTAATAATGTAACATAATGGGAAGGAGTTCATTGAGAATGGGAAGGATCATATTACGACTGATGCAGTCAACGCCTGTTGCTTTCGATGAAATTGAAGTAATAATGATGATGATGATGATGATGATAATAAGGATGATGAGATGATGAAAATAATATAAACTAAATTGAAGTAATAGCTCTCCGAACATCACACGCAGTGATGAGATCAAAGAAGAATGGTGGATAGTTAGGTTTTGGAAGAGATGAAAGAAAATCAATTGTTTGTGCCTTATATCTCCCATCAAAGTTGGAAGAGGCCGTGAAGTGTTGATTTAGCAATTCAACATTTATATCCTTTGGAATTGTGTCTTGTCGTTTACTTCCAACCCCCAAAGATTTAAAAAATTTCCACACTTTACATGTGTCTCCATTTGGTATATTATTGTGAATGTATTGCCGTTGGGCTTTCCTACACACCTTTGTTAGGTTAAGGTTATTGTATGATCCCGTTTACAGTTATCAATAATTATGTAATACTATATTTAACTTATGATAATATTATTTAAATCAATTAGGCAAATATTGTGTTTATTTTACTAAATCAATTGTTATATTGTCATATTCATTGTAAGTCACTAATTTGATCATGCCCCCACCGCTTATAACACGTGTGCTATTTTTTCCTGCTGAGCGGTGTCAAAAGAGGTGGCATTCGTTTTTCAATGCTCAATAAAGTAGCAGTATAAGCAGTGATACGGTTGAAGTGTAAAATCAAGGAAATAAAACTAAGTTTGAAGTTACAAGTGCCCGTATTTATTTCAACCTGACCTAAGTCATTTTATCTTATTACAGTGATTTCGTAAGGAGACATATCTATTGTAGTTGTCTTCATGTGGTTTCATTTTATATTTAAACTAGCTGACTCGGCAACGCCGTTTGCGTCACATGACAGTGAGAAAGAGAGAGGCATGGTATGATTATTTGAAGAAATATAATGTTCCCCGTCGCGTCACTTATATTCATTAGAGCTGACCTGCACAACTTCTTTTGCATAAAAGTGAGAAAGAGAGAGGTATAGTATTAGAATTTAAAGTCATATACCTAATGTTACCGTCGCATTTAATTCCATCGCGTCGCTTAAACATTGTATCACTTTAAATATTAATACCACACGTATGTATTATTATTTAAAGTGATATAATGTTTACCGTCGCATTTACTCAGTCGCGTCGTGTTGCGTCGCTAATATTTTTATTAGGGTTATTGTAAGCGAACCTTCAGAGATAGGCATACGCTGTTCAGGACTCTTTTTTTAGAAGTTTTTAAGATAAACAATTTTCTAATACTCTATTTTTACGTAACTTTAACTATTTACGCAGCGTAAGCAATGGAAGCTCTCAAAAGAAATAAATTTACCCCGTTCTCGAAACATAAATCATGGCTGCTCCGCTCCTATTCGCCTTAGCGTGATGTTTTATAGCCATTAACCATCCTCAATAAAAGGACTATGAAGCTGTAAAATAATTTTTGAAATGCAACCAGTAGTTTCTGAGATCCTAGCACAAACAAACTGTTCAGTTTTACAATATTGTGAGCAATGGACTATGAAGCTGTAAAGTAATTTTTGAAATGCAACCAGTAGTTTCTGAGATCCTAGCACAAACAAACTGTTCAGTTTTATAATCATGTGAGCAAACCGTGTGTCTATCGTATATTTAAAATTATCTTACGTATCTTTTAAAGATAGACAAATTAGGTTATTGTGAGCGAAGATAGACAGAGGCTGTCGCGGACTTTTTATTAGAAACAATTCTGTAATACGCACTTTTTACGTAACTTTAACCATTTACGCAGCGTACGCCTTGGAAGCTCTCAGAGGGTAAAAATAATTCCCCGTTTTCGAAACATTAATCATGATTCGATCATGAATCCGTATTCAAGTCTAAGGAAGTCACAATCGGTGATAGGCCAGCCTTCAGTGAATGGGCCACTGAGGATATACATAAAAGTAGACAAAAACTGTATGAACTATACTCAGAAAGACAGCTTAATAGAACAGATGTATTTCTAAATTATGTTTAAACTTATTCAAAAAAGTTTAAAGCAGACTGCTTAGCAGCCAAAAGAAAGTATATAAGTAATAAAATTCTCAATAGTGTAGACAAAGTTAAATCTACTTGGAAAATAATTAACGCAGAAAGAGGCCAAGCAAAATCGAATGATAGTAATTTTAAACTTAAAGTAAATGGTAACATAATTACAACAGATGCCGAAGTCGCTAACGAATTTGAACAATTTTTTTCTCGAATTCCAGTAGATTTGACCAGAACCCTAGGTTCTTCTACCCCAATAGCAGAATCCTTGTTAAAAGCAAATGTTCCTTGCTGTAATGAAATATTCAAATTCAGTAAAATTAGTATACACACTATAATAAAAACTTTTAAATCTTTAAATATTAAGAAAACGGCTGACCTCTGGGGAATTTCTGTACATTTAGTTAATTCGTTAATTGAAATGGTTGCCCCTGAATTATCAATAATATTTAATAATTGTGTTGATAGTGGTGTGTTTCCTGACTTAATGAAGTTTAGTAAAATAAATCCTCTGTTTAAATCGGGTAGCACCTCAGATCCGTCCAATTTTCGTCCTATTTCTGTACTACCCACGTTTAGTAAAATCTTTGAAAAGGTAATGCTTAATCAAATGCAAAATCATTTTAATACAAATAAACTATTCCATACTAAACAATTCGGTTTCACGCGCGGTCGGTCTACCACGGATGCTGGAATCAAATTGTTAGAGTTGATATATGAGGCCTGGGAGGAGTCGTATGATGCTTATGGTGTATTCTGCGACTTATCTAAGGCCTTCGATTGCGTCCAGCATCAGAATTTAATTCAAAAACTTGATCATTATGGAATCCGGGGGAAGGCCTTGGATTTGATTAGTTCTTACCTTAGAGATAGAGTA
Organism: Miltochrista miniata; assembly: GCA_933228765.1. Taxonomy (NCBI): domain Eukaryota; kingdom Metazoa; phylum Arthropoda; class Insecta; order Lepidoptera; family Erebidae; genus Miltochrista; species Miltochrista miniata. Next base: position 16,963,103 of record OW121773.1, on the reverse strand, counting down.
CAGAGAGTAGTTATAAATGGTAAACAGTCAAATGGTTCTGCTGTAACAATGGGGGTGCCTCAGGGTTCAATTCTGGGACCTTTTCTATTTTTAGTGTACATAAATGATCTCCCTCACCTTATAAGAGACGATCACGAGGTAGTTTTGTTTGCTGATGACACATCTTTAATATTTAAAGTTGAACGTGGACAACGCGATCTTGACGAAGTAAACAATGCCCTCTCTAGGGTAGTCCACTGGTTTAATGCTAATAATTTATTGTTAAATGAAACTAAAACAAAATGTATTGGATTCACCTTGCCAAATGTTAGGCTCGTTAACACCAGTATTAAGATTAGGGATGATCAAGTAGAATTGTTCGATGAAACTGTCTTTCTGGGCATAAAGTTAGACTCCAACTTGCAGTGGGGGCCTCATATCGAGAAAGTCTCGGGCAGACTGAGCTCTGCAGCCTATGCCGTTAAAAAGATCCGACAACTGACAGACATTAGAACAGCGCGTCTTGTCTACTTTAGCTATTTTCACAGTGTCATGACCTATGGCATACTATTATGGGGTAACGCTGCCGACATCGAATGTATCTTTGCGTTGCAGAAAAGGGCTGTCCGGGCTATCTATGGTATGGGGTTTCGGGAGTCATTAAGAGAAAGGTTTAAGGATATCGACATCCTTAATGTGTATTCACAGTACATATATGAAAACTTATTATACACTCATAAAAATAACAGTAAATTTATTAAAAATAGTGATATCCATAACCTAAACTTAAGAAATAAGAATAAATTGGCTGTACCTAGATTTAGGCTTAATAAAATAAGCAATTCTTTTGCGGGCAATTGTATTCGAATGTACAATACATTGCCGACAGCCATAGATAATAAAGTTGATTGTATTTAATGTCCCAACAAAGTATGGAGATAGTATTAGTTACACGTTACACTACACGTTGAAACATGATCTGAACCAGGTGTGACCTCAATCACACTACAATTTGCAGGCTTGCAATATTTACCTAAACATAATAATATATTGTTTTAATAATAGTGGTGTAGTGTAGTAGTGAATACACTTATTTTCGGTTATATTTTATTTATTAATATAATTTTATTTTCAATTTATCAAATACTTAAAATTCCAAATATGTCAATGGTAAGTAAACTAGTTTATCTATATTATACTAACCTATTTATTTATTTTATTTTTATTTTCCTAGCAAGGATGTTAATTCTTCAATTATATTTTGTTTCAGAACTCTGATATGGAGATTTTATTCAGTCAGTATGCCCAGGACCCTTATGAAGAATACAATGAAATGATTCGAAAGGAGGCTGAGCGTTGTAAAGAAGCTGAAGGGGTGGACAAACCCCCAAAACGCGAAACGAAGTTCGCTGGGACCGCTAGTATAATACAACATGTTGATCTGTATCTGTGCAATAATTGCATACATGACTCTCCTGCTATTACTCGTTAAAATTCCGTCAAAAAAACAAGACATCTTATTTTAAATTTTATTTTTTTAACGAGAACTCTACTGCTCAAACTTATGAAAAATAAAAATATAAAAAATGGTGTCTTCTTTTTAATGGAATATTAATGAGTAATAGCAGGAGAATCATGTGTGAAATTATTGCATCGTTACAAATCAATACTCTGTATAAAAGATTTTTTTTTTTAATTTATAACTCAGAAACGTCTGAACTGATTTGGCTTTAAATTAGTGAGCATGTAGCTTAGATCTAGGAAAAGGATACTTTTTATCACATTTTTATATCTATTTACTTTGAAGTGGGAACTGGGAACGGAAAATGGGAATGAAATAAAATAAAATATTTGATATAAAAATAGATCATGTTACATAATAATATAAAATACTAGACTTAATAATATTTTATTTTATACTTCCTTGTTCTTGCAAATACTTTTTTAAACACAATACATTTTTAAGAGCACACTGTTTTAAATGTTTACTACAGTTTAAGCTAACACTCTCATTATTGCTATATATCTGATGCAAGACGGAGAACTTTGGGCAGAGTGTTTCATCAACATCTAATACTTTACAATTTTCGCAAAGATCCTTTACCCATTTCACTTTCTCCAAACCCTTAACAATAATTACTTTATTTTCCAAGTAGGTAATGATTATACGACGGAATTCTCTATAGTCAATATATCCTTCGCTCCAATAAATTCCTCTGTTTCTTTCTATCCATTTAACTTGTTTCCTTTCTTCGCTTGTTACATATTTAAACATGTACGGAGGTTTTATTAAAAATGACTGAGTATAATCAAGAGTCGCAAAAGCTAATTCCTTTATTATAAACTTATTACAACGATCCTTAAAGCCTTGTGTTCGCTCTTCGCGATTTTGTTTTTCTTGAATTGTTTCCAAATTGAAACGTAAACGTTTTTGACCCGATTCAAATATTCCCGCCAATTTAGATTCGTGAAGGTTCCACGTATTAACCAATAGCAAGGCTCATTCAACCGAGCATACACGAGCCAATGGTGAAAACGCGAAACCGGACATTCAAGATGGCGGGTGACTAGCTTCTCTCGGTCGACACGCAGCGACAAGTTTCCTTCGTAAATTCCAATAATTCATCAAAGTAAATAATTATCTTCCAAATTAAGATTTACATACCGGGATCCCGCGGGAGTGACTTTTAGTTAAATAAATCAAACATTTATAAGTGAGTGTGAACGGCATCGGCGAGGCACCCACGCCAGAGCAACTGATGCAAGAGAAATCGACCAGAGTGAGAACAGGGACTCGTTGCGGTGGATTCTAAGGTAAGTGTACGTACTTGCTTTTGGTTTCTACCTACTCGTGAACCACCCAACCTTTCTATCACGGCGGGAAGATTCTAGTACATAATATTCGTTTCCCGACCCAGAGTGACGTCAAGGGCTCCCACGGCAGGGCCGATTCGTCACATCTTTTTGGTGCCGAAACCCGGGACTCGCCGTGGTCATCACTCGAAGTCGAAATTTCATTTAATGAATACCGCTGGTACGTTCATACTTATAACTCGTAGCATTTCACATAATATCTAACATTACATTATTTGTCTACACACATATCTAATATTGCTATATTTCAACTCCATAGGCATTTTTACATTACACAAAGTCATCCGAAACATATAATTTGCTGTTTGAAATTCATAATTTTACTCAAATTGCATCATACTTTTAAAGGTATTTTAAGGTATTCCATAAAAGATTCGAATTTCGAATAGGTAGGTACATGATCACGGTGAACGGACGGAAGTCATTGCAGCTGACGTCATTACTCGATAAATTCACTCGCTCTGAATGACTTCAGTTCAGTGGATAACATTGTTCATTCTATAAGTCTAGAAATCTATGGTTCATCATAGTATCATCAATTTTATTGACATCAAACAGTTCAATTTGGTTCAAAGTTTCGTAACCAAGTCAAATTTATTAAGCAAAAAAAACCAAAAGTGCGTTCGGTCGTTAGATCTGTTCGTTCAGTCTGCCTACCGAACCAAAAGTTTGTTTTGTTTACATTCGTGTAATTGGTGTGTTTTCAACACATATAGAAATTTTGAGAATATAATTGTGTTGTAATTATTTAAGTAACAGTGTATATTTGTTTACGACTGTTAATACGATACGTGCATATACAGCTTTTGTTGAGATAATTTGTGCCTGTTCAGTGAAATTAGTGATAGATATTTTAGTATTGCTTACATTTGTTTGAAACTTATACCAGTAAAATGTCGTTTAATCCGAAACGTGCAGTGCGCAAACTTAGTAGCTCTAAGCCGAAACATCTGGAATCAGTGATTTATACTGTTCAACAGTTACCCGTATTACGTAGAAGACGTACTTTTGCCTTGAATCGTGTGCTAAAGGCACTCGAGGTAGGTAAGTCTGCTTTGAACGACGATAGCCAGTGCGATCTATTCCTTTCATACTGTGACCAGTTAGACAAATACAATACTGAGTTTGAGCACACACATTTTGCCATTGTGGAACTTGTCGAGTCTACCGAGAGTGGTGTTGGTGATGATGATGAGATTCGAATCCGGTTTGACGATGCATATTGTCAAATAACGTCAATTCGTCGTCAATTAACAAACTCAAGTTTAAACACGTCCGAGGTTTCTCAACAAACCCATGCATTATCATCATCATTATCCCGAGTCCGACTACCGAAAATTCAATTACCCATATTTTCGGGTAAAATTAAAAAGTGGCCAGAATTTATAGACACGTTCAATGAGCTTATTCATGAAAGTTCAGCACTCAAAAATGTTGAGAAATTTCATTATTTGGTGTCGTCCTTGAGCAGCGATCCGTTAACGCTTATTCGAACATTTCCCGTAACGGGTGATCACTACTTGGATGCATATGCTAGTTTAGTTGCTCGCTATCAAAATAAGCGGGAATTAGCCTTCACTTGTTGGAAGGATGTTTTTAACATTACTTTCAAACTACAGAATGCAGTAGAATTTGTAGGACTTTGGACAGTATCGATGAGAATTTAAGTATTTTAAGGAGGCTTAAACTCCCCGTTGAACATTGGGATTTTGTCATCGTTTGTTTCTATATTATCTAAGCTCGATTCGAAAATACGCCGTGAATTTGAGGAGAAATATTGTCATACTGAGTTTCCTACTTATCTCGAATTAAAACAATTTTTGCATTCCAAGTGTGAGGCATCCTTACGTGATAACCATTTCTGTGATGCTACCAAGGAGGGTCGTGCCCCCAAGGAGGTCCTCAAGACGTCTACCCCTCACGCAATCGCTAAGCGCATTAATACCACGCACACTCTTTTAGTCGAAAATTCGGACAAACAAACTAACATTGGAAGTATTCGGAATAATAGGGTCCCCGGTAGCAAACCATTTGAGTGTCCTTATTGTTCAAGCAATCATTCTATTACTCGTTGTCAAACATTTCTTGATAAATCGGTAGACGATCGTATGTCGATCGCTATTGAAAAACGGTGGTGTTTTAACTGTCTTAAATCATCACATCAGATCAAGAATTGCACATCGGTGTTTCGCTGTCTCAAGTGTAAACACAAACATCACAGTCTTCTCCATAAGGATCGGACTGTCACCAGTGATGGTCATACGGGTGGAATAAGCACCCAGTCGGTGGCTCTCGTAGCCAAGGGTGCCAAAGCAAGGTTAACCCAAAATTCATCTTCTGCCACCACTGTGTTGCTCGCCACAGCAATAATTCAGATCAAGGATAGTCACGGACAGTATCAATTGTTCCGGGCTTTATTTGATACGGGCAGTCAGAACAACTTTATTACTAAGAACGCTGCACAATGTTTATCTCTTAATCCTATTCAATGCGAAATCAATATCAAGGGCTTAGGAGATGTTGATGCTAGCACTATCGGCTTGGTAAATTGTTCGATTGCATCTAATAACCAACACTTGTTTAACGTGGATCTCCACGTTATTCCTACAATATGCGGGGATCAACCAATATCTAAACTCAATACCGTAGGTTGGTCTCATATCAAATCGTTACCATTAGCAGATTCAGGATTTGACGTCCCTGGACCTATCAACATTCTGTTTGGTGCAGATGTGTTCGTTGATTCACTATTAAATCAGCGTATCAAGGGTGCAATCAATCAACCCGTTGCGTTGAAATCGGTCTTCGGTTGGCTGTTGTTGGGACGAACTTCCCTGGTGACATCATCATTGCTTCAGTTCTCGTCAAAGGCATCAGGCTACAAGAGAACACAGCTCATTATCAAATGAGCTGTGTTCTCTTGTCCAACGGTTTTGGGAGATAGGCAGCCTTCCACGGATTCAGACTCTCACTACTGATGAGCTCGAATGCGAAAACATGTATGTTGCTGACCACAGGCGTGATTCATCGGGTAGGTATGTTGTCAGACTACCTTTCAAGCATGGTGCTGAACCCATCTTCGAGGGCTCGCGTGACATTGCACTCAGACGATTTCATGCTGTTGAACGACGACTCTCACGCGATTCTGACTTACATAGACAATATTCCGAGTTCATGGAGGACTACTATCAGTCCGGGCATATGACCTTGGTAACCCCCACTGAGGTTAACCAAGACAAGTATTACATACCCCACCACTGTGTGTTGAAACCTGATAGCACTACTACAAAACTCCGTGTTGTATTTGATGCATCTGCCAAGGACGCCCAGGGTCAGTCCTTAAATGATAGTCAGCTGACGGGACCTAAACTTTAAACCAACATTCTTGCCGTACTTCTTCATTTTCGTTTACATGCGGTTGTCTTCATGGCTGATATACGCCAAATGTACAGACAAATTCTAATTAGTGAGGACCAGCGTGACTATTTACGTATCCTCTGGAGAAATCGGCCCAATCAGTGTCTGCAAGAATTTAGACTGAATACCGTGACTTACGGGGTATCCTCTTCACCCTATCTAGCTTGTAGAACCATTAAGCAGTTGGCAGAGGATGAGGGACACTGATTTCCTCTTGCTAAACAGATTCTAGAATCTAGTATTTATGTCGATGACATTGCAGCTGGCTTCGCCTCAATAGAATTGGCTTTAAAGGCTAAGTCACAACTGGTCAAGCTCTTTAAGTTAGCCCATTTTGAGCTAAGAAAATGGGCTACCAACGAATCTCAATTGTTATCAGATATTTCACCAGAGGAGTGTCTTCTGGATCCTAAATCGTTTTCTGATGATCAACCTGCTACCATCAAGGTGCTGGGTCTCAAGTGGGATCCATTATCCGATTCTTTTCTCTTTGAGGTTATACCATCTGGTCGTACCTGCACCAAGCGAAATATCTTAAGTGAAATTGCGAGGGTCTTCGATCCGCTTAGGTTTCTCTCACCCGTCACTATCAAGGCTAAAATACTGTTGCAGAGGCTTTGGTTAATTGGGATATCCTGGGATGAGGCTCCCCCTGATGAAATTGTTGAGGTGTGGAGGATCCTGAGTAATCAACTATCAGCGTTACAAGATCTGAGAGTTCCGCGTTGCATCACGGGTCAACAGGTTCAATCGTATGAACTTCATGGGTTTTGCGATAGTTCCGAACTAGCTTATGGGGCTATAGTTTACATCCGCACCCTGTTGAATGACGGTTGCATTCAAGTTGTACCTCTATGTGCGAAGGCGCGTGTTGCACCTCTTAAGAAACTTTCGTTACCCCGTTCAGAGCTGTGTGCAGCTGTGGTACTTGCGGACCTAGTTGGATTCGTTTTCGATACTTACAGTCTTAACTTCTCGGTGCAGGCGACGTACCTGTGGTCTGATTCCACAGTTGTCCTCTCGTGGCTTCGTTCGCATTCTTCACGTTGGACTACATTTGTGGCCAATCGGGTTGGTTCCATTCGGTCTATGGCTCCAATGGCTACATGGCATCATGTAGCTTCAGCAGATAACCCAGCGGATGTGTGTTCACGAGGACAGTTGCCCCGTGACCTGCTACCTAACTCGTTGTGGTGGTCGGGGCCATCCTGGTTATCGCAATCATCCGATCACTGGCCTAGCCGTTCTACGCTAGATCCAGAATACAGGCTGGTGCTGACGGAGGAGCGTCAGTCAATCGTACTTGTCAGTAATCATGTGGTAAAAAACAGTGACTCCCCAATCGATTATCTGTTACAACGTTATTCATCACTCGATAAAATTATTCGTATTCTATCATATATGCGGCGGTTCCTCCGGGTATGTAACCGAGGAGCCACTACCCATAAAGAGGAAAATTATAAGTCCCTACTGTCTATTGTTAAGCATGTTCAAGCCCGGGTATTCACTGATGAAATTCAACAGATGCAATCACATAAATTGTTACCAAAACCCTTACGCAAACTTAATCCGTTTCTGGACGAGAGTGGTGTTCTCAGGGTGGGCGGTCGAATCTCCCGTGCTGGACTTGAATACGAACAAAAACACCCTGCATTGCTCCCCTGCGATCACCCTTTCACGTTCAAGCTGATTGAATCGATTCATCGTCAGCATTGCCATACTGGACATAATACGACTCATTATTTGCTGTTGCAACGTTTTTGGGTTTTGTCTACAAAGCGAGCTATTCGAAAATGTTTATCACTATGTATACGTTGCTACAAAACTAACCCTCAGCCGTTGTAACCATATATAGGCGGATCTCCCTTCATACCGGCTTAACCAGGTGAAGCCGTTCTCGGTTGTTGGCGTTGATTTCGGGGGTCCATTTCGTATAAAATTCGGAAATCATCGTGGAGCCAAGACAGACAAGGCATATTTGTGCTTATTTGTCTGTTTGGTAACAAAGGCGGTCCATCTAGAGGTTGTTTCGTCTCTTTCGACAGAAGCCTTTGTGGCGGCATTGCGTAGATTCGTGGGGCGCCGTGGTCGTTGTAGCGTGATTCACGCTGACTGTGGGACCAACTTCATCGGTGCTAGAAATTATCTGGCTCTACTAGAGCCAGCCTCTCAAGCTCTTAATATTAAATTCGATTTCAATCCCCCTTCAGCCCCCCACTTCGGGGGAGCATGGGAAATTCAAATGAAAGCGGGAAAGGCTCATTTGTATCGTATCATCGGCCATCAAACTTTAACGTTTGAAGAGCTTAGCACTCTATTCATTCAAATTGAAGCTGTATTGAACTCTAGACCGTTGTACCCTTTGAGTGCGGATCCTAACGATTTGAATGTCCTTACTCCAGGTCATTTCTTGACCCTGGAGCCCCTGACTTTTGTGCCAGACGAGAACCTAGCTGACGTCAACTTACATCGACTTAACCGTTGGCAGCTTATCCAATCGTTTGTACAAAACTTTTGGATTCGCTGGAAGAATGAGTATTTGCATTCTCTAACACAGCGTGCGAAGTGGACGACGTTATCGAAACCATTACCACTGAATTCAATCGTCATCATTAAGGATGATAATCGAACTCCATTACATTGGTCTCTGGGAAGGGTAATCGAGCTACATCCGGGTTCCGACGGTATAGTCCGTGTGGCAACCATCAAAACTCAATCCGCGGTTATCAAACGGCCGCTGGTCAAATTATGCCCTCTTCCCACAGATCAATAATTATATTTACATTTACTCGTTAGCATGTTTATAATCATTAGTCTAGGTTATAGTTATTACACTTATTACTACACATTACACGTTAATAAAATTTATCTGTTACTCGTTTTATATCTATTTATCTATTCGTATCCGGAAAATACCAGCCGTATTTTGGTGGGCGGAATGTTCGCTCTTCGTGATTTTGTTTTTCTTGAATTGTTTCCAAATTGAAACGTAAACTATTTTGACCCGATTCAAATATTCCCGCCAATTTAGATTCGTGAAGGTTCCACGTATTAACCAATAGTAAGGCTCATTCAACCGAGCATACACGAGCCAATGGTGAAAACGCGAAACCGGACATTCAAGATGGCGGGTGACTAGCTTCTCTCGGTCGACACGCAGCGACAAGTTTCCTTCGTAAATTCCAATAATTCATCAAAGTAAATAATTATCTTCCAAATTAAGATTTACATACCGGGATCCCGCGGGAGTGACTTTTAGTTAAATAAATCAAACATTTATAAGTGAGTGTGAACGGCATCGGCGAGGCACCCGCACGAGGGAATGAAATAAAATAAAATATTTGATATAAAAATAGATCATGTTACATAATAATATAAAATACTAGACTTAATAATATTTTATTTTATACTTCCTTGTTCTTGCAAATACTTTTTTAAACACAATACATTTTTAAGAGCACACTGTTTTAAATGATTACTACAGTTTAAGCTAACACTCTCATTATTGCTATATATCTGATGCAAGACGGAGAACTTCGGGCAGAGTGTTTCATCAACATCTAATACTTTACAATTTTCGCAAAGATCCTTTACTCATTTCACTTTCTCCAAACCCTTAACAATAATTACTTTATTTTCCAAGTAGGTAATGATTATACGACGGAATTCTCTATAGTCAATATATCCTTCGCTCCAATAAATTCCTCTGTTTCTTTCTATCCATTTAACTTGTTTCCTTTCTTCGCTTGTTACATATTTAAACATGTACGGAGGTTTTATATTAAGATTTACATACCGGGATCCCGCGGGAGTGACTTTTAGTTAAATAAATCAAACATTTATAAGTGAGTGTGAACGGCATCGGCGAGGCACCCACGCCAGAGCAACTGGTGCAAGAGAAATCGACCAGAGTGAGAACAGGGACTCGTTGCGGTGGATCCTAAGGTACGTACTTGCTTTTGGTTTCTACCTACTCGTGAACCACCCAACCTTTCTATCACGGCGGGAATATTCTAGAACATAATATTCGTTTCCCGACCCAGAGTGACGTCAAGGGCTCCCACGGCAGGGCCGATTCGTCACACCTTGTATATCTAAAATGATCGTATTAGAATTCATGATATTTTTCTTACAGTACTGCTTAATGGTTTATACTCTATTATACAATCGTTCAATATAAGACAATATGCTGAAGTTTGATCTGGTATATCAATATCACTTTCAATTTCCACTCTGACATCCACAACAGGACCTGACTTAAGATTATCTGGTTGTCTAGAACAGTCTACGACAAATAATGGAGCAATATTTTTAAATTGTTTCTCATTTAATAACGGTTCACTGCGTCGACTTCCATAATATGACTGTTGAAATCTAGTGTATTGTTCATATATTAAAGCAATTCTGTTATTCGAGAAACTTGAATTCAAATTTTCGTATGGGAAGTAGGTCGAATTTAGGCATACTCTAACATCACGAACGTTACAGTGATCAAAATGAGACATATCCGATTTGGGATTATTTTTTCTATTTGTTTGTAGAGCAATAATAACAAATCTTGGTTTCTCTATTTGCGATGATGTTTTTATGGACCATGTTTGTTTAGTAGTTTTTGGTAAAGCCGGATATTCATATAAATCCCAATTCCTGAATATCATTTGAAGTGGTCGATCTTTTTCTAACAGTTTTAACATATTTATTTTTTCTTTATCGGATACTTTGACATGTGGTACACGCCATATTATTTTGTTTATAATAATATCTTCTACCATTTCACCATCGTTAAGTTTTATTGCGTTCAGATTAGTATTACTTCTTAACAATATTAATTCATGTTTGCTGTTTATCACTACTTTCTTGAAATCTTCTGCAAACCCAAGAATGTTACAGAGGGGTATAGAGGCTGAAAAGCTACTTCCATTTGTACTATTTATGCCATCGATATTCCAACCCCAAGCATTAGATATTTTAGCCTCGTTTTCGTTCATTGATATTAATGATTTAATTGTGGTAGTTATACCAACGTTTTTTATTTTATCTATTTCCACTCCATTTATCTCATACCTTATGTCTTGAAACAAGTAAAGTAAACTATTATTTGTAAAATGAACACTACTGACTCTCTCTTTCGAATTTTCACCCTTTTTTACAATAACAGTTCCTTCCAAAAACAAAGTGCTTGCTGATGGTAATATATACAAGTCTTGCTGATTAATAGGTATTCTGATTTCATCGCTTCTATTGAAACTTGTTACGTAAGGCTTGTAAGAATAAAATTCAATTCCTTCCACAGAGTTGTTGTGTGCAGGAGCGGCTAAAACATCTAGTATATTCATTTTAACAAACCAATTGCTTTAAGAAATGCTTTATTATTGTTATTCAATTTTATGACCGTTTTGGAGCGAGCTCTTATTGGTTTGATAGTTTGAGTAGGACTGTTATTTTTAATTGGACAAACCACATATTTATTATAATCTATCATTGTTTTCTTCTGATATGTAGATACAACTGCACTTCTTCACCTCGCAAATTTATTAAATTATTATTTATATCCAACAACCTTATCTGTATGCAGCTAATATTGGTTTGGTTTATTGGAAAGTAGATTGCGTTTTTCGGAATTTCTATAATCCTGTATCCAGGGGGAACATTAATTGCAAATTCGTGCAAGATGTGACTGGATTGACTGTTTATATAAGAACCGCTAACTATATCACATTCAATCCTTATGACAGTCGTAGGCAAAATGTTAACTGGAAACTCTGATACATGATATTTATTTGCTTCTAAGATCTGTTTTTTAAATCCCAATAAACTTCCAAATGTACCTTCTTTAGTAAAATCTATAGTTGATGTACAAAATAACATAGTTTTTAAGGTGTTGTTATTACAATGAAGTTTTATGGATGCATCTTTTATCTCAGTTTTTAAATAGTCACCAATATCTTGTAATTCATAAGTTCCTTCAGGTATCTCAATAACATTTTTAGAACCATAGTATAATTTATTGTTTGTATTATCAAAATTTGGAATAGAATTATATGTAGAGAAATGTAATAATGCACATTCATACTCCCCAACTAATGGCAACGTGTTTGGATAATAGGTAGATAATACCAATGAGTTTCCAGTTATCGATAAGGTGAGTGACATCTTGCAAATGATGGAAATGAAAGAGTGATATAAGATTTATAGTATTTTTATTTAACATATTATAATTATAATAAAGATTTATAGTATTTAATCCAAAAAGTTTGCAAATAACTTAAACACATATGTCCACAAACTATTGTGTTAAATTGTTGATATCTATCATAGTTATAATGAACATCACAGTTCTTAAAATATAACATTAATTCTCTTGGCGGTTTTAAATCACCATAGCTATCAAAATATTCACAATAATTGTTTATTTTAACATAAGCTACCCAATGCGTTCCATCATTTCTCGAATTATCTAGGTTAACTATAGCACATTCAATTCGTTTAGGTGTTTTTGGTAACTGATCTTTCATATAAACTCCTCGAAAATGTGGAATACAATGGCCATACTTCTGAATATCGATATTAGTTAAAGCGCGATTAGGTAGCCGATCAATTAGTTTTTTGATGGATTTATAAACAATCCCTGACCTTGCTTATGCGGTTTAATGTATAGACCTTTACCTATTGCTATAGCCTCCATAGTTTTATTATGACGTTCAGTTTCTTGTATTTTTTTCTGACCATGTTTATAGTCATTCACAGTTTTTGCAATACCAGCTGCACCACCAGCTAATGCTCCTAAAGCAGATAAACCAGCAAAAATTGGGATTAAAGGTAGAATGCCTCCAGTTTTTGGTATAGGTATCATTCGAGGTACTAGAACTTTTGGAATGCATGGAACTAATTTTCTGGCAGCCATATAAGCTACATTTATTAATGACTTATTATCTTTAGGTGAGAGTTTCTTGATTTTTCTTTTTATTTTTCTAACAAAGTTATTAAAGGTCTTAACCCCAGCACCAGACTTCAATTTAGCTTTCATAACTTTGTTTACTATCCACGAACTAATCTTTTCCCCTGTTCTTATGCTTTAAGTCTTTGTTTAGCCATATCTATAAGACGTAAGTCGGCTTATTGACGGTTAGGCAAGTCTGTGTAGTTTGCGTATGCGATATCGTGATGCATACAAGCTTCGTCTAACTTATTTACACCTTTATCACCACGTAGTAATCGTTTCGAAAGCTTTGTTCCTGGTCCACAATAGTTATAACCGGGTATGTGTAGTTCGAACGGTAAATGATTAATGATATTGTTTATTAGTCCACCACCTTGCATTATCCAAAGAATAATGAATATACTTTAAAATTAAATATCACTTATGTATTTAACTTATTCCACTATTGCAGTCTTATCAATCCAACTGTTCTCTTCGTTATTTAAACCCAACCATTTTACAAACAGTTTGTTTCCTTTCTTTTTTAATACCTTTTCTATTAAATAGACACCAGGACAGGACGACTTTTGAAGCTCTTGTTCGTAAAAAGTTCCTAATATGACTTGTTTTTGATTATCTTCGAGGCGATATGTTATTGGTTCAGTGTTATTTATCGTTTTTATAGTAAATAATTCTGTTGACCAGTTAGGAGTGTATCCTTTCTCAAATATATGTTTGTACTTACTAATTCGAACTTTGTCACCAATTATAAACTTTGAACGACAGTTTTGGGCTACCTTTATCATGGAATTCGTAATATTATTTTTAATGTCCGTTTCATTAAACTTATTAACATTAACAGGTGCAAATTTAATAGTACGATGTTTTGTGTTGTTATATGTCTTCACAATACCGTTCAAGCCACCATCTATCCACTTATAGTGCCCGTTCAAGCTAAAGTATTTGTACAATTTATTTTTAATTGTTTTAATAACTCGTTCTACAATTGAAGCCTTTTTGGTTGAAAATGTAGAGTAGTGATTAATATTATAGTTCTGTAAAAGCTTTTGAAATGTAGAATTATAGAACTCGGTATCCATATCAGTTTGCAGATGAGTTGGTATCCTGTGATTAGTAGAAAGTATTTTTTCAAATGCAAGAGAGAACTCATGTTTGGATTTAGTTTTTAATGGTTCCACCCAAACGTACTTTGAGAAGCAGTCAATAACTATTAAAATATAGTTATATCCTTTATTAAAGGTTTTTAGGTTTTGCATATCAGCTAAATCTGCTTGCCACAAATCATCAATACCTTTTAAAATTACAGATCGTCGAGGAAAATTTTTTCGTGCTGCTTTATGTATTTCATTGACGACTTGTTGTTTTGTCATTTTAACAAACTTTAAGGTCTATGTTTTTCGATCTTTTAATATAGATTGAATTGCGTCTTGAACTAGTCTATCAACTGCTTTTCTTGTGTAAAATTTGCTTTCCAAATGAGTGTCTATCTCAGATATTATTGTTTTTAAAGCTTTCTCTATGTGGTTTTGAACACTATTTGGAATAGAACTTTGCAATTTTCGTAAGTCATTGATTAGTACACCTTTCAATTCATCTACATATGCTTTATTTACTGCATCATCTGCGTATTGAGGAGGTTTGACACCTTTTAGCCTCGATGTCTTCAAGTCATAATCTCCATAATCAGATTTTATTAATGCGTTATCATTAAAATCAAGTATTTCCGATATACGCATTCGCTTATGAATATAATGTCCAAATTTGTCTACATTCATATTAAAGGTGTATTATGTTGAACGGTATATAGTAAAATGACACACATACAATTTTAGTAGATTTATTTATTTAATAATTTTGCTTTCACGTAGTTCTTCAATAATAGATATTATTTCATTGTCTAGTCCTGTGTTACCAGCATCTCGAGAAGCAATTAATAACTTTAATCTATTAACCAATTCATTGGGATCATCCCAATATACAAAATCTGTTTTTTTCCACATTTTTGTTAAAGGTAATCCTTTTCCTACTTTCTGTCTACAACTTGGACTTCTACTTTCTTGATCAAAAAGTGGTTTAATAACTTGCAAATATTTTTGTCCTTTATTACTTTTAATTGGTTTTTTTGAATCGAAATCACGACGATGTGCATTCGTTACAAGTAACAGTGCCTTATAATTTTGCTTGTCATAGTCATTAACCAAGCTCAGATCAATGTCCTTTTTTAACAGTAACTCTCGCAACCCAGGGGTACTTTCATACTTGTGTCCGGCTACAATAATAACTTTATCCCCCATAGTTATGTTAGAGGAACCCATCATTAACTTTCCACGTTCATTTCATATACCAAACGGTACATCTGATAGTACTTGTGAAGATAACGACCAAGATGATGCATCTGGATTAGTACCGACTAATGACTGAAATGAAGAGTCTGATGAGGGTTCCGATTCGTTACTAGCAATACTGATATCATCTGTTTCTTTCATATCTTGGTCTTGTGGTTCTTGGGGTTCTACTTTTTCTTCCTTTTTTGTTGAAGCTAAGTGGTTATTAGTGTTGGTTATTAAATTGAGAGATTCTGTAACAGGCTTAAAAACTGCATTAAGAGCATACCTATTACTATCTTCAAAATCCTTCATTTTACGTATTTTTTTCTTGACAGCTTGTGTCGCATCAACAATTTGTTTTTTCAATGATTTATCCATTATGTAAAATATGTGGTAATCGAATAAGAACCAATTAAAGAATAACAATAAAGTGACTGCAGTCTACTTAAATATTCAAATTTCATCTAATAATACAAAAGTGTCAAACGTTTTTCTATAGCAACCATTGTTTTTTGAACAATCTTTATTAATTACCACATAATCAAAAGGCTCTTTCCATATTAGGGAACACATTTCTCGAAATTTCATCCATGTCATATCGGTGTTAACATGTTCTTCGTAAATATGTTTCAAATTAACTTCATCCTGCTTAAAAAGCACAATTAAGTTAGCATTATCTCTAACAAGTTGTTTAGGTATTTTGGTATAAGTTTGATTTAAATAAAAACAGTCAATCAATTTATGTCTTCCCATGGCAAAATAATCACGCATATTACTTTGATTTTCACATGCTACATCGTCAAAAATAATCACAGAATTAGGTTTTGCATCTGAAATCTTCAAAACGTCATCATTTGCTTGGTATTTCTGGAGAGTGATACCAGGTACCCTTCGTAAAACCTTTTCTAAAAAGATGTACTTCGGTTGATGTAAAGTTTTAGAATACACATAAACATTCTGAAATGTCAATCCATTTTCGTGCAATAGAAGACCAATCAATAAGTTAGTTTTTCCACAATTTGATGGTCCGCAAATGATGCAACGTACAGTGTTCGGTAATAATTCTCCATGACGTAACTTGTTTTTTGTTAAATCGTCGCTGATTGGATTGACTTGCAACGATTGTGTTTGTTTAACGAATTTCATGTTTGCTATGCAATACTGCTGGATTCGGAGTGAAAAGATGAATTTATAACATAAATATTTATAACTACAAGTAGTCGAGCCAAACTGGTTACAGAAAACGTCGTAGGTTATAAATGGTAAATTCTGTCTCATCTGGAGCGAGGCGTGTCGCAGAGCGACAGGAGGGATGGAATGCCTAAGTCTATATCTGACGACTGTGCTATTAGTGTGGAAGCGCAAATGCATACTGCTGATTTCGATGACAAAAATATTATTGGGTTATTCTACTCCACTGGGAGTGACAGAGGCGATCGAAAAGAGCTGATGGAACGGAAGGTGGAGTAGAATGCCCAATAATATACTACTGAAGCTACTTTCATTTATATTTTAGCCATTTTAAAAGTAAGTCAAACAACGATTAGGTATTGATGATTATTTCTTCAAACTATTATACTTTTTTATTTTATATATATTTTGAACTCATACATTGTAAACTTATCAATTTTTAACTTATGTATTATGATTATGTAGAACGTAAATTATGCATATTGATGATTATTTATTCCGACTATTATACTTTATGATTTTATATATTTTGAACTTATCGATTCAGGTTCAGATTCATTTATTTGTTGCTGAACACAGGTATATGATACAAACAATAGGTGCATAAGGTCTTACAAGATAAAATGCTCATTCCATGTTCTGCCTGTTCAGGCATGCAACAATATAATGTTAGTTACATAATATTATAATTTAAATTATCAAATTTCCCTATTTAAATTACTGAAATTATAATAAAAGACCATCAAATGGAAATAACAATTAACAATTTCTATAAATAGCTATTGATAGGTTAAATATGATTCTAGATGAGCATAAAACTTCACATAAAAACATACATTTCATAAAATAAGTTATGTCAACATTATAAATAACAATTCCAGTCAATATACAAATTATAGTCAGAGATATTAAAATATTTATATCAAAACAAATACCAGGTAACAATAAATATTCAAATACAGTTTGCTAAAAATGATTGTCAGTTAAAAAAGATTATGTTTACAAATTACGGTCAACCAAAAAATAATTTCAAATTTGTAATCAATACCAGGTTTGTTCCAGGGTTGCTGTTTATCACCAATAGTTTTCAATATAGTAATAAATATTTTAATTGACAGTATTATTACTCATGAGAAGAAGTGGGGATATCGGTTTAAATTAAATGGCAAATATACAGAGCAAATGCTACTGTCTATGTCTGGGTAGGCGGGGTACTTAGTTTACGTCATATGACCCCGGGCCTGCTATAGGCGGGGAAAAAGTTTCTATTATATCGGAAAACGTGCCTTTCAAATTTCTTGGCAGAAAGATAGATAACAGAGGTTGTACTCCAGCTTTGGACGACATAATTGAAAGTTTCACTGTTGATATAAAAAAGGTAGACCAACAACCAATAGGTAACGTCAAGAAAGCATGGATATACGACAACTATTTAACATCACGTCTAAACTGGCCGTTTCTTGTGTACGATATGAGCCAAAACCTTCTCAGAAAATTGGATGCGAATGTTACGAAGACGTTGACGTCGTGGCTAGGGCTAGCTCAATCGGCCGACCCGTCGGCATTATACAGAGCCTTTAATAACTTCGGAATGACGTTTAAGAAGCCGTCGGAACTCTATAAACATCTAAGAGTTACTAAAATGCACGTCTTGGCAAAATCAAAAGACAAAATCGTTCAAACTCTTCCAAAGGATAAAAATATAGCAGAACTTGAGTCACGCCTCCAATTCCACAAGAAATTCATGGTGGGTTCGCAGACTGGTCGAGCGGGGTTGGGTAGTATCCGGAGACAAACTGATAAAGACATTACAAAATCTTTTCTGGAGCAGGATGAGAGCGATGCCTATAAGGTGCACGCGATGAACTTGGAGATGCAGAATGAATGGCTTACTCTGGGCGAATTTTGTATTCCCATGGCCTTGCAGTGGCGTACCTTATTGTACGACTGGTCGCCGGCTTTGTTCAAGTTCTACCTAAACGCGTTTCAATTGACCCTCCCCGACCCAAGTAATCTGGTCAGGTGGGGGAAAGCCACAGATAAAACATGTAATGCATGTGGAGAAGCGATTGGACCTGCTAGGCACCTGCTGGTAGGTTGTAGGACGTTACTAGACCGGGGTCATTACTCACGCCGACACGATAGGGTATTGGAAATCATACGTGAGGCTGTCAGTTTGGCGGTAGCGAGAGCGAAAAAGGGATTAATTACAAACAAAAGAAATGACATTGCGTTTGTTAAGGAAGGCTGTTCAAAGAATTAAAGTACCTCAAAAGCCTTACTCAATTTTGATGGCTGCCGCCGATTGGACTATACTCTCAGACACGTATGAAAAACACTACAAAATCCCGGAGGATGTATGTGCCTCGTCATCCAGACCCGACATATTCCTGTTTTCAAGGATACACAGGCGTGCGGTGCTCGTGGAGCTGACGGTGTCGTGGGAGACCAACATACCGAAGGACCACGCCATGAAGACAAATAAATACTTTGACTTGACCAATGAGTTAAACAAAAATGGCTATGGGTTAAACTCTATGCCGTAGAAGTAGGAGCAAGGGGAATTCCAGCTAAATCCCTGTATAATTTATTTAAGGACCTTGAATTGCCAAGAGCTTCAGTAAGCTCTTTACTAAAACGAATATCCAAAGCGGCATTGATAGGATCTTACCAAATCTGGTTGGGCAGGGGGGGGAAACATTGTTGACGGTGGAAGGTGATCGTTTATGCGCATAGTAAGGTGGCCACCCTAAACCTACTCGAATGGGTCGCAAGTCCCAGACGCCGTCGGGGTCTTCCCCCCCGTGCCACGCTATGGACCCGGCGCCCGCACGGAGAATCCATGGAATGCTAAGAATACGGTCTCTCATAATATGCCTTTTTTGTTAACATTCTTTTTATGACTTTTTTAAATAAATTAGTATTTAACGTCTTCATACATTTCGGAATATTATTAAAGATAACAGGGGCCCTGCAGATGACACTGTTGCGTAGGAGCGCCGTTTTTGCGGGATGAATGCACAGCCTATCATTATGTCGACGATTGCGTTGTACTTTATCGTTTAGGAGCGGAAACAAATGCGGATTGTTCTTAACAAATAAAGCTACTTCGTAGATATATTATGATGGTAACGTCAGTATGCTGTATCTTGTGAAAAATGGCCTACAACTTTCAGTACTCGGGATACTGAACATAGCACGAATGCAGCGTTTTTGCATTTTAAATGCCATATCTTTTTGAGATGAGTTTCCCCAAAACATGACCCCGTACCTAAGGATCGACTCAACTAAACCATAATATGCTGTCAGTAGAGCATCTGTGCTGATAATAGGCGCAAGTTTAAATAGTGCATATGATAGACTGCTAACGTTCTTTTTTTTTTTTTTTTAATTTATTTATCAAGTTATAAATCAAATTACAAGTTTAATTCAACTCGCCAAACGGCTTTAGCAGTTTGTAGGCGATTCGCTCTTATTACTTATAAAGCAACTTAAATTTAAGTACTTAATACCTAATATATTTCTAATCTACTTAAATATATAATAATATAATAACTAAGTGGTAAGTGGTTACGTTACAATACCCTGCTATAATTCTTAATACTATAATTTTATATGACTCTTTTTCTATATCCAAACAATTCCTTAACTTTTGACTTCAGTCTCATTTTACACTTTATTTTATTATCATCCCTCAATAAATCATATTTATTATATAACCTGGGTACAATATATTTCCTAGTTCTTTCTCCGTAATAATTATTAGCCCTTATTTTTTTGAATTTACCTATTTTTTTATTTCGTACACTATATTTATATTCTTTTTTTCATTTTAAACTCCGTTTTATAATAAGTCTCTAAAGCTATTAAATATTGTACTTTTTCATGAACAGGTATTATGCTACATGCTCTAAACAGCTGATCATAGTCTTCTCTATACATATTTTTTATTTTTTTATCCACTAACATTTTTAATATCCTGACTTGTACCTTTTTTATTTCATCTATATATGTTTTAAAACTTAACCCATAACAACTTAATCCATAATTTATTATTGAATCCGCCAAAGCATAGTAAACGACAAATAATATATCTCTACTTACAACCTTTTTTAACTGATAAAATTTACTGAGGACAGCTCTCAAACGGTCACACACAGTGGTAATCTGCGGTTTCCAATTAAATCTGTTGTCTATTTCCAAACCCAAATATCTAAATTTATTAACAAACTCTAAATTACTACACGTACATACTTGACCATGTAAACAATCATATGTGTGTCCCTTTATTATTAAATTATTTAAACATGTTTTTTTCGCTATTAAATTATAAGGTGAATATATATGAATACATTTTGTTTTACTTATGTTTAAAAGAATACCATTATCGTGTGCCCATTGCGTTATGCTGTCGAAATCTTCCTGGACTTTCACTACTAATTGCTCTATATGAGAGCCAGCTACAAGAATACATGTATCGTCAGCATAACAGAACACCTTACAATGTTTTACAACGTTTACCATCGAGTTAACATGCATGATATACCCTACCGGCCCATAAACTGAACCGGTAGGTACTCCTAATGTAACCGCGGCTACCTCCCCTTGCACTCCGTCTACTGTAGTACATAATGTTCTATTAAACAGATAATTACTGAAGAATTTATTCATAGGGCCACCAATACCGCACTCATCCATTGCTTGTAATAACTGACTGTAATCTAAAGTTTCAAAAGCTTTTTTAAAATCAATAAATAATGCTAATATTTGCTTTTTTTCGTTAAGGTTTTCATTAATGTAGTCTGTAAATTGAACCAGTACAGTATTGGTGCTCCCATTTTTTCTAAATCCATGCTGACAGTCCGTTAATATGCCATGATTTTCTAAAAACTCACTTATTTGTTTGACTATTACTTTTTCCACAATTTTATTTATTACTGACAGAATAGCAATAGGTCTATAATTACTATAGTCATAGTGGGACCCTTGCTTATATAGTGGTCTTATCAAAGCTTGCTTTAAGGGATCCGGATATAGACCAATTGTAACGCACAAGTTAATAAATTTAGCAATCACGGGGCTAATATTTTTGTTACAGTGTTTGAGATCTTGAACCCTAATCTGATCTATTCCCGGAGCTTTGGCGCTATTCAGGTTAGTAATTATTTTAGAAATACTTTCTGAACTAACTTTTACAAATCTAAATGACACAGGGCTTGGTTTCACATAGGTACTCCGATCTAAAAATTTATGCTGACAATTATGCTTAATTTTTACAATTTCCTGTGTAAAGGTATGAGAAAATGTAGTACAAATATTTTCTATGTTATCTCTTTTTCCCAAATACTTTTTGATTATGCTATCTATATTTGTCTTTTTTCTCCCTAACCAATGATTAATATTAACCCATATTTTTCTAAAATCACCGTTACATTTTTCTATTTGATCTTTTCGGTACTTATTTTTCGCACAATTTATTGCTTTATTCACTTTATTTCTAAAACGTGTATATTTAAATCTACTATTTATATCAGCTACATTAGATCTATATATTCTCATTAATTTATTTCTTTCATTTAACATAGTAATTAATTTTTGAGTCACCCATGGCTGTGTTATTCTTTTGCTACCTTTCTGTTCTGTAACTGAGCACTCTGAGTATATTTGCCTAAAAAATATGCACAATTCATTATAAATCACTATAGGACAAGAATACTGTAATAATTCCTGCCATAAAACACTATCCAATTTTTGCTTAACTAACTTATTATCTAAGACTTGCCGCTCCTTGCTGTTATCAATTGTATCTGCTTTGTTTACGCACTCAAAACGAACTCCCGTCATGTTATGATCCGACAGCTGGCACACCAACATATGCGCGGAGCTGCATCTAGTTGTACTATCGAGACGCACCCACACATGGTCAATGCATGACGTCTTGAGCCGTCCGTCCACTATTGCCTCGCGCGTTATCTCAGTACTAGGAATCAAGTTTTGCAAGCCCAGTTCACACAGGCTGTTTTTGTACATACTAACTGTATTATTTTTATTTCTATGTAATAAATCTATGTTCATATCTCCAATTATTAACACATTCTCTCTTGTAGGAATTTGACTGAGTAACGTTTGCATTGATGTAATAAACCGTATTTCGTTTTTATTTGGTGGTCTATAAATGCTAATAAGATGCAGCGGACTATTTTGTAAATCAATATCTATTTTCAAATATACGGCTTCAAACTGATTGTATATTGTATATTTATGTATAAAGCTCAACTCATTCCTTATATAAATTAATACTCCTCCCCCCCTCTTATTGGTTCGTGTGTGATCATAATAATTATATCCATCTATCCCATATAACGATACTTCTTCTTTTTTTATATTTATTTCCGTTAACACGATTATATCTATATTTATTTTTCTCATATTGATTAATACCAATAACTGATTAAACTGTTTTCTCAAGGATCTAATATTTAAGTGCACAACATCAATTTGATTTTCTTTTTTACCAATTATAATTTTTTTCCATTTCGGCACAGTTTCGAATCTCTGATATATACTTTCATTATCTATTGGAATAGGGTTGAATTTTGATGATGAAGGAATCACGTAGTGTGAATCAGGTATCTTTATTTTGCTCTATTATGTAGAATCGTTGTGACTAACCTTAGCTACATTCAACAAACGTTGTATATCGCTGTCGCATTTTACGGCGTGTATTTTTTTCTGGGTTTCATTCTCCTTTACTAATATATTAGAGTTTTGTATCCATATGAATCTATATGATTCTTTTAAATCTTTTTTGACCCTCCAAAATAACTCACTCTGGTGTTTAGTGATATCCTCATTAACGTAAATTTTATACCGATTGTTGTCTCCATATATATCTCCGTTGGTAATTTGTTGTTTACGTAGTGTTAGCCATTGTTCGCGGGCCGCTTTCGTCTTTAGCGTGACCACTACCGGTTTAGGTCTCACCTTACCGCTATTTATTTTTTCAACGCCTACCCGCTTGATTTCTTCTATATCACTTTTATTCAACTTAAATTTGTCTGCAATTGTATTCACCACGCATTTTAAATCTTCTTTGTCTCTTTTTTCAAGACCCACTATTTCAACATTTCTTTCCTTTTCCCTTTGCTCCAATGTCACTACCCTTTCTTCTAGCGCTTTATTGCATTTATTTAAGTAAGTATTTTGTTGTTCCAAATTTTTTATTTTTTTTTCAGCTTGTTGTTTGAATTCTATCATCTCTTGATACTGTTCCGAGTAAAAATTTACAGTATCCTTTATATCTTCGATATCTTTTTCCATTTTTATTATTATCTTCAACTTACAGTTGAGTTGTTTAATTATGTCCCGCATATTCTCGGGAGTACTCTGGGAGCTGTTTATGATATCGAGATGATCATCCTCGTCTCCAAGCCTCTCCGGCCGTATATCTCCTTTAGCACTGTTCAGACACTCCTCACAGTTTTGATTTTTTTCAAATTTTTTAAAGTTTTTTACACACTTTTTATGGTAAATACCATTACATCCCTTACACTTCAATATATCGTCCTTAGCAAGCGATAGAAACAATTTACATTTCTTGCACTTCACCATTCTTACTACACTATAATACTTTTTCAACTAACGATAACAAGTTAACTATAAACACGTCCGCGTGCGGAGCGCTCACACGACGACTATGAACTTGTTAAGGGCACCAATGTGATCTTTCCAATTTAATTTACTGTCAATAATCAAGCCAAGAAATCGCGAATTACTAACTTCTTTTATCGTTTGATTATTATAAGATACGATTATGTTCAGAGAATTTTTCGATTTTTGGCTAAAATGCATGACATTTGTCTTTGTTATATTAATCTGTAAGTTGTTATTGTCTAACCATGAAATTATTGAAGATAAAGAGTCATTTATGTCAGAATAATAATTATTTACATCCCTGCATGCGATCGTCACGGTACTA
The DNA here is from genome assembly GCA_933228765.1 of Miltochrista miniata. NCBI lineage: Eukaryota > Metazoa > Arthropoda > Insecta > Lepidoptera > Erebidae > Miltochrista > Miltochrista miniata. The sequence continues at coordinate 16,938,397 of OW121773.1, read as the reverse complement.
TCGTCAGCAAATAAGGTCATAGGCTGTTTCGTTGCATTGGGCAAGTCATTTATGTACAAAATAAACAGCAACGGTCCCATCACACTACCCTGGGGAACGCCATGTGTTACAAAGTTCTCATTGGAAGTGTAAATTTCTTTCATCTTTGTACTAAGATTAATTCTAGCAATTTCAGTTTTTTGCCGTCTATTGGTTAAATATGATGTCATTAGATCCAATACGTTGCCTCTAATACCATAAGCTTCCAACTTTTTTTACAAGAATTTTATGATTCACGTGATCAAATGCACGGAACATATCGCAGAAAATGGTGCAAACGGGAGACCTTCGGTCAACGTGAGAAGTAATATTTTCAATATAATCATACAAAGCCATGTTTATAGTTTTGTTTTGTCGAAAACTATTTTGTTCCTTGCAGAAAATATGTTTTTTTTTAAGGTAAGCGTAAATTTCATGTATAAATACTGTATAAATACTGTATAAATACTTCTCAAAAATTTTTGACACAATTGGTAATAACGCAATCGGTCTATAGTTATTTACTAGCTCCTTATTTTTTTTTTTGAATAATGGGGTTATGATGCTTGTTTTAAGAGCAGTTGGAAATATACCACTACTTATGGAAAGGTTCAATATTTATGTGGCTTAAATGATGGCAGATATTATCGTTTACGGCTTTATTATCCATCCAGTATCCAACACTTTTTGTATTTTTCAACTTTCTTATAATTTCATTTATTTTGCATGGCGAACTTGGTGTTAAAAACATAGACTTTAGGGGAGGCTTGATGAAAGCAGTTACCATAGTCTCAGCACTTCGTATGGTGGAAATATTTTGAGTAAAAAACTATTGAATGCATTGGCTATTTTGGATGGGTCATTAACCTTTCTAAACCCTTCATTCCAAAAAAAAAATATATCGAAAATTGGTCATGACGAGCGGGTAAAAAGCGGATGATGCAATCGTGACGTCATCTTAACAGTTTCGAATAAAAATTAATTTCTCACTTACCAGACCATGTTTTACGATTCTGCAAACTGCAACAGGTTGATTGATATATTGTTTATTTTCATGTATATAATAATCGGGCCCAAGTCAACCTCACGTGCAAGCTCGTGCACCTGCTGAACAACGGACGAGGCTCTGACGGCGGCGGTCCATTTCAACACGGCGATGGGCTCACCACCTGTTACGTGGGACCGAATTGTACACGGTGAAATGTGGGTCGGTATAGGCCTCTGCCTACCCCTTCGGGGATAAAGGCGTGAGTATATGTATGTATGTATGTATGTATATAATAATAAATAATAATGCAAATACATTATTTATTATAACAGCACAAAACACACACGTGTGTGCGTGTGTGTTTTGTGCACTTGGTACACATGCACTCCACAAAAAAAACATTTATTACTCTACCACCACACCATATTTTACGATTCTGTAAAACTTCAACAGGATTATTGATATATTGTTTATATTACTGCGTATAATAATAAATAATAATGCAAACACATTATTTATAATAAAAACATGAAACACACACGTACTACACGAACGCACGCCGTCCATGCGCACTCCACTCTCAACTTCAACGGTTCGATTTTTGTAAACAATATCGGACAATAGATGTCATTCAAATAACAAGGAAATGTTCCATAGAACACATACAATCAAACTTGTTCATAGAAAAGTAGAACGTAAGCACGTTAAATTTAAGTTTAAAGTCGCCTGGGGTGGTGCGGTGCAATTGCACCGCTTGGGTATTGACGGAATGGCGCGAAACAATGCGCGGTGCAATTGCACTGCTTTGGGGAAATAAGAGTATACATACATACATACATACATATAATCACGCCCTTATCCCCGAAGGGGTAGGCAGAGGCATAGTATACGCCCGCATTTCACCTTATAGTTCTATGTCCCACGTAATAGGTGGTGAGCCTATTGCCGTGTTGAAATGGACAGGCGCAGGTCGCCGCGACCCGCAGTTGAAATTTTTCAAGCCGCCCATAAGGCCTTCAACTTGGCTTAACGATTGTCATTTTACTGACAACCGGGTTTCATTTCGAGTTTTCCTTCTCTACGCATGGATGGATCTTTTTGCGAAAGTGTTCCCTTAGTCGCCTCCTTACGACACCCTCGGGATGTATTGGGGTGGCGACATTTTGTACTCTTACCCGTTGTAACACGGGACCCCGTCGCCACACGGGGCAAATAAGAGTATGATCACCATTAATTTTTATTTTGTTGATATACTCTTTTGGGAGGTTGCATCGAGTGTGGTTTATTATTCTCCATGCTGCTTTATTTTTATTAATAGAGGTTTGGATTTTGTGGTTGTTTTGAGCGCGTTTGAAAAGTAAAATTATTTTTTTAAATTTCTTGCTGTAGTCTAAGTATTTTACCTTATTTTCAGTAGTGGGAGTGGGGTTCAGTCTATATTTCCATAATAGAGTTTTCTTTTTCCTACTACAAACCTTGACACCACATGAGACCCACTTTGGTTTGCTATTGACTTTAATAGTGATTAGGGTTTGTGGGAAACATAAATCATAAAAAAGTTTAAAATTCTCCATAAACAGATCGTATGCTTCATTTGGGTCATTTGTCTGATAAATGTCATAATAAAAGATAAACTTTGTATACACGAATTAAATTTTTCAATATTGCGCAAGCTACAGTTCCGCCGTCGTGTGCGCCAGTATTTCAATAAAAAAGTTTTTTTGACCGGTACCTTGATCAATTGGGCAGTATGGTCTGATAGACCGAACTCGAAAATTTCAGCTTTTGTGCCCCTTTTAAAATTATGTGCAAAGTTATCCAAACATGTTTGTTTAGCTAGTCTAGTAGGTGCATGAAGTGCTAGTACAAGATTATAATTCGATAACAAACATGAAAAATTTTAAGTGTCATTATTTTTTTTAAATATATTTATATTGAAGTCGCCAGCAATTATGGTATGGTTAAAATTTAATTTATTTACCTGTAACAAGAGTTTATCCAACCAGTCGAAGAATATATTTAAGTTTTTTCTTTGTGGTACTCTATAGACACATATAATACCAATTTTGTGATCAAGAAGTTCAATTCCACAGCACTCAAATGTCTGGTCAAAAGAAAGTTCTCTTAATACTGCAAACTCTCTAAACCTGTGGCCTCTTCTTACCATGATACATGCTTCTCCCCTTCTTTTATTACGTCGGCTATAAGATGAAGCTGAAATGTAGTTTGGCAGATCCACCCTTGGTTTGCTTCCAGACTTCATAAAATGTTTCGTAATACACAACACGTCAGCTCCTTTGCCCCTATCTCTAAGTTCTTCCAGATTCACAACCAACCCATCTGACTTGTTCAGGAGTCCCGCAATGTTGAAGTGTAGAAAAAATAGGTATTTTTCAGAGAAATAACTGTATTTCTGCCGTATTTTCAAGTCCATACGGAGAAGATTGTTAAACATTTCAACTTTATCACAAATTTGATGTGAAAAAATTTTTGATCTCGAGCTGGATTTGAACCCGCGTCTTCTGGTTTGCCGGACCAGACGCCTTAACCAACTAGGCCACCGAGACACTGCTCTCGATCGTCAAATTCTTTCACCTTATTACGTCTTGGGGCGACGTAGGCACCATCTACCGGTAACTTAGTTAAGTTGCACGGCTCGAATGTATAGAATTGCACCTATATAATCATTCGACTTGCGATGATACCTGCCTAAACCTTAGAGATAATTTTTGACGATCGAGAGCAGTGTCTCGGTGGCCTAGTTGGTTAAGGCGTCTGGTCCGGCAAACCAGAAGACGCGGGTTCAAATCCTGCTCGAGATCAAAAATTTTTTCACATCAAATTTGTGATTGAGTCAGCATACTAATTGCTTTTCAAAAATTATCTCTAATGTTTGGGCAGGTATCATCGCAAGTCGAATGATTATATAGGTGCAATTCTATACATTCGAGCCGTGCAACTTAACTAAGTTACCGGTAGATGGTGCCTACGTCGCCCCAAGACGTAATAAGGTGAAAGAATTTGACGATCGAGATCAGTGTCTCGGTGGCCTAGTTGGTTAAGGCGTCTGGTCCGGCAAACCAGAAGACGCGGGTTCAAATCCTGCTCGAGATCAAAAAATTTTTCACATCAAATTTGTGATTGAGTCAGCTTACTAATTGCTTTTCAAAAATTATTTCAACTTTATAATTGAAGATCGGTGCTCCTCTTATATATTATGTTGGAACGCAGATAATTTTGTTGGTATTCGTTATTGTCAATAGGCACTGTTTCATAATATGTATGGTATTTAAATAGTCATTTGTTGATTTAATGTCATTTTCCCCAATAGTCGTTTAGGGTGAAATCTTTTAGTTTGCTTTTTAGGTCGTTTAATAGCTCCCTTGATGTGCCACTTAGGATTACATAATGACAGTAGTCAAAATAATCTGAGAAAACATCCTCTATCGTGGACAACGTATTTCTCATGTTACCAGTGCTTAAAATACAAAGTTTGTTTTTTTGTTTAGGTTTAATTGTTATTTTAGAGAGCTCATTCATATTTTGAGACCTATTTCCATTTCTGTGAGTGTAGTCATTTGAGATTCCAATAGTTCCTGTAGAGTTGTTTGACGTCTGTGTGCATTGATTTGTAATAGCAATGGGGTCAGTCTGCGTTTCCTTACAGTGCATAATACATACATCGTCGTAGCACTTTCGCTGTAATTGCATTAAGTCATTTGCTGAACTATTACCACACTGAGAAATATTTGTGATAGACTTTTTGCGTGCAGGTGATGGTGCTATGCTTTTTCTTTCAGGCGTTAAACAGATTTTTTTGTATGTGTTAATGGTCTTCATCATATTACTGATATCCGATTTCAGACAGGTAACTTCAGTGTTCAAATTTTCTATTTCTTGGTGTAGTCGTGTAGGCTATCTGGTATACTCATCATTGTTGTGTCAAAAAGAGATTTTTCTCCACTTAGATGTAATTTGGATAGGTCAGTCAGAGAATTTGCTTTATAGGGTTTGCGGTAGGTAATATTGTTTAAGTCCAAATCCATCTGCAGAGTTATTAAGATTGAGAGTCTTCGCTTACAATGTTAAATATATAATACACTCAGCACCCTCTCGTGGGGATTAGTGGCACCAATTTGTACACATAGACTCAACTAGGTGGTGGTTATGTTATGAGTCGCATGCTCAACAATGTGAATTCTACTCACATGAGATGTGAAACGCGCCCTGATATTGTCTTTTTGATTGTTGTCGATGGTGGGGTAGTTTGTAAATATTGAAACTTCAAAACAACGTATGATATTTTCACAGATTTAGTTTTATCTTTGCAATAACTTTTGTTGTCAGTGTTTTTGCGTACTATTTATGGCACTAGCGTTGTATTTCTTCTTTTATTGTGGTTGAGAAAGTTTTACTCGTATAAGTGGAATATATCACAGCGTAAAACTTGTCGAGTGATATTGTTATTTTAACAACACGCGCTATTAGATTACAAACGATATTTCGTGATTATTGAACTATTATCAACTGAAATAAACACTATTTGGTGTTGTAATTTCATTTAAACACTTGTAAAATATACAATTTAAACTTATAGATTTTAAACTTATGCACTGGGATACGTACCCGTAAAAAGCTGTGATGAATCACACCGGGGCGGCAGACCACGAAACAGTGACAATCACTTTTCTAGGCGTAAGTTTTCGTTTAGGGCATTGTTTAGGTACTGAACCAGGATTCAACCAACTTGCTAAGCGCTTGCGGTTATCAAGCAGAATCCATTTTTCATCGCAAGTAACAATGCGGTTAAAAATTCCTTCATTTCCTTCAGTTGACCAATGCAAGGCACGACGCGTACTTCGCGATGGCGATCATTGAGTTCGTGGGGCACCCATTTGTCAAGCTTTTTTACCCTGCCGATTTGACGCAAATTGACCAATATTGTTTTGACGCTAACGTCGAAAGTATATTATTTAGGTAGATTATGGATTATTGGCTTCCACAACCGCCTTTAATTCGTCATTGTCGACCAAAGTCTTCGGACGGCTCAACTTTAGATTGTCTGCCGTGGAGTTTGGGGTTCATATTTTTTTTACACAAAGCTAATATTATTAGAAGCCTCCACACGAAGTTTTAACTTGCGGAAATTAATGGTTAACGAGAAAAAAAATAATGAAAATCATTAAAATTCACCAATAATTTGTCACTTTTCACCACAGAATACATAAACTCTCAATGCTTTTGACATTCGGCTCGTCACTATACGTTTCGTTTTCCGTAAGGTTAAAGCACAACAATGTTTTACTTCATTTAATAATTAAATAAATAATTATATTTAGTAACAAAGTACCACCCCAACATGGCTCTGTCCCGAGGAAGTATCCTCCTACGACGACCAACTGAAATTAATTGTGGAGGCAATCCTCAACGTTTCTCTGGATAATAACCAGTGGATTCAGGCTGCTCTGCCAATCCGATGTGGTGGTCTCGGGGTGCGTTGTGCGCGTGATGTGGGTCTGCCGGCTTTCCTGGCGTCTACGCATGGGGTCGCGAACCTTGTTACTATTGTACTCAATTCTCATGGTGACGGGGGGAGCATGCCCTTTGTGTCGGATGCTGTGTCAGCGTGGTTGGTCCTCAGCGCTGGTGCGTCGATCCCTGAGGCGCGGCACCTTCAGCGGGCATGGGATGATGTGGGGGTGAGACGGCTTCAAGCTCAATTATTAGAGGGCGCGGCAGGAGCCGATAAGGCTAGACTGCGGGCGGTGTCACAACCTGAATCTGGAGCGTGGTTGCAGGCGTTACCTTCGCCTCACCTGGGCACCCTGCTGGATAACGACTCCTTGCGTGTGGCAGTAGCTTTTCGCCTGGGCTGTAAGGTGTGCGAACCCCATACATGCACCTGCGGTTCCACGGTGGAAGCGGATGGCCATCATGCCTTGTGTTGCCGGCGGTGTACTGGGAGGTTTCCGCGGCACCACGCTCTGAATGATATCATCCGCAGGGCCCTTTTGTCGGCGAACGTGCCTTGCGTGCTTGAGCCTCCATGTCTGAGCAGGTCGGACGGTAAAAGACCGGATGGGCTGACCTTGATCCCATGGAAAAACGGCAGGTGCCTTATCTGGGATGCAACTTGCGTCAGCACAGTTGCCGCCAGCCATCTCGGGCGCACTGTTCATTCCCCGTCTGCCGCAGCGGAAGAGGCCAGCTCAAGGAAGAGGACCAAATACACCGAGCTGGAACCGATGTATTATTTTGTGCCCGTAGCGGTGGAGACCCTGGGGAGCTGGGGCAAAGAAGCCAAGGTTTTTATAAATGAGATTGGACATAGGCTCACAGAAACCACGGGTGACTCTCGGTCCGGATCATTCTTGGTGCAAAGGCTGGCCATTGCAATCCAGCGTGGAAACGCAGCAAGTGTGATGGGCACTTTTGCGCCGGGAGCGGTCAGGGGCGGGCTTTTTGAATAGGTGGTTGATAAAATTATTTTAATTAATGTGACTACTTTTAAAGTAACAAAGTAAAATTTTATGCATATTTTATAATATTACGTATACTTTGCTGATATAAATGAATGCTATTAATTAAATGTATTCTGACAATAATTTACCGACTATTGCCGCTATGTAAAACTAAACGTAAAAATTCGTCGAAACGCTGTCACTGTTACTTTCTGACAGTTATTTTTTTTTTTTTGTAATATATATTTTACGGCCTTTGGCTTCAGCCTTTTAGCCAAACTATTGTTGATTATCTTATTATGGTTAGGTTAGGTTGGAACTGTGACCATTGACGCGCGAAGGCGAGCGAGCGAAGCGAGCGTGCCGCGGCAGCGGCCGCCGAGCGCTTTATAATATTATTTTAACAATTTCGACCTTTATATCGATGTCAACACAAGACAATGCGAAAGTTAGGTTAGGATATTAAAAAAGTCATAACTCAAAAAGGGGGGGCTTCCGCAACTTTTCCTTCAGGGGGGGGGTTCTACAACCCCCCCTCCCCCCTTTCCACCCCCTCCCGCCCCTTAAATCGTGGGACGACAAGAATAAGAATAAGAATAAGAATAATATTTATTTGCAAGAATATAGGTATGATACATGGTGATAATACAATATGATTGTTAGGTCCATATATTCAGCCTAAAGAGAAGGCGTGCAGATTTTCGATTACAGTTTTATTATTATTAACAATTTTTATTATTATATTTTAAACGTTTGACAAATGTAATTAAATAATCAACACTCATGCAGACAAAGCACCTACTCTTACCTAATAAAAAATAAAATGTCAAAGATCAAGTGATGTCGCCATTAAAATCATAAATCATGTCATACATTTCAAGCTATGTCAATCCACAAGTAATCAAAGTAATGTCAATAGAATTAATAAATTCATTCATAGTAATATCCAAAATGGGGACCCAGGTAGGGTGTGGAAATTTCTCAAATCTTTGGGGGTTGGAAGAAAACGTCAAGATGCAATTCCGAAAGACCTTCACGTTGATGTGCTAAATCAACATTTCGCTGCCTCGTCTAACTATGACAAGACGACTAAGGCACAAACAATTGGTTTTCTTTCATCTCTTCCAGAACCCAACTATCCACCATTTGTCTTTGATCTTTTCACTGCTTGTGATGTTAGGAGGACCATTGTATCAATATCATCAAATGCAACGGGTACGGACTGTGTCAGCCGTCATATGATCCTTCCCATCCTCGATGAACTCCTTCCCATTATCTGCTACATCTTTAATTATTCCATCACTACCGGTGTCTTTCCGACTTCATGGAAGAGTAGTCAAATCATTCCCATACCTAAAAAAGCTAAACCCTTAAATATCACTGATTACCGCCCAATATCCATACTCCCATTCCTATCCAAGGTACTTGAGCGACTTGTCCACACACAAATCAGTAGATTTCTTCTCAAAAATAATATCCTCAACCCATTTCAATCCGGTTTCCGTCCTGGTCATAGCACTATAACGGCTCTGGTTAATATCACGGATGATATCAGGTCCGGTATGGAAGTTGGAAAGCTAACAATCCTTGCCTTGTTGGATTTCAGTAATGCTTTTAATACTGTTGATTTTGATGTGTTGCTATGCGTTATGCGTTCTCTTAACATATCTCCGACAGTGATTGACTGGCTTCAAAGTTACCTGTGTGGACGCCGGCAACGTGTATGTATTGAAAATACGTTATCCAATTGGTGTGATACTGTCGTTGGCGTACCCCAGGGCGGCGTTCTCTCCCCTTTACTTTTCTCAATTTTCATAAATTCTATATCAACTAATATTTCTTCCTCTTACCACCTTTATGCAGATGATTTACAAATCTACCACCAAGCATCGCTTCAACAAATAACGGAAGCTATCGAATTTATTAACAGAGATCTGAACAACATATGCAACTGGAGTAGGGCCTATGGACTTAAGGTGAATCCTACGAAATCACAGGTAGCAATCTTGGGCAGTTCCAGAATTGTATCGAAAATTGAGTGGGATGATATTCCCCCTGTTACCTTTGACAACACAATAATACCTATCTGTAAAAAAGTTAAGAATCTCGGTGTATATATTGATTCTAGTTTATCTTGGGATCCACAAATAACAGAGGTGAGTCGTAAGCTGTTCGCATCTGCGGGCTCTTTAAGGAAGCTTCAAAATCTGCTGCCAATGACTACCAAAATTGCGCTTGCGAACGCATTACTGTTATCCATACTTGATTATGCAGATGTCAGCTATACCGATCTCACCGAAAACCAGTTAGACAAACTTGAGCGTCTTCAAAATGTCTGTATAAGGTTCATTTTTGGCTTACGCAAATATGACCATGTTTCACAGTTCAGAACACAGCTCGGATGGTTATCAATAAGACTTCGCCGGGATGCTCACGTTCTTTCGCTACTATATAATATATTATTTAGCCCTTCTTCTCCTTCCTATCTTAAGGGACGGTTTGAGTTCCTTCATGACACGCATTCGAAATGTCTAAGGTCGTCAAAGAACCTGAGGTTAAAGATGCCATATCACTCTTCCATGTTCTATGACAAATCGTTTACGGTCACTGCAATCCGACTATGGAATAAACTTCCTGTCAAGATAAGACAAGCACAGACTTTAGCCAAATTTAAAACTATGGTAAAGGAACACTATTTGTCTATGTAGCATACTTTTTATGTACGAGTGTGCGTTATTTAGGTAGGTATGTATGTGTATGTATATGTGTATGTATGTATGTATGCATATATGTAGGTATGTATGTATATATGTGGATATGTATGTATATATGTATGTATGTGTCTTATGGTTATGTATGTTTAGGCAGTATAATCACTTGATAAATTGTATCTATGGAATGTACGAAAAGTATAGCAGATCTATAAGTACGCCAAACAACTACCACTCTTTACCTTACCAACTTCTCCATCCAAAGGTTGCCTGGTAGAGATCGCTTTTAGCGATAAGGCCGCCCATTGTATTGCTATCAGTATATAATGTATGTCATCTTAAGTTATTGAACTGGCGTACAATAAAGTGTATAATAAATAAATAAATAAATAAATTAGATCTGATTTACAACTATTAAAAAAGTCATGCAAAGTGTAAAATGATTTGTCAATGAGCCACGACTTCAACATGCGACAGAATCTACTCTTTGGCATTTTTTTAAATTCTTCTGGTACAGCGTTATAGATACGTCCGCACATTGCGGTACAATTCTTTTGATACAATGTCGTTCTAGGTACTTTTGCTAAAACAATTCGGTCCGGGTTCCGGGTATTCCTCAAAAATACGTCCTTAGCCGTTTTGAATAGACCTGGGTGTGTCTTTACAAATTTGGCTGCCTCTAATAGTTAAAGTTAGTATTTGTAAGTTTTTAAATAATGGTTTGCAGGATTGCCATGGCGGAATACCAGCAATTGCCCTAATACATTTTTTTTGTGCCAGAAAAGCTTGCTGTACGTCTGTGGAGTTCCCCCATAAGACTAGACCGTAGCTCAGTACGGAAGACACGTAACCGTGGTATGCAGCTAATACAGTTTTTAGGGTTTCGTAGCCAAATGGCAAAAACGGAACCCTTATAGATTCGTCATGTCTGTCTGTCTGTCTGTCTGTCTGTCTGTCCGTCCGTGTGTCACAGCCATTTTTCTTCGAAACTATAAGCCCTATGCTATTGAAACTTGGTAAATAGATGTATTCTGTGAACCGCATTAAGATTTTTATATAAAACTAGAAAAAAAGTAGTAAATTTTGGGGGTCCCCATACTCAGAACTGAAACTCAAAAAATTTTTTTTCATCAGACCCATACGTGTGCGGTATCTATAGATAGGTCTTCAAAAATGCTATTGAGGTTTCCAACATCATTTTTTTTCTAAAATGAATAGTTTGCGCAAGAGACACTTCCAAAGCGGAAAAATGTGTGTCCCCCCCCCTCTAACTTCTAAACTAAGAGAATGATAAATCTAAAAAAATTATATGATGTACATTGCCATAAAAACTACCAACGAAAATTGGTTTGAACGAGATAGAGCTGGTAGTTTTTTTTTTAATACGTCATAAACCGCAATTTTCGGTTGGAAAAATCACTACCACTGTGAACGTGTTAAAACATCAATCAAAAGTTACAACGAACTATGAGAACTTTTATATTATGTTATTTGCTGCTACGAAACCCTTCACGGGCGAGTCCAACTCGCACTTGGCCGGTTTTATTTTATTACTAGTATTACGCAAAGAGTATAACACATAAACATATTTATTAATTTTGTTGCATATCTTTTTAACGTGGTTCTTCCAATTTATGTTACTATCTATGGTTATACCTAAGAAAGACAAGTCTTTAACTCCTTTTATTTTATTTTCTCCATAGTTTATATTTAAACTTGGATAAGTTCTATAACCAGAAGAAAATCGGATATAACTGGTCTTGCTCAGATTTACCTGTAAATTATTATCTTTCAGCCATGTCACAATGTCATTTATTGTAGCATTTATGTCAATTACAAATTTATCAAAGTCAGTATCATTATCACATGTCATAATCAAAGAAAGGTCATCAGCATATAAAATACAATGATTGGAAGTGATTTCAGTGAGGTCATTAATATATAACAAAAATAACAATGGCCCCAACACACTTCCCTGCGGACAATCCGAAGTCCTACCCTTCGGACGACCGCGAGGTTCATTTTTCAGGTCTAAATTTTCAGAACGGAAGCGAGCAAACCAATAACAGGCGGTGCGTTGGTTTGTAGTGTGAGCTCCGTAAACGTCGTTGATGTTGCGTGCCGCTTGTGGCGTGTTGCTGCCACGATTATATTCATATTCCATAATTACTCGATTTTTTAACGTATCGTGTTAATGATGAATGAGATGACGAAAAAGATTGAAATGTGATGAAAACATTACACTAATCAAAAAACAAATGACTACATTTAGCAAATGAATTCCATGTTTTTAAAATTAAATTAATTTAAATTAGAATTCTTAGCCCAACAAAAATTATTTTGATTTGAAATGGCCAGTACTGCAGAACGGCAATTACATAGGTAAAGACCTATTACCTCAATGTCGTTTTTATGATTGAGCTCACGCTCAACGTCTATGCTGAGAATCTCCAGGCTGTCCTTTAGTGGAACCGTAATGTTCTGAAGGGAGGGTAGGGATAGGAAAGGGAACTTCTTAGCTGTAAACGCATACGCCTGTGTTTTTCTGGTTGTCTGAACCGCATTAGGAAATGCGGCCCAGGTCCCGGTCGAGATACGCCACCAGTTGCCATCGCTTCTCCTCTACGTCGCGTCGCCCCTCCGCTGGTCGGCCAGAATAGCTCCCCTGCAGAGTACTATCGTCCGCATAGCAATGAATGCACCCAAGGTACAGCATATCATTGATATGCAGTAGGAAGAGAGTGTTGGGGACAATACTGATTCCTGCGGTACTTTACCTGCAAAAAGCAGGAAGACTGAACATCGCAGAGAACCCGTATACGTCGCCCACGCAGTAAGCTGGTCAACCAACGGCACAACTGAGGCGATAGACCATATGCCGGCATCTTGGAGAGAAGCGATGCATGCCATACTCTGTCGAAGGCTTTACCGATGTGTAGGCCAAAAGCCAAAGACTCGCCATGCCTCTCCATAGCCTCACTCTAGGTGTGCGATATGTACGGTAGGAGGTCACCCGTAGATCGTTTCGGACTAAAGCCATATTGACGGTAATTAATTAGCGAGTGAACCTCCAGATAGCGCGTGAGTTTCTAGTTTTGTCTGTATATACATACCTATACATAAAGATTTGAATTCTTTTCTGCCAAGTACCTAGGCTAAGTAGCGTAATAACATGGTCCTTATGTATTGTACCACGTTTTATTGCTATTCGCTTAAAAATTTAATTAAAATTATTCAGTACATTCTACATTTTGCTATAATATATACAAAGATTTTTATTGTTCTCTGCTGAGTCCATAAATATTTGGCGTGATAATATATGTAGCATGTGTATAAAACTTATCTTGTACAAATTTTCCTGCAATGTTTTAGTTAAATCAATCCAACGACTTACATATTTCATTGCTCTCTGCCTAGCCCCTACAACATTTAGCGTGATAATATATAGCCTATGTAGAAAACTTAGTTCTAGTTAAGATTAGTGCAAAATTAGAATTAAATCTATTTGGTACTTTTTGGAATCCTTCCGGACAAAGCCAAGCAAACAGATAAACTACATTTTTGACTTTTATATCTTACGTAGAACATACAGCGAATTTTTTTAAATATATTCGATGTACTTACAAGTTTGAGTTTTCTATCATTTTATGATAATACTAGCTTGTGCCCGCGACTTCGTTCGCGAGGTGATTTTAAGTATTAACTAATCGACTTTGACCTGTTCAATGCATAGGGCTTCTAGTATAACATAGGTCAAGCTGTATTATCATTTCCGCTACACCGATTTAGATTAAATATACAGCAATATTTAAGTTGTAACCCTGAACAAATAAACAAACAAACAGGCTGACACGAAGAAAAAATGTTATAGATTTGGAGTCAGAAGCCCTAAATTAGTCGTTAACAGTTTTTTTTTTATTTTTTTTTATTTTTTATTTTTTTTATATACCACTAAGGTGGCAGATAAGCATACGGTCCACCAGAAGGTTTGGTGGTCACCGCAGCCTATGCACGTTTGCAACACTAGAGGCGCCACACTCGCGCTGCCGACCCTGTAAAAACCTTCTTAGACCCCTTTTGAAGAACTCCATAATGAAGGTGTTTGGGAAGACCGAGGCAGGAAGATCAATCCACAACCAAAGCGTGCGCGGAAGAAAACCCCTATCGGATCTAACCGTACTCGAACGCTCCGGACGTAGAGTTTCAGGATGAACTCCCTGTCTGTGGCGAGCGGTGCGATGATAGAACCCTCTAATGTACCGTCACAGCTATTTTTACAGTTTTATAATAGTAGAGATAGAGGTATTGTATAGATAACACACGGAGCTACGCCTTCCGCATCCAGTGCTTGCTACCTTTAAAATGTCGTCGGTCGATCGACGAGGCATACTAATATTATTTTGATCTAGAGTCCTATTAAAATAATATCCGACAATGTTATAAGCATTACTATTTCACAATATAATACCAGCACCATAATGGAAATTCAAAATATTTGAGCTGCTTACCTTTAGTTGTCCCCAACCACTTACAAACAACTTATCACCATCAGGTACTGTATCGCCTTCATTTTTCATTTTAATACTAGCTATTTTATCATTGAATTCCAAATTCCTTTTTAACTTCAGTATAGCTATATCGTAGTCGTTACCTGTTCTACTAGAGTCATATTTGTCATGCAAACGAAATTCTGCCACTTGACGAACTTCACCACCTTGGGCGCGATATGATGAGCCGGCTCGGATTTTATAATTGTCAATTTCTGATTCTCTTTGAAAAAAAGAAAATAAAGATAAAATCGTAATTGTATATTCTTATGGCATATTAGCTGACCCGCGCAACTTTGTTTGTGACACATATCTAAGAACAAGAGGGAGGGAAGAGGGAAGTGATATTAATATTAAATGAGATGTTCCCGTCGTGTTTCGCGTCGCTATTATGAAGGTTATTGTGAGCGAATGCTATCGCAACTTCTTTTTAGAACTTTTAAGGATAATCAATTCTGTAATATACAAACCTCCGTATTTGAAAAATTTTTATTGTTCCGTACCTAAAAGGAAGAAACGGAACCCTTATTGGATCACTTTGTTGTCCATCCGTCCGTCTGTCGTAAAGGTATGGAGTTGAAATTAATACCATATATCAAGGTATATAGCCCCTTGATGCTGTATAAAAATCAAACTTCTAAGTTAAAGCAGAAAAAAGTTAATCGTCAAAAACGTGTAATTCGACACTCCAAGGGAATCAAAATTAATAGGGTACTTCCCTTTAACCTAGAATTATGTTATTTGGCAATACAACATCCTCATAAACCTAATATATAGGGAAAAATCTTAAAATTGCACATTTGTGATGAAATCATAACGAAAACAGTGCTTAAAGTCGGCAAAATAAATGGTAAGTCACAAAATAAATAAATAAATAAAAATACTCCGCCAATTGCACGTACTGATTTGTCAATATTTTGTAAACTTATAGATTATTATGTTTACACAACATTTAGATTAGGCTTTTAATAACTTAAATAGTGAATTTTTTTATCTTTCTAAAAATAACAACTCGATAATTCTATCAGACTTTTCTGTTAAGAAGACAACAAATCACTAAAATAGTTAGTCAACGTCGAATAAACTCAGCTAGCTAAAACTTTTATCTAATGTCATTGTGGCGTGAGCGCACTTGCTAAGGTTTGTGGTGCAGATAGCGTAAGTTTGATTCCGGCTTTTGCAAACACTCTTTTTGAGAATTTCAAAAATATATCACAGTGTGAATAACAAGAAGTATAGATGAGTTTGGCAACGTAATAATAAATTTTTACTTCTAATAATTATACGGAAACATTTTAAGACTTATTTCTTTTTAACCTGGATAGTATATGCCATGCCATGTTCAGTTCATCTTAAATAAATCTTATTTTGGAAAAATCCTTGCTAGTATGGATACATAGAAATATTTGGACCCAGGACCTCCGCGCGGCAGACGGTTACACTACTGAATGCGCCACCGAGGCAATCAAAATAAAATAATTAATATAAAATCAATACTCACTCTTCATGACAATGAGCCGCACTTAGCACAGTTTTTGGTGCTATAATGACAGCGCCACATCTATACCTATTATTTATTATCATTGCTACTTGATATGGCGCTTTTGTGATAGGAATTTCTTCACCTCCCACTATTCTATTACTATCTTTGGCGTTCTTTTCTTGTGTCGATAATACTGTAACAATAGAGATAAAATTTTAATGGGATGCTTCTACTTTTAATTTAAAGCAGGATTCTTGTTTTAGTCAAGCTAATTTTTTATTCATTTTAATTGGTTCAGAAGTTTCATCGGGGTAATTCTTTATTAATCATCGGTGGACGGAGGTCGAGGGACCCCTGACCTCCGTCCACTAGTACGATGGCAGAATAGAACAGAATAGAAAAAGAATAATTTTTATATTGATGAATTTTTACAAAACAGATTTCACTCGTAAAAAAACAAAAATTGCCTGGTCTACATTACTAAAAAAAAATTGCTTAAGTGCGACAAGTCAGATCTAAGTTTATGTCAAACCTGTGTAAGATGAATTCAGAACAGTAAGGATCTGGACCCTCACTGTTCTGAATTCATCTTACGGCTAAGAAAAAATAATTTATTAGTGTCTAAATAGTTTATTGTTATACATAGGTTAACATCAAAACATTTAATTAATAATCTCAAGCAACTTTTCTGTGTCCTCGCGGTTTAGATCTCTCAAGAACTCAATGACCAAGTACTTAGTATCTATTTAATTAAGGTGACTAAGAGTTAGTATCCTTTAATAATAATAAATAAATAAATATTTGTGAACATTCTTATACAACATCATCTGGCCTAAATTAGGCTAAAAATAAGACTTCTGACAGTGTTCCTCAAGTTGGCAGTCCTGTCATGAGCCTCTTCACGCAGCGCTTGATGAACCCGAAAACACATGTGCGTGCAGATCATTCCAAGTTTCTTTATTTCGACTGAGGAACGATCTTTTGAAACGCTCAGTTCTGGCGAAGATTCTCTCCACTGTGTATGAGTGGCATCTCTGCCCGACATGCTTTGTTCGGGATCGGAAAGGAGAGGGTGGAATCAGGTTGAAGAGCTCTTCAGAACACTTGCCGTGATACATTCGGTAGAAGGCAGCCAAGGACGCTATGGTTCTCCACTGCACTAACGGCTCTAGCCCTTTCAGCCCAAATACTTTTTTTTTTGCATTTCTATGATTTTTTCGGTTTAAGTCGACGAAATATATGCTAGAAGACATCCAAAAAATAAAATAAAAAATTTGATGTAAAATGATGCGGCGTGGTATGGTAAAATGATGCGGCGACGGTGCGGCGCCGGTGCGGCGGCGGCGTGTACGCGACACGTATACACAGTACAGAGTGCGGCAACGGTGCGGCGCCGGTGCGGTTGCGGCGTCGTGTATAGGGGCGCTAAATGTTAAGTGGAACAAACCTTAAGCGCTCCTGTACACGACGCCGCAACCGCACCGGCGCCGCACTGTCGCCGCACTCTGTACTGTGTATACGTGCCGCATACACGCCGCCGCCGCACCGGCGCCGCACCGTCGCCGCATCATTTTACCATACCACTACACAGTTGTTAGTATTACATTGCTGGCTACACAGATCACGCGTGTTAAGATGTCTATTTTAACGAAAAAAAAATCGGTTGTCTATAAAGTTGGTTTACTGACGATGGTTGAACGTGACAACGTCATAAGAAAATAAAAATAGAAATAAAAATAAAAATAAAATAAATATAAAAACATCAATTGATATAATTATAAAAACATCAATTGATATAATTATAAAAACATCAATTGATATAAATATAAAAACATCAATTGATTATAGTGCCATCGAGGTAACGACGTATTGCGTCATCATTTTTCGTTCGTGCAGCCGGCTCCATCGAATTATAAGACGTTGTCACGTCAAAAAAGAAGTCTTATTATATGTACAAGAAATGGCAAAATGAAAGGCGTAAATTCATCAGAAAGTTGAGGGTACATCCTATTCTCATGCGGAGGGAGCAATATGGTGAATTTCATACACTTTATGAAGAACTACGAAAAGATGGGGACAAGTTTTTATTTTTCTCGGCATCGGGTAGCTCCGCAAAATTCTCGATCATAATAAGGCAGATGTCGAACCAAGCTTTTAAAGTTTTACGCTTATCTTTGTAAATTTCTAAATTTTTGTCCCATAATACTTCCCTCTCCTCAACTACTCTATGAAAATTTCATGATAAAAACTTTCCATGATTGTTTTTTGCTAAAATACTCATACACATGCACTATAATAGCCAGCCAGTAATGGAATGGCAACACGGTTAGAGACACGGCGTGTGCGCGGCGAATGTGCGGCGGCGGTGCGGCGCCGGTGCGGCGGCGGTGTGTACGCGGCACTTATACACAGTACAGAGTTGCAGCGACGGTGCGGCGCCGGTGCGGTTGCGGCGTCGTGTACAGGAGCGCTAACACAATAAAGAAAACCGCAGTGCAATCGGTTAAGCGGTTACAGAGATTAGCGTGCACAAACATACAGACAAACAGATAAACGGACCTACAGACAAACAGACAAAAATTCTAAACATCATTGTTTTAGGTTCTATTGCGTTCATAAAGCCCCCCTATAATTTTATTTTTATTTATTTTCCATGTACAGACAGCGACCTGTTACGATTTTATTATATGTATTGATTGATTGATGACGATTATAGCAGCATTACAAGATGCACACTATGCACAGTCTAAATTACGTAACGATGTGACTGTGGGATTCTTTTCTATACTAGTGGCAGCTGAAAATGGGGCGGATGGTCTTACACCATCCGGCAATGTTAATGATTCGTCTTGTTGGCTTGACGCTGTTAATCCTTTCATGATATTATCATTCGGTTCTAGTTATAACACGTCATTCCATACTTGCAGCATTCTTGGCACGCTCAAAAGTGTTTCTGCTCCAGGTGGTAATGGCGACGAAAATCGTTCAGCTATAAAAATAAACATAATTTAAATTAAATTTTAGAAAAAGTACATATTCTACGAACAATTATATGATTAAATAATCTAAGGTACCTAAGGTTATTATTTTGCCAAATTTATAAAAAAAGAATTAAAATATGAAATAGAATAAAGACGTATATTCTAAAACTAGCTGACCCTCGCAACTTCGTTTACGTCACATAAGGTGTATGAAAGGACAGGTATTTCTTCAACAGACTCATGGGAGCCTATGAAACTGCCCTGTTTGCTTAATCATAAAAGAGCTTAAAGATTAAGTCCATTGTAAAACAAATCAGTCCACGCCTTCGGCGCAGACTGAATTATTTTACAACAGCGTTAATCATTAAGCTCTTTTATGATTAAGCCAACATGTCAGTTTAGATTTACCTTTACATTCAAAGGAATCCTTGAATTCTAGGTTTTGCGAAAGTTGAGATGTCTCTTTAAGATTATTTTTGTAGTATGCTAACTGATCATAAATTTTAAATACGGAAAAAGAATTGGTTTCGAGCAGGATTCGAACCTGCGTCTTGGGCGATCCGTGCCGACGCGTTATCCACCCGCTACCGAAAATTTGAGATGTCTCTATTTCCAGAACTACAAAACTCTCAACATTGAAACTTGTGTGAAACAATCCTTAAAGTACTTCCTTTTTAACACTGAAAAAAAAAATTGGAATCGGACTACACATTGAGAAGTTACAACTAAAAAAACATTTTCTCTTTAGTCCTCTGTCCCAAAGGAACCGCGCAGAATATCGGGATCAAAAGTATCCTAGAACCTTTCTCGGATTATAAGCTCTGATTGTACCAAGGTTCATTCAAATCGATTCAGTAGTTTCGGCGTGATACTTATTCGGGATACAGACAGACAGACATGAAAAGTTTAAATTACATTTCCGGCTTTTGGATCGATTAGAGAACGCTCTCAAATTAAAATTTTCTAAATATCTTCCATGTACAGACTCTCGACCCTCAACAGTTTTATTATAAGTATAGATAGTTCAGTATATTCGTCCTCCACTTATCCTTAAACAAATGACGGTATATAGCATGCGCCTAATATAGGTACATAAAACATCGACGAATTTTATTAAGTGTTTTATTATGTGTACCAAAAAATCATTATAATAAGCACAAATAATTTTAATCATGGATGAACTGAATGACGTTATTTTAAAAGTTACAACGTAAATAATAAGACATTTTTTGTGTCTTATTATTTACGTTGTAACTTTTAAAATCCCAATGACAACAATGAATTTGACAAACCGCCATTTTAAAACATAAATACTTACGTAATGTTAAGTAAATTATGACAAAACTTACCCGTTGACGACTGTTACTCTATTCGTCTTTTATCTGTTTCTGTACGAAACATATCATTATTACGAAATTGTTCTCAAGTATTATACTTTCCTTTATCCTCGAAGGGGAAGGCAGAGCCATAGTTTACTGATATATTGTAGTAAATAAGAAATTAAGCATAGGTACTCAATTATACTTGAATAAATATGCTTCCTTAAATAAAATTTTGCCCGTTCTTTTCTATTCATTCTTTTTTCTTTTGGGGCACTAATGTAGCTGCCACAACTATTGCGATAGCCGTTATAGTTGTGGCGCTTGCTTTGAAAGAGTGGCATGACGTCCGTACACTACGACAGAGCATAGGCAACTGATGGTTGGATGTCCGACCGTCGGAACGTCTGTAGCAATGTTGGATTGGTTGCTCCGTCGGCCGCGATTTGGTCGGGTCCAACCAAATCGAAACGTGTGTTAATAACTTAAACAATGACAATTATTTCCATGTAGGTATTCTTACAGACAGGGTTGCCAGTTTTTAAATTTACCCCAAAAATTAAGGAGAATACAAAGCATTTTTTTTGCAGATTGAATTATTTCTATTCATATTTACAATAATAAGCAATTTCAAGGGAAGTGAAGTTTTTCAATTTGTGTAGCAAGTTCCATCAAGTGCCATTAATCAGCAGTATCAATAATGCCCTGGAGATGTTACATGCTATGTAGTTACTTTTATGCAATAAAGACTTTGGAAAAAACAAAAATAAACCGTCAGTGTTAAGAATTTGAGTAATGATATTGAAGAATTTATGTTGGCCTCTCAATTGTAGGACGTGCCTACTGAAAACGGTTCCCTAACTTATAAACATGAACAGAACCGACTTACCAACATAACTTAAAACAGTCAAGCAAAATACCAAAGACCGCATGGTGACTATCACTGTAATGAGCAACGATGTTGAAAATCTGAACTTTTATACCTATTTTATATTACAGCCGTAGGCTACAAATACTAATATTCAAAAATTAAAGTTTTTTTTTTGTTTGTCATCGTTATAAGTCGAAGGGTCATAGGATCCTAGCCGGAACGCAAGGGCCCTTGCGTCAGTGTTTCCATTGCGCATGGGGGCGCTGGAGCGATGCCATAGGCCCGCGTCTCGATAAATTGAGGCTTGGCTGTCTCAGCTTCACTAGCAAACCATGACGACCTTGAAGATGTGACTTGAGCAAACAAGACTTACCAACATAACTTA
The DNA here is from genome assembly GCA_933228765.1 of Miltochrista miniata. Lineage (NCBI taxonomy): Eukaryota > Metazoa > Arthropoda > Insecta > Lepidoptera > Erebidae > Miltochrista > Miltochrista miniata. The sequence goes on along the minus strand of OW121773.1, from coordinate 16,916,633 downwards.
AAACAGTCAAGCAAAATACCAAAGACCGCATGGTGACTATCACTGTAATGAGCAACGATGTTGAAAATCCGAACTTTTATACCTATTTTATATTACAGCCGTAGGCTACAAATACTAATATTCAAAAATTAAAGTTTTTTTTTTGTTTGTCATCGTTATAAGTCGAAGGGTCATAGGATCCTAGCCGGAACGCAAGGGCCCTTGCGTCAGTGTTTCCATTGCGCATGGGGGCGCTGGAGCGATGCCATAGGCCCGCGTCTCGATAAATTGAGGCTTGGCTGTCTCAGCTTCACTAGCAAACCATGACGACCTTGAAGATGTGACTTGAGCAACCAAGGGGGGCAACCGCCACAATCTGGGCTGTCAGACCGGTCATTGACGAGTGGTTGAAGATGAACCACGGCGCTCTCTCTTATCGGTTGTCACAGATGCTTACCGGGCACAAAAGCTTCGGTAAGGATCTGTGGTGAGTACACCGGGAAGCCAAGGGTGAGTGCCAGCCCTGCTAGGAGCGCAGAGCGAGGACAGAGGTGCTCCACACGTGTAGCACGAGTGGGTGCACGAGTGCACAAGGTGGGCGCAACAGCGCCAGGTTCTCGTGGCAGGGCTGGACGTGGACATTGTCTCGCAGGAGACTATGGTGCGAGCCATGGTCTCCAATGGGAGTAAGTGGGACTCCGCTACCTCTTTCTGTGAGCAGGTCATGCTCGTGAATCTCTTTCAGGTGGGAGGGAGCGGGAGAGAACTCTCTCATCCGAGTTCCGCAGTCTGCCTGCGGCGGGGGTGCCGCAGACGTGTTTTCGCCCGAACAACCTCCCAAAGACGCGGGACAGCACCCGAACCCTCCCCCGTCCCCCTAGATGTGGCCGCAGTGGTAGTCGTAGGGCTGTTGGTAGTGTGGTTTTTAGTCGGTAGGAGTCCGGCATGGCATTCCTATTGGATAATCCTCACGTTAAATAAAAGGTCATAGGATTTGAAAATAATGATGGCTTTGAGTCTTAACAGTAATATAGATAATTCTCTCGAATAAAAAAACGTTTATGTGATAGCAAATTGTATGCAGACAGACCCAGATGTGTTTCTTCTAGTAAAATAAAATTATTTATTTGATACTGAGGCTGTAAACTTTGTTCTAATAGATAACTGAACTGTTTTGAGGAAGCTAACCCTGGAACTCTACATGGGGTGCTGGCGCACCCCAGACCAATTTGTTCTCAGTTAATTTTCTAACCACGGATGTGCGCGTTATAGTATTCTAGTTTGGTGGTAAGTGCTTGCGATTCATCAGTACCGCGACGATAGTAGCATCGTATGGTCTCCTGTACATTTGCTGTGGATAAGTGTAGGAAGTATTTTTATTTTTTACTTGTTTTTGTTTACTAGAAGAATGTATATATATTGTGTGTATGTATTATAATTATGTAGATGCAATTGCCAGAAATAGTTAATTTTTTATAACAAAACTAAAGGTGGTTTAGGTGTTTTTGATGCAATAGCAAAAAAATATTCCGTCCAAAGATAAACCAGATTTCGGTCGACGTGTTTATTTTAAGGGTTACTAAATGCTGTTGAAATTGGCTCTTGGGTTCTCTTCAAGTGCCTAACAGCATATAACAAGAAAAACATAAAGTTTCGCGTTACATTTCTTATAATTAAAGCTCATTCGAGAACATTTCGACTGTTGTTAGAGATGGGAAGAATTGAAACGTCCACCTCGTAACGATAGATAGTTTATTGTATTCTTGTTATACAATGAATATTGCAAGTATCTTGTAGTACATATATTTATATGCTGAAAAGGTTGTAAGATAGGTAATTGCCATGTAATCTTGACTGTAATGGCTACTTTGTAAAAAGGATAAATTGATGCCATGTAATATTGTATGTAATGGCTGACAAGGAAAACAGAATGACGACGCAACTTTGGTTTTTTACTTTTTCTTGACCAAAGACAATATTTGTAGAATCTAGTAGCATAGACTAGATAGTTGTGTTTTTGAGTCTGGCTAGCGGCGATGGTCAATGATCATCATTGACATTCTCCCCCCCCTTGAAAGCCTGACTTTCAAGAGGCTCCGGAACATTTTCGGGTAGAGCACAAATTTTAGATACTGCTCGCTTGATTAGTCCCTTTTGAGTATAAATGTCGATGACTCTTGTGACGCCATCGGTGCCTGGATATAACTGTTGAACTCTTCCAAGAAGCCACTTCATAGGAGGAAGTTGTTCATCCTTGATAATAACTAAATCTCCCATCTTCACGGTGGTACCTTTAGTACGCCACTTTACTCGTTGTTGAAGATCCGAAATATACTCCTTTGTCCATCTTTGCCAAAATGCTGACGAATCCGCTCTAATAATTGGAAGCGATTTACGGCTATACGTTCAGTGACTGGAGAAGGCAGCGACGTTAGCGGTCTTCCAATTAAAAAATGTCCAGGCGTTAAAGGTGACAAATCCGATGGATCCGTTGACATAGGTGTCAACGGCCTGGAATTCAGAATCGCCTCTATTTGCGCGAAAAGCGTACTAAGTTCCTCAAAAGTGAGGCTTGTGTTGCCAGCAACGCGTTTTAGGTGAAATTTAGCCGCTTTCACCCCAGCCTCCCAAATCCCGCCAAAATTGGGCGAGTAAACTGGAGAAAATTGAAATTCGATGCCCTCGTCACAAGCAAACTCATCGACAGCGCGTTGACTTGCTTTAAGAAATTTGTTCAACTCTGCGTTCGCGCCTACAAAGTTTTTACCGTTATCACATAATAATTTACGAGGTTTCCCACGCCGGGAAATAAACCTACGCAAGCACAAAATGAACGAAGCTGACGTTAGGTCACTAACGACCTCTAGATGTAAAGCCTTTGTGCTCAAGCATACGAAGACGCAAAGGTAGCATTTAGTAGTTTGAGATCCACGACCCTTACGAGAAGATATGTAAAATGGACCAGCAAAATCAGCACCACACATCTCAAATGGAGAAGCAGGATTAACTCTGGGAGAAGGTAAGTTAACCATAATTGGTTGCAGTGTCTTTCCTTTAAATCTTACGCACGTTACGCATTTATGTACGGTTTTAGTCGCTAAGGCTCTACCACCAGTTGGCCAAAATTGATCACGAACGGAGCTAAGCAAAAGTTGAGGACCACAATGTAACAATCGACGATGTTCTTTTTCGAAGAACAACTTAGTGAACACGTGTTGGCTGTCAATTAAAATAGGATGCCTTTTCTCGTATTTGCAATGCAAGGCATTTTGGATACGACCGCCAACACGTAGAACACCCCTATCATCCAAAAAAGGACTCAAGGATAGAATGTTGGATTTAGAATTTACTGTTTGGTAAGTGGACAAAGAATGTATGTCTTTTGGAAAAGATTCGCGTTGGGATTGTTTAGCCAACATAATAAGAGAGTTGTGTAGTTCACTTCCAGTAAGGAAGCCGCAAATTTTGATATTTTTAGAATTGCAATTATTAATGAATCTCAGAGCGTAAGCAAATACTCTTTGTAGTTTATTAAAGTTAGAGTATTTATCGAAAGGTACTACATTTTTTATGTGTATTAAATTTGTTAAGCTTAATTTAGTTTCAGGTAAGTTTTCAAGATTAGCAATATTTTGCGGCCAATTTTCTGCACATTGGACGAGAAAAGAAGGACCATGCCACCACATGGAACTGTTTTTCAGCTGTTGTGGAGCAATCCCACGGGATCCCAAGTCAGCAGGATTTTTATCCGTAGGTACGTGTCTCCACTCGTATCGATCAGTTAAATTTCTTATTTCACTTATTCTATTACATACGAATGTTTTAAGAGTTTTAGGTTGAGATCTGATCCATCCAAGTACAATGGTTGAATCACTCCAAAATATAGATTTTGTTACATCCACTCGCAATGATTTGATTACTTTATCATGTAGTCGAGCACCTAACAATGCACCAAGTAATTCTAAGCGAGGGATAGTCATTTCAGGTTTAATTGGAGCCACTTTGGCCTTAGCACATAATAATTCTATAGTAGTTTTATTGTCTACCCCATTGGTTGACTTTAAATAAATACAAGCAGCGTAGGCTATTTCAGAAGCGTCAGTAAAACAGTGAATTTCTATATTTATTGGATTGCCAACCAACGCGTGCCTCGGTACTTCAAGTGTGGCCATATGTTGTATATTATTGACAAACTCATTCCAGGACTCCTGTATCGAATCAGGAACAGCATCATCCCAATTGGATTTTATTAACCATAGTTTTTGAAGTAAAGTCTTTGGTACTAATGTACATGCGGACAATAATCCTAACGGGTCAAAGATTTTACTTGAAGTGGATAAAATATGTTTTTTTGTTACTTTAGGAACAATATCTAATTTAGCTAAGAATTGTAATTTATCGGTATCGGGAACCCATTTTAATCCTAAAACAGTAGATTCCTTACAAAAATCCTGACTTTGATTAATTACCATGGGTAATTCATCAAAAATATCATGTGCATTAGTGCGAAACTTGCGCAAAGGTAGACATGCCTTCGACAACTCACGCACTACGCCTTTAAAGATGTCCTTTAAATCAGACTTGGAGTTTGAACCGGTAATCAAATCATCTACATAAAAATCATGACGGATGACATTAGCGACGGTTTCATTACTACTTTCATCTGCGAGTTGTATCGAACATCGTGTACTTAAAAATGGCGCTGCAGCAGTTCCATAGGTCACAGTATTTAATTGGTATGTTTTCAAAGGTTTAGTTTCTTCGTCCCTCCATAAAATAAGCAAGAGGTGACGTTGAGATTCATCTATCATAATTTGTCTATACATTTTTTCAATGTCTCCAGTAACGACGTAGGCGTTCTGGCGAAATCTAAGTAATATTGATAACAAGTCGTCCTGTACGACTGGACCGGCTAGCATAATGTTGTTTAAGGATTTACCAGAAGATGTTGTAGACGAGGCATTAAAAACCACTCGTAGTTTTGTTGTTTCGCTACTTTCACGAACCACCGCATGGTGTGGTATATAGTAGCCGAAAACAGGAGGATCTACTTCACTTAAATGATTGAGATGTTTGTACTCATGAATGAATTCGGTGTAGCCCCCTTTTAAATTATTTTTAAAAAGTCGTTTTTCTAAAGAGTAAAATCGTTTTTGTGCTATAGCTTGGGAGTTCCCCAGGACTTTCTCTGGGCACTCACTTAATGGCATTTTTACACTAAATCTACCGTTTGCTAGACGTTTAGTATTTTGCATAAAATACGCTTCACAGTATTCTTCTTCCCTTGACAATAGTTTTTTAGATGTAGTTAGTTCCTCGACCTCCCAAAATTTTGCAAGAGCATCGCGGATGTCTTGGGAAAAGTTACACTGAAGCTTAGAAGTAGTACTCTCGCCAGTCGGGCCAGCCACAAGCCAACCAAACTTTGAATGCTGAAGAGTGGGTTTGTTTCGCCCCAATTTATGTTGTGTGGCATCTACGATTTCCCAAAAGACGTCTGCTCCCAATAATAGATGTATTTCGGAAGGAAGGAAGAAACTCGTATCAGCCAATTGAATATTTGTCGGTAGATTCAATTTCGTGACGTCGATAGCTACTGCAGGTAGTCGACTAGTTATGTAAGGTATGACAAGACAAGAAACATCAATATGAAAGGAATTAACACGCGACTTAACACGTAGATTGCAGCCTTGAGTAGAATTAGTTATTGTGTTGTTTATTCCACAAATGGTAGTTGAATTAGTTTTATGACAATTAAGTTGCATAAATTTTTGTATCTTTTCAGATATAAAGGAGGATTGACTGCCACTATCAAGGAGAGCTTTGACAAGATGAGTTGTATTATTTTTGACATCAATTAACTCTACCTCAGCAGTACATAACAACACTTGGCCTGGTATAGCCGCAGACAAGGACACCTGCGCTGATGATGCAAGATGCGACTGCGGTACTGGCAAATGTTCGGATAGTGGTGGTGATTCTGATGACAACTGGTGAGAAGACGTAGGCTTATTACCAGTGACAGGTGAGTGAGATTGTTTTCTAGTATTATAATTATTATCATAATCTTTGTGTAGTAGAGTATTGTGTGTTTTCTTCTTACAGGTTCTGCAAGGACCTAAGCGGCAACGAGAGACAGGATGACCTGATCGAAGACAATTTTGACATAGATTATTCTTTGTAACAAAATTCATACGAGAGCCAATAGTCATTTGAATGAACTCATCGCATTGATATAAATAGTGATTTCCTTTACAAAGTACACAGGCCCTCCCACCACTCGACGCGGTGGACGATGTAGTAAAGGATTTTGTTAACTTAGTGTCCCTAGTAATATGTTTTTCAGATCGCATTGTTTCACTGTGGCCAAACTGCATAGTCTCCAAAACGTCGGCGCGATTACGCAAGAATTCAAAAAAGTCACTGCACGTAGGAGAAGTTTCCAGTGTATTACGATGCTCCTCCCATTTGCGACATGTGGCGCCATCTAGTTTGGACGTCATTACATAAATTAATAAAGTGTCCCAATGCTGCACTGGTTCCTTCAATTGTTCCAAGGAATTGACATTTTTGGTATAATAATCTATCATAAAACGCAAAGACTTATGTGACTCTTTGGTGAGTTGTTGAAAAATAAAAAAAGACCTAACATGGTTATTAACCAGAATTCTTTGATTATTGTACCGTTTGCACAATAGATCCCATGCCATTTCGTAGTTGGCTGCACAAAAGCTCACTGACTTGATAACCACCTTCGCACCACCTTCAAGGGAATCTCTCAAATAGTGAAATTTATATATTGCTGGGATAGTTTCATTTTGATGTATTAAAGACTCGAAGGTGTCACGAAACTCGAGCCATCGCGTGTGGTTGCCGTCAAAGGAAGGCAAGCTGATAGCAGGCAATTTAATGTTTTTATGAGAATGTGAAACAGAACTAGAACTATCCCCATGCTCACAAACACTTTGGCTGGAAACTAGACCTTTGTTGTATGTGTCTATAATCTTTTGCGCAACTGATATCGATTTATCAATGAAAAATTCAATTTGATCTCGTTCCTCCACTTGAACCGTGAAGTCAGAAGAAGATTTCTATTTTTGTTTGAATCTCACCAAAAGTTTGTACTAAGTCCTGAATTCGCGTTAACTTTAAGTTCAGTTCATTAAACTGCAAAGCATCTAACTTATCGGGCTCAATAGCCTTAAGAACATCTATATATTTCTTAAAATTAGTTATTCTAGCCTTAATTATACCTCTTTGTTGAATTAAGTCTTTTAATGTCTCCGACATGTTGCTTGGAAAAGGTTACAGCACCCAACACCGAAAATAGAAACGTAGTGAGGGTACAATAGTTGTAAACTTTTCAATGGAAACAATAAACAAACTTAAACAAAATTAACAATTAACGGAACGCACAGTTGAACAAGTTTCAAATATTTACAGTCAGCAATGTACTGCAAACCAGCAATGTACTCGCAAGTCACTTATCACGACCACCGCCATGTAATGCGAAGCGGCAATGAACTTGCAAGTCGCATGATGTAGTAACCGCAATGTAATGCAAAGCGGCAATGTACTTTAAAATAAAATGAATCAAACCTCGATACGGCCTTCACCAAATTGTAAATGGCCGTCGATGAACAGCTGTTTCGGTGAGGCCCGACTTATGCGCATGCAATGAGTTTGTTGTTGTTGCTCAACCGACTCTCATTAAGATTGTAGATTGTACTCGCCCAAACTTGTTGAACTAGGAAGGCTGAAGCGTCATGCAAGCGAAGTCTGGAATGGATTAAGGTTATACGAGAGTAAATGTTGTAATGATAAATATTATTTAGGATGGCACCTTTGCCTTTAGCTTGTAAGAATGCAACAGTTAGGCCAGGCAGTAGGAACAGTAGAAATTAACACTAAATATAGAAAACAAATGACTGTATCAGGTACACTGATACAAATTGGTAAAGTAGTAGCACATGGAACTATTCATGCCTGTATGCATTTCTAAGAAGTCTTGTTAATATGCAAGTATAAATTAAAGTAGTAAATTATTAACTAGGAATGCAAACTATGTAATAAATAGATGCAGGTTATAGTTTTTGTGGAAAGTACTTAGTTTATCACATGAAATGAAGCATAGTAAGTTGTTTACTAGAATAGTAAATAGACAACTTAGGATTTGAACAAAGCTTAGCACTTCATTTGTGAAATTGTTGGAAGAATAAGCTGAAATTAAAGGAGGAAATAAAAACTGGTTTTTACCTGGTATGTGGTGTACATTTTTGTAGGAAGTTAAAACTTACTTGGCGTACTAATGCCACATGAAAAGGTTTGAAAATAGAACGCAAGCGAACACAAGACCTGCAAAGAATTTGGTGTACGTAAACGCGCTTGCATGCCTCTCTTCAAATGCAGCATACCTTTTGTTGTAAGTCACCTTTCCACAGTGTAAGTTTATGCAATAATAAGTTGGCAGTGCAAGGCATTTTCTTAAATCCTCTTGCACCCGGTATTCAGTAAGGATCAACGTCGGGTCACCAATGTTAGAGATGGGAAGAATTGAAACGTCCACCTCGTAACGATAGATAGTTTATTGTATTCTTGTTATACAATGAATATTGCAAGTATCTTGTAGTACATATATTTATATGCTGAAAAGGTTGTAAGATAGGTAATTGCCATGTAATCTTGACTGTAATGGCTACTTTGTAAAAAGGATAAATTGATGCCATGTAATATTGTATGTAATGGCTGACAAGGAAAACAGAATGACGACGCAACTTTGGTTTTTTACTTTTTCTTGACCAAAGACAATATTTGTAGAATCTAGTAGCATAGACTAGATAGTTGTGTTTTTGAGTCTGGCTAGCGGCGATGGTCAATGATCATCATTGACAACTGTGACTACCAACAGTATCGAATCTACAAAAATGCGTTTTTTTATTTTACTGCACAAATCGATAATGCTATAAATATGAAGTATTAGAAACATTTGACAGATCTAAAAAAAAAGTTAATAGGTATTTAAACAAGTTTTGAGTCATACACATAACGGCAATTTCTAAATACTTAACGCATTAAGTAGTTGGCTTCTAGATTCTAGAACGTTATCGAACTGTCGAGAAAAACCGGTTCTGAGCGAGAGTCCGAGCCCACCTACAAAATAATTATTATAATATCGAGTTGTACTTCTTAGAGTGTGATTACTTAATTAATTAGTTTAAAACATGTCTGATACAGAAGTCAAAGAGTTAGTTAGGAAACGTAGTCCATCAAAGGGAAAATCTGAGGGCACGGTATTGCCCTCACCAAGTCGAGCCATAGCGAGGCACGGCCGTACTATCTTTTCTTGAAACCACTCAGGCTATTTTCTACGCCCTATAACTTCGATGTGGGTAAAGCTAGAAGTTTGAATTTACTGTTACTAAGTTTACATACCGTATATTTTGAATATCGTTCAGTTTGAACCGGCAGTTTAAGAATCATAACTAGCCAAAGTTGCTTAAAAATTCGTAGTCACTTACTCACTGACTGACCGATCATCAAAATTTTTAAGCTACTTCTAGTGAACATAGAACCTTTAAATTTAGATTGCAATGTATCTAGTGTTTAGTCTATAACCGGAGAAAAAATTTAAAAAATCTGGAATTTCAGTCTAATTTTCGAGTTTCACCAACTGCATAGATAACTTTGCAATCCCATATAAATTCAGAGAATTACAAAGTTACATCTGCAGTCAATAGTCCATTTCAACATGGCAATGTGGCACAACACCAATTACGTCAGACAAAAACTAAGGAGAAATGTGGACATGTAATATGTCTCTGCCTACTTTTTATAAATAGTTCTAAAGTCTTGACCTTTGTCTTGATTTCATCAAAACTCGTTGATTGATCCTATCGAAATTTGTTTCAGTTAAAAATTTGTCTTTATTAGTAACATTAGTTCAGTGAAGCCTAAATAAAAGTCATACGTTTAGTTACGATTGTAGGTATATGGTTGGTACTTTTGACTATAAAACGTAACATTTTTATTAACCTCCCGATGGTTCATGCTTATATTATTATCATTCTCTATCATAGTCTACCAAAAAGCAATGAAATGCCATCAAAAACAATAGGTACTTGAAATAAAACCAAGTCTCGCAACTCTGTTCTTCTACCGTCAAAAGTAGTGTGATTCAGATTCATGTCATTACCAAGTCGGTTATTTTATTTAGTCTCTGCATAAGGGACCTTCTGTCTTAAATTTTACGTAATTAGCTAACTCAACAACATCTTATTGTGTTCATAAATCAATATTTACAATCTCGATCGACATCGTCATTACAATTGATCAACTTGGCAATCGCAATAAACAATCTAATTTAATGTATTACTTGTGAGATAGGTACACATTACGTTTTCATGCGATTGCCAAATCAATCTATTTATTTAAAACATTCTTCTATCGTGTCAATGATTCATGTCTATTTTTTTTCTATACAGTTTTGGCATAGAACTCTGCCACCTCAACCGCTTTGTCGGTGGCGCCAATGAGATCGGTCTTAGAGCAGGATGTCGGGCAAAGGGGACAAGCAAGTAGGTGCAACATAGACTGCACGGGGACACCGCAGTTACATGTGGTTAGGGCCTGATCTCGCATTCCCCACCTGCATAGGTTTTGTCTGGACCGGCCGACCATTGTGCGTAAACGGTTGAGAGACCTCCATACTGGCCATCGGGGGTCGCGCCCTGAGAGTAGTTTTTCCTGGGGTGGTAAAAAGTCACAGGGTGGCGGGAGCATTTCCCCCCAGAGCGAGATTCTCAGCACATCAGGTTGTTCGTGTGAGGCTTTGGTGTTTTGGATGAAGCTTTTACGACATTTTAGACGCGCTCTGGGAGGTTGATGTGCGAACAGACAGTGTCGAGAGTCTGTCTCTTGCTTCGCCTTCTCTAATCTGCAAGCTGCGATTCGTCTTACGGCAGGTTGTGCGATACCGGCTAGCGGGTGGAGCATGGTGAGGGGAGTAGGCTTTAAACAACCGGTGATGATTCGGCAAGTATCGTTCAGTGCGACATCCACTTGCCTGGCGTGAGCTTATCGGTGCCACACAGGGCATGCAAATTCACCTGCAGTAAAGCACAAAGCCAGAGCAGATGTACGGAGGACGCTGGGCTCTGCTCCCCAGGCCGTACTTGTAAGGCGGCGAAGCAGGTTGTTTCGAGCCCCCACCTTGGCCTTAGTGTTTAGACAGTGAGTTTTAAAACTCAGAGTCCTATCCAAGGCAACACCAAGATACTTTGGGTGAGAACAGTGTTCAAACTCAGATCCCGCCCAGGCAACCCTGAGCTGACGTTTGGCATCCCGGTTGCGCAGGTAAAAAGCGCATACTTGAGTTTTTGATGGGTTGGGTTTTAGTCCATTTGCTCTATAATAGCCTTCCAATTCAATCAAGGCTGAACTGAGATGTTCTTCAGCTTCCTCAAATGTTTAGGTCTCAGTCGCCAGAGCCAAATCGTCCGCATATAGAAAACTCCGTGTTTTCGGAGCACAGGGCTGGTCATTAGTAAAAATATTAAAAAGGACGGGTGCGAGAACACTTCCATGGGGGAGCCCGTTTTTCTTACACCGCCACCTGCTTTTGTCTGTGGAGAGGTATACCTGGAATCGACGGTTGGACAGTAATTCTCCCAGCACCTTAACCAGCTTCGTGTCTTCAGTCATGGCTTCCACTTTTGTTAGCAGCCGTCTGATGTTGACGGTATCATATGCCGCTGAGAGATCAACCATACAGACGCCAGTAATTTGACCCAACTCAAATCCATTCTCAATGTACTGAGTCAGATTCAAAATTTGACTGGAACAGGATTTCCCGGGGCGGAACCCAGCTTGTTCCGGAATCAATGCACTGTCAATTTTAGGCATGAGGCGGTTGAGTATTAGCCTCTCAAAAAGCTTGTATGTGTGACATAACAGTGATACAGGCCTGTAGCTTTTAGCCTCGTTTGGGGGCTTGCCTGGCTTCAGTAGTGCCATAACTTTAGCTTTCCTCCAAACCTTGGGGATTTTCACTTCTCCTAAGCAGATGTTAAATAAAGCCAGGACACCGCAGGCGGGCCAAGGTGTTGGATCTGTTCCACTGTTAAGTCGTCAACTCCAGAGGCTTTCCCACATTTAAGCGACTGGATGCTGTGCACTAGTTCTGTTAAGGTAAACAGTTGGCAGATTGTATTAAGTGACAGTAGTGAATCGTTGGTTGGACGGGCCACTTATGCGACACGTTTCGGTGGTTTTCCATTCGAAATGAGCTGATGAGCAATCTGATTAGCTGTTATTTAAAACATTAAAGATTGTAGATATTGATTATGAACACAATAAGATGTTGTTGAGTTAGCTAATTACATAAAATTTAAGACAAAAGGTCCCTTATGCAGAGAGTGAATAAAACAACCTACTTGGTAATGACATGCATCTGAATCTCACTTCTTTTTACGGTAGAAGAACAGAGTTGCGAGACTTGGTTTTTTTTACAAGTATTGTTTTTGAAGGGATTACTATTTTCAAGAACTATTTAAACGATTTTAATAATATTTTATACATAACGCAAAGTAATATTAATGAATATGATTTACGATTATCGAAGTTCGAGTCAGTCTTTAGCGAATTTGAAATAATTCAAAGTAAAAATTGAGAAATTGTCGGAATCTGATGAGATGTCCAAACGTGTTGAATTTGAAAATCAATTCTATGCTTTAATAAGTTCCTCTAAAAACTATATAAGATTCTCATAAGATTAATTTTAGTGACGCGGAAGACAACTTATCAGAGTCCAAAAGTACTAATTTATGTTTACGTGAATTAAATATAAAGTTGCCACAAATTAAATTGCCCACTTTTGACGGCAATGTGTTTGATCAAATGACTGGAATATCGACACACTTTTAAATCAATTGTACACGATAATCAGTCATTAAACGACATTAACAAATTTTATTATTTGCGCACCTCTCTTGAGGGTAGCGCCTGCTCTGCTAATTATTCCACCGCCTGAAAATTTTTATGCGACAGTAATAACAATAAAAAGCAATTAATTAGTAATCATCTTGTATTAATTGTTTTCGTGGTGGTCATCATGCATATATCAATGCCGTTCACGTCCATGCAGTGCATGTGGTCGTAGACATAAGTTCCTGTTACATCAACCTAACTACAAAAATTCAGTAAATAATAAATATAAACATGAGGTAAATTATTGGTAATCGCTACACAATGGGTTCGAATTTTGTCCGCATACTGGAAATCAATCTATGCAGTGTTAGAGGGCGAAGTCTACATGTTATTTGAGCTCCAGGAATAACTTTATCAGCTCCTGGTCCTTCAGGTGGTTTATCAGCGTCAAAAATCTACTATAATAAAATTTCTGTCTACGTAGGTATGAAAATTATATTATATCATCATCAGAAATATCGTTGGATTCAGTAGTTCAACTTCCTCTTCTATACTAGGTTCATCTACTGCAGCATTATCATAATCATCCTAGCAAGACCTCTAAATATCACCATATTTTCCATACAAAATGTTTAATACACAATGTATGGGAAACGTGGACGTGGGGTCACAGAGACTCCGGTGTAATTATAAAAGTTAAAAAATCAGGTGTTTTGAAGCCGGCGATCCAAAAACTTTTGTATAACCTTGTTTTGTGACCAAGGTAACAGGTACTGAACAGCTCAATACTGTGGGCCTCGTGGAAGTGACTTATACTTGTACTCAGATACGGCGGGGTCTCTGAAACCCCATGTCCATAGTTAAAGGTTAAAGTTAGACTAGGATGACGAAATACCTAATGACTTAAAATTGTTATGGCTCACAATTACTAACTGTTTGAGTATATTAAATGCATTCGAAATTGATAAGTTTGTTGTGTTCAACTGCTAATAAGGTTGAAATTTATTGCTTTATGCGACGCTTCTATACAATTGTACGCAGCATGTATCATCTATGTTCGCTGTGACAGTGATACGAGTACCTATAGGCGTCTCAGTGCATCTTTCGTGCGCTAGGGCGAAAGTTGCTCCGCTGTTATGACCGATTAGATTAGAACTGTTAGCTTGTTTATTAGCCAGTCGCTTGTGTCATAAGGTAAAGAAGTCATTATGGTGTACTATACACAATATAAATTATTGGACCGATCGTAAAGTTGTGTTTTCATGATTAAATAGACATAAAACTAGTAAATATCAATTAAAAACATTTTGTAGCCCATCGAGTAGCTGAGATAAGCGAGTTAACGAGTGACTCACCGTGAAAGTATGTACCGTCGCCATATAACCCGGCCGACATAGCATCGCGAGGTCTATTATCCGAACAAATTAATGAGGCGGATTTGTGGTCGTACTTTTCTGTTTAGTGATGAAGACAAGTGGCCTTCTCAAAATAGGTATACAAATATATAAGTTATCAGATGTTCCTGAAATTAAAAAAAAGTTTGGGCGTGTATCCTTTACGCGCGATTGAAGTAAAACTTCTTTGCCATTGACGGCATCAAATGTAATATTAATAATCATTCATTCGAATTTTGAATAGCGGAAACGTAGTTGTCAGATGTTCCTGAAATAAAAAATAGTTTCGGCGTGTAACTTTTACGCGCGATTGAAGTTAAACTCTTTTGCCCTTGATGGCATCATGTTATACTATATCATTCATTCGAATTTTGAATAGCGGAAACTATTCAAAATTCGAGGGTGTCACGCCTACGGCGCGGACTGAATTGATTAAATAATCCTTAATCTTTAAGCTCTTTTATGACTAAGCAATGAAAATGTTGAGATGTCTCTAATTTCTGAACTACAAAACCTCAAAATTGAAACTTGTGTGGAACAATTCTTAAAGCACTCTCTTTCCAACACTTAAGAAATATTTGAAATCGTACCACGCGTTGAGAAATTACAACTGAAAAACCATTTTATATTTGTTCCCCTCTCCCACAGGAACTGTATAATATAACTCTCAAAAGTATCCTAGAACCTTCCTCGGCATTCAAATCGGTTTAGTAGTTTCAGCGTGATACTTATTCGGGATACAGACAGACAGACATGAAAAATTTAAATGTAGGTACATTTTCAGCTTCAGTATCTATTAGAGAACGCCCTACAATTAAAATTTTCAAAATATCTTCCATGTACAGACTCTCGAACCTCTATAGTTTTATTATATGTATAGATTAATTAAGATAAATACATACATTGTCAATGAAATAATTACAATTAATAAATTAAAAATAGTCACTATATACCTATTAAAAAGTCCCGCCCCTAACCGCTCCCAGCGCAACGTGCCCATTACACTTGCTACGTTTCTACGCTGGATTGCAATGGCCAGCCTTTGCACCAAGAACGATCCGGAACGAGCGTCACCCGTGGCTTCTGTGAGCCTATATCCAATCTCGTTTAAAAAGTCCTTGGCTTCTTTGCCCTAGCTCCCCAGGGTCTCCACCGCTACAGGCACGAAATAGAACACTGGTTCCAGCTGAGTGTATTTGGTCCTCTTCCTTGAGCTGGACTCTTCCGCTGCGGCAGAAGGGAATGAACCAAGATGGCTGGCGGCGACTGTGCTGACGCAAGTTACATCCCAGATAAGGCACCTGCCGTTTTTCCAGGGGATTAAAGTCAAAAATATTGTCCTACTAATGCTGTAAATATGAAGTTGGTGACGACGTTGGGACATCTGAACCTTTAGATGTTTGTAACTCCATCTTGTTTAAAGGCTAAACGAAACAACCAGAAATATAATATAGGCTACTATTTATAAGGGGGAACTCGCCACAATCGCATCCGTCAGACCGGTGTTGGACGAGTGGCTGGAGAGGAGACACTGACCGGGCACGGTAGCTTCGGTAAATATCTGTGGCGAAGACACCGGCAAACCACGGCCAAGTGTCAGCACTGCGAGGACCGCAGCGATGACACAGCGCTCCACACGCTGGTCGAGTGCACGGCGTGGGCGCAACAGTGCCAGATCCTCGTGGTAGGTCTGGACGTGGACACTCTCTCGCTCGAGACCACGGTGCGAGTCATGGTCTCCAGTGGGAGTAAGTCGGACTGCGCCGCCTCTTTCTGCGAGCAGGTCATGCTTGTAAAAGAGGCGGTGGGCGGGAGAGGGAAAGAACTCCCCAACCCGAGTTCTGCAGTTGGCGCCGCCGACATGTCTTTGCCGGAGACTATCGGCCTTCATGACCGGGGGCCTCAGGACGGTAAGTGGGCTTCTCACCGTCCTTACAGAAGCAGACTCATGACGGCAGCGTGACGTGAGGGATTCACGCCCCCCCCCCCCCCCCTGAAAAGCGGGATGACACCCGAAAACCCCCCAAAGACGCGGAATAGCACCCGAACCACCCCCTAGTCGGGCTGCAGTGGTAGCTGTAGGTCTGTTGGGAGTCCTGGGACATCCTTACGAGGGCTTACCCGGGGCTCCCAACCGTAGGCTGTTAGGCGTTACGTGAGGTTTTTTAGTCAGTAGGAGTCCGGCATTGCATCCATTTGGAATAGGTTTTATGTTACTGATACCATTTGCATAAATTTTCAGAATGATTGTGTGTGTGTGAGTGTATTTTATTTGTATGAAATTAGTTTGTGTGTATTTTTGTTAAAACTAATAATATTTGAAAGAGGAAAGATTTACTTGTTTGTTTGAATCGAATAAACTCCGAAACGAATGAGCCGAGTTTTTCACTATTGTGAAGCTATACTCTCTCTGGTTGACATAGGCTATGATTTATCCACGTATTTCTCCACGAACGGGAACTACGCGGGTGGAACCACGTGACATCAGCTATAATAGTATCTAATATTTCGAAGTCTAGATAAACCACATTGTTCTTATTACACTAGAACCACCTAGTACAGAATATTATTTTCATAATAAAATATTGGCACCGACTTCAGTATTACATTCAATAATATCTGATAAATCTTAATATACTATCTATTACTTTGTGCTTAGTTAATTTTATTTTTCATTTTTTAGTTTTTGTTTAAAGTCGGCTTTTTTTTGTGAAAAAGTTTTTTTTTTTTCATTATTTTTAGTGAGGGGTAGACTGAAAATATATCTGTCTAGGGGTAATGTTCTCCCCAATACAAATTAATCAAGCCCAAACAAAAGGTAACTGCTGTAAATCGTTAAGGAATTCCCTCGATTCGGTGGATTTCTTCGATTTCTTTAGGATTCCAGCATCAGATTTTGACTTCCTGTTTATGAGACTACATGGGACTCACCAGCTTTCAAATAAAAAAAGAATCATGAAAATCGGTAAACTCGTTCAAGCGATTTGCCGGAAACAAACATAAAAAAATACAGAAAAATTGATAACCTCCTCCTTTTTTGGAAGTCGGTTAAAACCCAAATCCTTTCATTCATATTCCTTTGTAATGGTCGATTAGTTTACATGTTTGTATCTTATAATGCTTCGTATCTTGATACCTTTATATTGTTCCTTAAACACTACAAAACCCTACGGCTCTATCCAGTAAAAGGTAATTGGTTTCTTAGTAGATAATGTATGCGAAATGCTCTTTTACGACACAGTTTTATTGGGTAAATAGATACTGTTGAGTACTTGCAGTCAAATTAACTATCGATAATATTGTATCGAAGTTGGTTGGTGGATTGGATACACAAAATGAACCTTTGTAAACAAGACTTAGGCATCCTCTTGGACATCCTCCAAGAAGTTCTCTCTCTTTCTCTCTCTCAACTCTCGAGACGCATTCAGAAGAATGTAAAGGTACATTCTTCTGAATGCTGCTTAGACAAGGGTCTAAGCAGGCATGGTTTGGTAGAAGCAGGAAATACGCTAAGATGAAGAAGTATATTAAGAAGTGTATGAGCACTCAAATTATATTTTATATTAAACACTAGCTGACCCTCGCAACTTCGTTTACGTCACATAAGGTCTATGAAAGGAGAGGTCTTTCTTTAACAGACTCATCAAGCAGCGTGTGAATCTGCCCTGTTTGCTTAACAATAAAAGAGCTTAAAGATTAAGTCTATTCTAAAACAATTCAGCCCACGCCTCCAGCGTCGACTGAATCATTTTACAATACCCTTAATCATTAAGCTCTTTTATGATTAAGCCAACACGCCAGTTAAGATTTACCCTCACGTTCAAAGGACACTGAATTCTTTGTTTTTCGAAAGTTGCGATGTCTCTAATTCCTGAACTACAAAACCCTCAACATTAAAACTTGTGGGAAACAATTGTTAAAGTATTCCCTTTATGAAACTGATTTTTTTTTTTGGAATCGGACCACGCGTTGATAAGTTACAATCAAAAAACCATTTTGTTTTTCATCCCCTCTCCTGAAGGATTCGCGCAAAATATCGGGATCAAAAGTATCCTAGAACCTTCCGCGGATCTTAAACTCCGATTGTGTTAAGTATCATTCAAATCGATTCTGTAGTTTCGGCGTAATACTTATTCGGGATACAGACAGACAGACAGACATGAAATTTTTTTGTTACATTTTCGGCTTCAGTATCGATTAGAGAATGCCCTACAATTAAAATTTTCAAAATATCTTCCATGTACAGACTCTCGACCCTCAACAGTTTTATTATATGTACCTATAGATAGCTTTGATTGTCTCCGTTCTATCAACAGTTTCTGAAAAAATTATTACTTTACTTGATCTTTTACATTCTGGCCGAATGTATATTTTTCAAATATGGAATAACAAAAATGGGCGGTAAATTTGACAGTTATTCATAATTTTTTTCAGAAAGTCAATTCATTTCTACGGCCTAAATTTTACAACCTACGAAAGACAACGACGTAATAAAATATAGACACGTCATGCTCGAACATCACGGCTTTCAAAAACAGCAAATATATTTTTCATTCAAAAAAAGAATTTCTATGAAATTATCTATGGTAGCATGTATGAAAAGTAAGGCAATTGCCTGACTTTTTTGTTGCCATTTTTCAGTGTTGGTAACGTATATATAGATTTTTATATATCATTGACGAAAGTATACTCTTTGTCAATATTTATTTCATACTTAAAATTTCATAGTTAAGGTATCGAAACCATTGCAACAATTTATTAAAAAAACTGAAAAAACAATACGTGTACGACCCTTTAATACTTCAGAGGTCGTTTTACTGGGGTTTGATAATTGAGGGTTTTCTAACCGCAACAAAAAAAAACTAGGCACCCTGTTGGCACAGTAGGTAATACTGTAACCTAATTTATTCTCATTAATCAATACAATCAAAACATATTTATACATAAAAGAGAAAATCTTACAATCGCGATTCAGCACTCATATTGGCTGTACTTATGGATAACAAAGAGAATCTTACAATCGCGATTTAGCTCTCATATCGCGATTCAGAACAGACAACATTTAGTTGTATAGTTACAGCGCCGGTATGTATATAATATTAACTTAAAGCTAAACATGCCGCCCACCAAGAACATATTGGCTGGGCCCATAATGTTCTTAACAAGTGTTAAAAAATACATAAAATAAGAAACTTCGTTCCAAAAACTTGCATCGTAATAGGTACTTATAATACAAAGTTGTAATCTATTATATAAAAATAAGTCGGGTTTTCCTTCCTGACGCTATAACTCCAGAACGCACAAACCGATTTTTACGGTTTTGCATTCGTTGGAAAGGTCTCGGGCTCCGTGAGGTTTATAGCAAAGAAAATTCAGCAAAATTTCACATACAGCGCCATCGCGGGCGAAGCTGCGGGCATCAGCTAGTGGTAAATAAAAGACTCGACTAAACAAAACTCCAAATGAGGTAATTTCCCAACTTCCCAAAGAATCAAACCAAAATTACAAATAATCCGATCATTCCTCGTTAATGGGCAAGACACATAACCTAGAAGTAGGCCTTTTAAAGACAGAACTACTGGTTCTTAATGTGACTTGTGTTGTTGTCGATGGATATAACCACGATGTGCTATTTTATGTTGTACCTAAGCAGGCTATGCCATGTCACGTAATACTGGGTCAAGACTTCCTGAAAGATGTGTTTACATTTATTTGTAAAGGCTCCATGATGATCACTCCTAATGTCAACAGTTGGTTGAATAGGTTAGTTTGTGTTGTGTCCCATAATGAGTTTGTTTTAGGTGCCATCAAAAACAAACAAGTAGAACGTGAAGTAATTGAGTGTGTACAGAGCTATTCCCCAATGCAATCTAAGGAGGTGCCGCTGGAGTTGCGCATTGTGCTTTTTTTTTTATATACTACTTAGGTGGCAGACAAGCTTACGGCCCACCGGAAGGTTGGTAACCGTAGCCTATAGACGTTTGCAGCACCAGAGGCGCTACACACGCGCTGCCGACCCGGGCGTAGGTTGTGACGACCCACAGTTGAAATTTCTTAAGCCGCCCATAAGGCCTTCAACTTGGCTTAACGACTGTCATTTTACTGACAACCAGGACCAACGGCTTATCGTGCCTTCCGAAGCACGGAAATGCTCGTAAATAAATGTCACAAAGTGGTCCACGTGGTGGTCACCCATACATATCCGGCCATAGTAAATGTTGCTTACTGCAGTGATCGTTTACAGAACACTGAGTCCGCGGGGCCACGAGCGCTTCAAAATTTCATGCTTCCACGAGCGCTTAAAGATGACATACCGCTGGCACAGCGACCTAGACGAATATCATTGGCTGAACAGCAAATAGTTGAACAGCAGGTATCAGAGTGGCTTAGAGATGGCATAATTCGGGTGAGTTTTTCAGAATATTCGTCTCCTCTAGTGTTAATAAAGAAAAAAGATGGCAGTATAAGAGTTTGTGTTGATTATAGGCCTATCAACAAAAAGATGATAAAAGACGAATTTCCTTTACAGATTATAGATGATCTTATTGATAAACTTAAAGATGCCAGAGTATTTAGTGTGCTAAATTTAAAGAATGAATTTTTCCACTTGAAAGTGAGTGAAGAGAGCATAAAGTACACTTCCTTTGTCACTCACAATGCTCAGTATGAATTTTTAAGGGCTCGGTTTGGATTGTCTGTTTGTCCGGAGTACTTCATGAGATTTGTATCTATTATATTTCAGGATCTTATAGCTAAACAGCATGTATTAATATTTATTGATGATTTACTAATACCAGCCGTAGATGAAGTCCAAGCTTTGCAACGTTTAAAAACGGTGTTAGCTGTCGCCTCACAGTATGGGTTACAAATCAACTGAAAGAAGGCACAACTACTGTGTAAGCGTATTGAGTACCTTGGTCGTATCATTGAGGATGGAAGAGTCCAACCCTCAGCTGAGAAAACGGATGCTGTTATGAGGTATCCCGAACCGAAAACATTGAAGCAATTACACAGCTTCGTTGGCTTAACCTCTTACTTCAGAAAGTATATAAAAAATTTCGCAGTTATAGCCAAACCATTAACTGATTTGTTAAAAAACGATGTACCTTTTTTGTTTAATGAATTACAGAGGGATTCTTTCAACTGTCTAAAAAGAGCACTGGCTAGTGGCCCCGTGCTAAGAATTTATGACCCTCAGTTATCTACTGAATTGCATACAGACGCTTCAGCCGTAGCATACAGTGCCATATTACTGCAAATAGATCACGTTGGCGAACTTCACCCTGTACATTATTACAGCAGGAAGACCAGTGAAGCTGAGAGGAAATACAGCAGTTATGAGCTGGAAGCCTTAGCCATCATAGAAGGTGTAAAGAAATTCAGACACTACCTATTTGGTAAGCGCTTTAAGATAGTAACAGATTGTCAAGCATTTCAGAAAACCTTAAATAAGAAAGATCTCTCAACTAGAGTTGCCAGGTGGGTGTTATTACTTGAAGAATATGACTATGTCATTGAACACCGCCCAGGAAACAAGATGCAACATGCAGACGCGTTGAGCCGATACTCTTTTGTTGGAAGTATCGAGTTAAGTTTACATGAACAGATTAAACAAGCACAGATGTTGGATGATGGTATCAAGGCTATAATTCAAATATTACAATTGCAACCATATGAGGACTATTCATATAGTGAAGTTTTATTGTACAAGGGACAGAAAAAAAAGTTGGTAATACCTAAGAGTTTAGAAGTAGAAATCTTAAGAAGAATTCATCAGAAGGGTCATTTTGGTAAGAAGAAAATAATGACCCTGATAGAACAAGATTACTGTATTAGAAAGATTGATAAAAAAATTGAAGAATTTTTGTTATCATGCATTCCTTGTTTGTTGGCCACCAAAAAAGAAGGTAAACAGGAAGGGTTCCTTAACTGTATTGAAAAGGAAAGTATACCTTTTCACACATTGCATTGTGATCATATTGGACCTCTTTCGGAAACTAGAAAGTTGTACAATTATATTTTAACCGTAGTGGATGCATTTACCAAGTTTGTATGATTATTTCCAGTAAAAGGAACTACCAGTAAGGAGACTATAGATAAGTTAATAATACATCAGCAGACTTTTGGTAATCCTGTGCGAATTATTTCAGATCGTGGTGCTGCATTTACCAGTAACGACTTCAAGGAATATTGTTTGTCGGAAGATATTCAGCACATCACTATTACCACAGGAGTGCCGAGGGGTAATGGTCAAGTGGAATGAATACATAGAATTGTCGTAGCCATACTGACTAAGCTATGCATTGAAGAGCCATCGCAGTGGTACAAGCATGTTAGCCAGGTGCAGAGAGCACTTAATGGCACATACCAGCGAAGCATTGACACTACTCCCTTTCAACTCTTGATGGGTACAAAACTCAAAGAGAAAGAAGACATAAAGGTTCATGATTTGCTACCACAAGAGTATGCTACTATGTTTTCGCAAGATAGAGAGGACTTCAAGCTGAGGGCTAAAGAACAAATAATTAAGGTTCAAGATGAAAATCGTAAGACTTATAATAAGCATAGAAAGGAGAGTAGAAAGTATGTTGTTGGAGATATTGTTGCTATCAAGAGGACTTAGTTTGGAGTG
This sequence comes from Miltochrista miniata, assembly GCA_933228765.1. Taxonomy (NCBI): domain Eukaryota; kingdom Metazoa; phylum Arthropoda; class Insecta; order Lepidoptera; family Erebidae; genus Miltochrista; species Miltochrista miniata. Next base: position 16,893,704 of record OW121773.1, on the reverse strand, counting down.
GAGCTGAAGCTCAAGCCTAAGTATCTGGGTCCGGACAGAGTCACTAAGGTGAAAAGGAATGATCGGTATGATCTAGAAAAAGTAGATCATATGACAGATGGTCCTAGAGTGACATCTTCATCAGCAGATAATATGAAGCCATGGCCAGTACCTGGTGGGGCTCCGACATTGGGTGAGTAGTCTCTCCACACTGTAGGGGGGCTTAGGTTGTGTACACCTGGAAGGGAGTCTTGACCTAGGGTTACCTGGCAAATATTAGAGTCACGGTCATTTTTATTTAATTCTACTTATTAAGATGTATTTTAGATAAATTAAGGTGTGTTAGTTAAGTTGTACTTCAAGTAAGTAGTATAAGATCATTGTGTAGAAAATAAGATTAGTTGATTATAATTTGTTAGGAATGAATGAAGTATGAGAATGAAAGTGAGACGATTTGTTCTGTATGAGGAAACATTATGAAAGTGGATGCATGTCTGAGGGCAGACATGGATATCAAAATGGCCGATCTGTAGGAAAGGAACGTTGTGAACTATGATGGATGCGTGAAATGAAGCGTGATGACGAGTGAACGAAGAATGTATAAACGGAATGAAACTTTACAAAAGAAGGGATATGGATGATGAGATCAAGACAGACGACGAACGACTGAAGACGTAGGCTGCATAATATTTAAAAAGTACAATAAAAAGTGATTCTAGTGTTAACCAACCAGTACACCGTTATTTTATTTTGAGAGTATTGAATCTATCCCACATGTATACCTAGTAAAATTAGAAATTTGTATGTAAAATCTTGTACCTTTTTGAGCGGAATAAAGTTATGTTATTATTAATCATTTTATCAAATTATACCAATAACAGAAATTAATAATTCGGAAGGGTAGGAGCGATTTTGGTGAAAAGTTGGATTTACCATCATTGCGAATGTCGGAATATCTAACAATCTGAAATTTTCCCAAACCGAATTCTGAACTGGTTAATTACAAAGGAGCGTTCAGTGGCAACCGTAGACCGAAAAACGCAATTATTTTATTTTATTTTATTTTATTAGGGACAACAAACAGTTACAATATAAATCATACAATAATAAAAATAAAACATGCGTTACGTATACAATATTGTAACCCACAACGTTATCCGCAGATAGATTAAATTATAATTAAGTGTGTGCCACTAGAGGTTACGAATCACAATAACGTTAAATCATCTATATAAATAATACATTCGATGTAAATAAAATAGTATAAAATCAGCCCACGACATCCATCACTGGACGCTGGCCTCTTCCAATTCATTGATAATAAATTAAATTCATTTGACTAATTTATAAACCATATTCATTGGTACAAGTACATAGCATATTATGCAATTGAGTATATTAAAACCAATTTCAATAAAATTATAAATTACATATATTAAAAATGAGAGTGAAAGTGCAAATCACAAAAACATCATTTAGCAGAAACAGAAGCAATAAACCTACCTACATAAATAATAAATCAAGAATCATAAATTTATATCAAGTCTTTAACCAATTTTATAGTGTTATAATTAAATTACAATACAGTACCTGTATTATTGTTGAGTGGTGGATATTTAATTATTATGATAATCGATTAATGAACACATCATTTAGTTTTGATTTAAATTAATTCTTTGAGCATGCAAATATATCTATGTCTATAAAATTAGTATTGTATGTCTCCAACATCCGATGAATGGGGCAACGTAGGCCAGAGTTAGTTCGACACAAGTATACAGCGAATAGTGTTCCTGCACGAACTCTGCGCACATTAGCAGTGCGAGGCACCAAGTAACATAATTTGCTTGTAAGGTCCATCGCATCAAAGCGATTATGGACAATATCATAGAGTATATTGGCCTCCAAGCAACGGCGTCGGTCTTCTAAACTAACAATACTAAACTCAGTCAGCAGTTGTGAGTATGACAAATAGCACCTGGACCTGTAGCATCGGAAATACATGGCGCGTAGAAATTTGCGTTGGACTCTCTCGATCTCCTCCACATACCTGCTGTAGAACGGGTTCCAAATAGGAACAGCATACCATCCAGCTATCCAGCTGCGACCGTATCAGCGTTTTGTACAAGTGAATGAAAGTTGCGGGACGCCTAAATTCAGCGGAGGACCTCATCACAAACCCATACATTTTGAATGCACTATTTACTATATTATGCACGTGTTGGTTTAGGGACAATTTGTCATCGAATAGCACTCCTAGGTCCTTAACTACAGATACGTTACTCAAGACAGATCCGCAGAGGCTGTAATTATAATTAACGATTAATTTATTTTTAGTAAAATGAATATAATTACATTTTGGTAAGCTGAGGTGTAGTTTATTGAGAGCACAATAGTTTGACAACCTTTCCAGATCCTCCTGAAGCAAAAGGCAATCGTATGTAGTGTAAATCGATTTGAAAACTTTCAAATCATCGGCGTACATTACAAATTTGGAATTTTAAAGCAGGTTTTGATGTCATTGATGTAAAGGACAAATAATAACGGTCCCAATATGGAACCTTGCGGAACCCCCGAAGTTACGGGCACAACAATGGACTGATGACCCTTTATTACAACCATCTGTGTCCTATTCTCTATGTACGATTTGAACCAACGCAGTAGATTTCCCCGGATCCCATTAAAAGCAAAATTATCTCCTGTAATATGTTTTGACAGGTCACAGATACAGGCAATTTGCACAAGAGCCGTTTGTGGTGATCTTAGAGGCGAGGTTAAAGCAGGAACTACACTAACTGCGGGTGACATAGGCTATGTGAAAAATTGACGTATGTGCAGATAAGCAAATAAATTTTGTCAGCAAATAAAGTAATTTAGAAAATAGCAGAAAATATCCACTCCTACGGTATAGTTGAAAATATAAACTCTTAAGGCCGTAGATGGGGCTTGCAAAACACGCGTCCTTCAAGCTAAGAAATGTAGTATTTTATAGCTTATTTAGTGTCAATAAGTATTAAGTTATAGCAGCGGGATAGCACCCGAACAACCCCTCGAAGATGCGCGATAGCACTAGATCTATTGTGGATCGTCTGGTGGGGATCCGCCTAATAACATGCAGTGCGAAAATGATAGCTGTAGTTCAAGCCGATTTTATTTGGACAACATTGATGATCCGAATTCCCTTGTTGTTTCTCCTTGAAAACTGAATCAATTCAAATATTTTGGACACGTTTTTTAAGGAAGATATCTTTGTTCCTATAATTTTCAAGTAAAAAGCTTTTCAAATGCGATTTGTAGATCTCTAACCATGGCAATAAAAACTGGTAATTTTTTGCCACTTTTAAAGTTTCATATTTTCTTTTTCATTATTTGTCGAAAAAAAGCTTTTATAGGGATAGGCGACTCTACGTTTAGCCCAAGGATCGGCCATAGTTTGCGTCGTGGGTATTTGGGTAAATAACGGACAAAGTGATCACCAGTTCACAATTGAATGTTCTTTAATCACAAACGTTCATTAAACTTAGCTATTTCAATAACACAATGTAATGTGTAGCAAGTGCCATCCAGTGTCATATGAATAGTACACTCGAGAGCAATGAATCCGGGTCACTTAAAGAATCCTAAAAATCTCGGAAACTAAAAATGCTAGGTTAATGCAATAAATTGTATTTAATAGACAATGTAATACTCCTTAAATGAAGGTATTAAAACTTCTTAGTTATTGTAAAGTTATATCATAAAAAAATCAAATTTGAAAAAGGGCCACTTTCGAAGATGGAACTACGAAATTACAGCATTTGGTGTTGCTTTTGTTTGTAATCTGTCATTTATGTGGGTACATAAACCATGTTGATAGTGCTCTATATTCATTAATCAAGCTGAAATTATGTCGCTTACGCCTGAAGAATGCACCAGAATACTTACAATGCTGGAAACCGGCCGGAGTCAGCGCGATACAGCCAGGACTGTCGGTGTGTCGCTGTCAACAGTACAAAGAGTTCTCCGACGTTACGAAGAAACTGGTTCTAACCTACGCAGACCAGGAACGGGCAGAACCAGGTGTACCACAGCACGAGAAGACCGATACTTGGTGAACACCATGCTTCGAAATCGCTTTCTCACAGGAACTGAACTCACCAATCAGTTTCGACGCCTCGGAGGAAGTAACCCAAGTGCATGGACAGTAAGACGTCGGCTTGCTGAATCTAACTTAAAACCCCTTAGACCTGCAAACGGCCCTAAACTGGAGCGTGGGCATCGTATTTCGAGACTAAGGTATGTCCAGAGCCACGTAAATTGGAGTATTGAAGATTGGTCAAAAGTTATGTTCTCCGACGAATCAAAATTTATGCTCTACAAGCACGATGGAAGACACAGAGTGTATCGAAGACCAGGGGAAAGATTCAAGCAAGCATGCATCGAAGAAAAAGTAGCCTACGGTGGTGGGTCTGTACTTGTGTGGGCCGGAATTTCTTCTGAAAGTCGCACAGAGCTGGTGATCATAGAAAACGGCTCTTTAACTAGCGTAAGATATGTGGAAGAAATCCTCAATGATCACGTTGGTCCATTTATGGTCAATTTAGGTGAGGATGCTATATTTATGCATGACAATGCCCGACCTCATACAGGTAGGATTGTGAATGACTACCTTCAAGAGATGAACATTACTCGTATGGAGTGGCCAGCGCGCAGCCCGGATATCAACCCGATCGAGCATGCTTGGGACGAGCTAGGCAGATGCGTAAAACAACGAAACCCTCCCCCAATCACGCTTCGTGAGCTCAAAATTGCTCTCACAGAGGAATGGGAGAATATTCCCCTAAATCGTATAAGGAACTTGGTGTACAGCATGCCAAACCGCGTAAACGCAGTAATGGAAGCACGAGGAGGCAATACGAAGTATTAAAATTCAAGAAAATCGTAATAAAGTCCAAAAATTTCATGTTTCCTATTTTTGTTTTAAGGAGAGATCGGCAGTTTTTTCTTTATGTAATTTTGTGTTAATAAAATGTATGGTGACTCATATTTTTTTTACTTTCATTTAAGGAGTATTACATTGTCTATTAAATACAATTTATTGCATTAACCTATCATTTTTAGTTTCCGAGATTTTTAACATTCTTTAAGTGACCCGGATTCATTGCTCTCGAGTGTATAAACTATCTGAATCTAAAATAGCAATGTGTAAGTAATCCCTTTACCCATATTTGAATAAAATGCCAACCAATAACTTTTCGCAGACTTTTTAGATATAAATTACAAAACACGTTGGTATTCCAAGAAGTTTTTAGACAATTCCTCAAAAGGAAAATGTAATATTATCAATCATTACTGAAATAGCCAAATTGATGAAAAAAAATTCCCTTTCACTGTAATCTTCTTACGGTTACTTTCAAAGAGCAATCTAAGTATAGCCAAAAGATTATTAAAATTGCTTCAAATATTTTCTGTTTAGTTACAGGTTCAATGTTTTCTTTTAACTCTATTTTAAGTAAAAAGTTTAGATATTTTTGATGAAAGACAAGATAAGTTACTAAATTAAATAAAAGGTCTGGACCGACTTCAAAAAGCTAACAGTTTTGTTATTACAGACACCGGCAAATCCATTGGCAGGCTTATTATTAATAAAGACCTGCAGCTTGGTATAACATCTGCCACATCAAAGGCAACTAAAACCAACAGCTTAACGTGCCAAAGCGGAAACGTTTGCAAATGGAAATATCACAAAGTCCCAAATAAGGACTAGCCATATGGGTTTCTCCCAATTCAATTTTAGGGATAATGGCCCACTATAACCAAGCAAATTATGCTTACACAACTACTAAAGCCTTGCTTGCTATCTCCAGTAAGGGTGTCTATCAATCACAGCGATAACGTTAATTGTATTTGAGATCAATGCGTTAGTTCTGCTACACGACCGTTTGTAGTGTGTACTAAATCTTGTAATGTAATCAGGACTGTCTTGATTGCTTTTAACATATGACAGAGAATTTATGGTCTACTAGATGATGCTTGCGGCTTTGCCCGCGTGAAATTCGGTACCCTTTCCCGGTTCTCGTGGGAACATTTTCCGGGATGAAAAGCCTAGCCTATACTATGTGTTATTCCAGACTATGCTATCTCTGTACCAAATTTCAGCCCAATCCTTTCAGCTGTTAGAGTGTGATTGAGTAACAAACATCCAAATATCTTTACTAACTTTCACATTTATTTATATTAGTAGGAAGTAGGATAGTAGGATGTTATGTTGTCTCCAAAGACATGTATGTAGTACATCCTACTAAACTAATCCTACTTCCGACTAACATTATAGATGAGAAAGTTTGTGAAATTGATTAGATCATTGTTACTCAATCACGCTCTAACGGCTGAACAAATCGGACTGTTTGGTACAGGGATAGAAAAGTCTGGAATGACACAAAGGGAATTGATTCAGCCTACAATACGTTTATGGAAACCTTTACATTATTTTATAATTTATGTTTTCCTTACAAAACAACTACCATAAAGTCAGTATACAAAACAAAATGGATATCTCGAGGTCTAAAAGTATGTAGTAAAAATAAAAGAAAACTGCTATGGGAATACAGGTTACATCCCAGTACCGAAAACAAAAATAAATATAAACGATATGCCCGTAGATTTAAAAATATAATTAGGCTAACGCAACGTTCACAAAATATACATAATATTAAAACATCAAAAAATATATCAAAAACCACTTGGAAAATAATAAATCAAGCTAAAACAAACCACCCTGCTAACACAATTTCTAAACTAAGAATTGATAAAAACACTGTCACTACAGATCCACAGAAGATGGCCAATGCTTTCAATGACTATTTTGTAGATAAAATTATACCATTAGCAAACCACGGTACCAAGGTTGCAAAATACATTGACAGAACCAAGAACTCTATGTTCATGTCGCCCTGTATAGCATCAGATATTGAGGCCATTATTTCAACTCTAAAGAACACAAATAGTGTAGGGTGCGATGGCATCTCCACAAAGATAATTAAATCCTCGAGTCAGTACTTATTAAAACCCATTAGTTTTATTATGAACTTGAGTATTATGACTGGTATCTATCCAAGTAGGCTAAAAATATCCATAGTCAAACCGATATTCAAAAAGGAAAATAGAGAGCTAATGGAATTTTATAGACCCATCACGCTCATACCAATTTTCTCTAAAATATTGGAAAAGTATATTTATAACCAAATCAACAACTATTTAGAAAAAAACAACATCTTAGCTATAGAACAAAAAGGCTTTCGACAAAAAACGAGCATAAATAGAGCTATATTTGACTTTTTAAATATAATTATGTCAAGGATGGACTCTAGGATGCCGGTCTCGGCAGTTTTCTGCGACATGACCCAAGCTTTCGAATATGTAGAGCATGAAACTCTACTTACAAAGCTAAATTGTTACGGTATACGGGGAAACATCCTTAACCTAATAAAGTCATACTTGACCAATCGACAACAATATGTAGAGCTAACAAAGATAAACCAATCAAATAAAAGAGAAGAATCATTTGCCTCTCAAGTGCGAACTATTAAATACGGTGTGGGACAAGGTACCGTCTTAGGACCTCTATTGTTTATATTATACATAAATGACCTGCCTAAATGTACTACTCATCCCATTACAATGTTTGCAGATGATAGTACTGTTACAATAGAATGTAAAAATATAGACGAATACTCAAATGACATTAACTCCGCACTACTGTGTATTATAAATTGGCTAAATAATAATAATCTCAAGATAAATATATCTAAAACGAAATTAATGCAATTCTCGCAAAGACTGCTTCCTATAAAGGACCTTGACATTAAATATGAAAGTAACAAAATTATGGACGTTGCTACAACAAGGTTTCTTGGACTGATTATTGACAGTAAGCTCAACTGGAAATCACACACGCAGGCTTTATGTCAAAAGGTCAGTAGCTCAACATATGCCTTATTTAAACTTGCACCGGTACTAAGTGTCGACGCACTATTGACGGCATACCATGGTACAACTGTGTCCTATTTAAGATACGGCATAATGTTCTGGGGTAACTCCACTAATGGCATCATGGTATTTAAGGCACAAAAGAGGTGCATACGCACAATATTTCGTCTGAATATTAGAGATAGCTGTAAACCATATTTTAAAAACTATAGACTTTTAACTTTACCATCACTATACATATTTGAAACAGCTGTTTTTATTAAATCGAATCCTGAGCTGTTTGAAACTTTGTCGGCTACTATAACTCGTAACAGGAGAGAAGCTACTCGCAATAGGCTGCGAATGCGCCGAGCAAATACAGCTTTACTACATAAGAGCATTTACTGCATGGGACCAGTGATATTTAATAAAATACCTAATGAAATTAAGAAGCTCAATGTGATGCTATTTAAGAGACGCTTGCATGATTTTTTGACTGAAAAATGTTACTATAAAATAAGTGATTTTCTAGAAGGGAAATAATCACTGAATATGTATTCCATTTGACAATATTATATTGACATATTAAATTTTGATGTACCTACTTATTAATTTTTGACATTTCATTCTTATGATTTTAGTGATTGACTTGTAAATTACACATCGACATTTTATTTATTTATTTAGTCCAGACTGTTTTATTTAGTCAAGCTTTGGACATTAACATACTTTTATCTATTGGTGATGTGATTGTGAATTATTATTGATGAGTGTTAAATGACTTTGTTTGATGTCTCTGATTATGGCATAATTATGTCTTGTACCTGCGTGTCTTTATAATGCTCGAAAACATAACAACGATAACATAAGGCTTGAAATGAAATATTATCTTAGAGCTTTGAGTGTGTTTTCTTTTTAAAGTTGTAAAATAAATTTGCATGCCAGTAAGGTAGACCAAAGAGGACTTAAAATATGGAACAAAAGTAACATCATTGTACACCTTTGATCAGCATGAATAAATGATTATGATTATGATTATGATTATGATTCTGAGAATATGTTCCCACGGGAAACGGAAACTGAATCCCACGCTGGCGTATAATAGTTACAAAAATGTTCAAACAATTTATAGTTTGAACTGAAATACTTTTGAATTTTAAACTTCTTTAGGCACTTGGCTACTTTTAGTCCACGATGAAGATCCCTTGGGATGTGGTAACGAAAACATTATTTGCACGCAGGCAAGCCCAAGCGCTATCTAGTTAATAATAATTATTTGATTCTTTAAAAAGTACAATTATTTCAGACTACAATCTATACCCATGTGGCGACGGGATCCCGTGTTGCGACGGGAGTTAAAAATGTCGCCACGCCAATGCATCCCGAGAGTATCGTAATAGGCGACTAAGATAATACTTTCGCAAAAAGATCCATTGCGCTGCGAAGGAAACCTCGAAATGAAACCCGGTTGTCAGTAAAATGACAATTGTTAAGCCAAGTTGAAGTCCTTATGGGCGACTTGAAATATTACAACTACGGGTCGCGGCGACCCGCAATTGTAATTTTTGCAGTTGTAACATGGCAATAGGTTCAATACCTATTACGTGGACATAAAACTATAAGGTGAAATGTGGGCATATAATATGCCTCTGCCTACCCCTTCGGGGATAAAGGCATTACTGTAAGTATGTATGTATGTACAATCTATATTTGCAAAAATTTCATCCAGTACCTACGTTCGGCCGTCGATGAGTGTGGAAGAGTAACAAACATCTATACATCCACCCAGTCATACTACATAGTAGGTATATTAATACCCAGAATGTGCCCCTTTATGTCTCTAAGACACAAAACGTGTGACACAAAAAAAAACTTACATGCCTTAAACTTAAAGTGTTGTTCGCTAAAAGACCCTTAGTCGAGCATGGCTCGGGCTTCATTAAAAAAACTCATTTCTTAGGCTCAAGTTTAAGCTGAAGTATACTTAAGATACGGGGGCATGTACAAGTTTCGCGATGCAGATGTTTTTTAATGTTGGTATTAAGACAAAAATTTAGAACACGACGTTTTTTTAGGTTGAGTTTTCACTAAACGTACTTAATGTTAGCAATATTATTTCCAAAAAGTCTCGACTTTTATGTAGTTTGAGTGAATTTTTACTATCATCTGGCTGTCAGGGATATTCGAATTGGTATTTCAGGCAAGCTGAAGACTTTTCTCATACTTGCCTCTCCTATTATACTCCAACACGAAATTGCAAAACTGTCTGGTAAGGAGTAAGACTAAACCAACCGCAAAATTAAATAATATATATTTTTTGCTCTTGATATTTAAGGCAATGTTGATAACAGAACTCTATAGTTTATTATGCCCGTAGACAGAAATAGGGTTGACTCACGGAGCAACGCGCGCCGCTTTATGGGTTGACTTCTACTGCGTGGGTCAAATGAATCTACCGGCGAAGTGTTGACAGTAAATTTGGGTTAAAGAAGGTATACGAACAGCAATGAGTCAACTTGACTTTCAGCACGTGAACTGAATTCAAATAAAATTACTTTATACATTTTGTGACAAGTGCAACCCTCGCTCTCTCACTCATAAACACCGATTAGCCACAAGAAATGTTTACTCTCTGCAAAAAGGTCAGGGCGGATATTCTCGGTTCATACGACTTGAACGGATGGAAATTAGCTGGTAAAAAGTCTCTTGTTTTTAGTGTTTTGCGGTTTCTAAATAAATGTGTGGCGACGACACCAATTCTTCCTGAGGGTGTCGTAAGAGAAGACTGAGGGAAACCCGAACTGACGCAAAGCGATACATTACGTACTACGAATAATGTATACTATAGAAGCATAACTCGGCTCAAAAAATGGCACCACCAAATGGGGACCGCGGAAGGCGTTGCTTAAAATGGGGACCGCGCGACACATTTAGTCCGCGCTGTCACGCATAGCGTTCGGTTGTGTCACCGGAACCAATCTGTCAGTGATTTTAATGGTTTTTTCGCGTTAATTATATTTCAAATATGCCTTCGTGTGTTCTGAAGTGGTGTAGAAATCATACGGATATGAAAAACGCTGGAATCACCCTCCATAGGTGAGTAAATATTCATTTTAAAAACACGTACTGGTGACGTTGAAAAGTGTTATGCAACATGAACTCAATTCGAAAATTAAATTATTTTTATGCAGTGTTTATAGTATGTTAAGCGCTAAGGTAATATTGTTAGTACGATATTATATTAGTAGGATGATATTATGCATAGAAATTAAATTATAATTTGAATTTCACGGATTCCCAACAAATGAAGTCCAGCGTGAAAAATGGGTAAATGCGATTCGTTTGGAAAGAAATGAACATAATTGGATGCCTAGTCAGTACAGTAAAATGCGCAGTACAGTAACATACACTTTTAAACTAATGACATGTACACACTAAATAATGGAAAGGTTAAGCGATTAAGTAAAACTGCGGTGCCTATTTGTAGGTACTGTAAGATATTTTATATAATTATGTATTTGCAATTAATAAAAAAGAAGTGTTTAGCTAATATAAAAGAACGAAATGACGTCACGAAACCCCTTAAAGAAAGCCATCCTATAGAAAGCAATTACGACGTTATGTTGTTAAAAGCATAATCGGAACAATTTGTCATAATTCGTTTGCATTAATTTGCAAAAAAGGAGTCTTTACCAAATTCCAACCGCCATAAAAATTAAAAAAACGAATTAATTTTTCCGAGGCACATAATTGTAAAAAAAACCATAAACGTTTTTCATTTGGAGGCGTATGTTGTTCAATGAATAGAAATATAATAACTTTCTATTGATTGAACTTATTCAATAACAAGCTTTCTTATTATTGTATAACACCGTCCACGTTTGCCGCTTCGGGTGGGGCGCCGAGCCGCCATGACCTTGGCGCGACCAATCGCAGGCAAGTGTTGAACTATGAATGTGTGAGTGTTGTGTTTTATTGCTGTATTTTAGTATGGGTAAGTTGCTCCAAGATTTTGGCGGTAAGTTTATAGAAGTTACATTTCTATAGTATACATTATTCGTAGATTACGTAGAAAAGAAAAACTCGAAATGAAACCCTGTTGTCAGTAAAATGACAATAACCAAATTGAAGGCTTTATGGATGGCTTGAAATATTTCAACTGTGCGTCGTTACTGCCTGCATTTGTCCATTTCAACATGGCAATAGGCTCACCACCTATTACGTGGGACATATAACTATCAGGTGTAATGTGGGCGGGAATAAAGACGTGACTATATATGTTTGTAAATAAATGTGACAGATGACGTTTCACTCGTAAATTTCTATCCAAGCATTTACGTCGAGAGGTCGAGAATCGGCACCGTGAAGTATCACTGTACTTGAAACTTGACAATATACATCGGGATCTACTAAATAAAATTAGTTGATAACAAAACTACAAACAAACACTTTAATTAATGTCATTCATTAAAAGTGGAATTTGCGACTGCGAATGGTACTTAAAACTAGTATACGCTGCGATACTAGTTTTAAGTACCATTAAAATAGTAAGGACATTGAACTGATCTAGGTTTATGTTCCCCAAAATAGAACAGTTACCGAAAACAGTAGTCATTCGAAACAGGGTCGCATAAAATATGGAAGTTATGCATACTTAATTTTATTTCTGTCTTCTTTTTTCCGTTCGCATGAAACAAAGACCATATTTTCTTCCAGAATTATTAACGTTAACACAATTTTATTTCTTTGAAATAAAATATTGGGAGTCTACCGATGTTCCTTGAGGCGCCCGGCGCGGTTTTTGTCGGATTGAGTCTGCCAAAAACTCTGTAAAGATAATCACATAATTATAAAAAATGAGTATTCATTGTGTTTTGCATGCTATGATTGGTCCATTTCTTTTAACGTGAGGATTTGAAGGATTGCCGAACTCCTACCGACTAAAAATCACAAGTGTCTTACCTAATGCCTACGGTTAGGAGCCCCAGGTAAGCCCTTGGAAGGAAGACCTAGATGACCAGTCATATATGCTCGGGTGCTATCTCGCGTCTTTTGGGGGTTGTTTGGTTATTATCCCGCTTCTTCGGGCTGACTGGTCTTGAGGTAGGCGACTGCTTTAGGGCATCTACAAGCGTTTTTATAAACAACGCAAAGGGTTCACCCAGAACTACTTTATCTTAAAATGTTTAAGAAGATGATCTCTTTTTCTTCTCTTACCTAACCTTAACACAAAAAATATTATTTTCAGAGACAAATGAAATTGAACAGTCCTTTCTGAAATCACAAAGGTGTATATGTTTAAGCAGTAAAACTCCCAATAAAACTCATGGGAACGTGCGAAGCTTATTAATCGACATGTGTTTTTGCCAATGTCGTACGCCTCTGAATGACTTTGATTTATTATTGGACTGAGCTATATTATTTACCTTCGACAATGCCAATTTCTCCGTTTGCTAATTTCGTTCTTACGAAACTCACAAAGACACTACGGGTGGTAATATATTTTAACATTATTTAATATAAGCGACGCGGTCTCCTACATGTGTCTCCTATATTTAGTGTTCGTCTGTAAAAAAAAAACAACTTTTGTCCCAAGTAAAGACTAACTACAGAAGCTTCAACAGGTTGTGAAGGCCAGGTGACAGTCGGTATTCGGAAAATATGCAAGTTCAGCTTCATCGTCGATAGACTGGAAATCCATCCCTAACTGGGTTGGGCTAAAAGGCTCAGTGAATGTGACTCAAAAATATAGGAAGTTATAACAATTATTTGAGTAACTTTTTGTACGAGCAAAAAACCTTAGGTACTGGATGAGCAGAATTTTACCAAAACTTGAGAGCACCAGTTTGGTTGAATGTTTAAAAACTGCTTTAAAATTGTTACAACCTAACATAATAGGACATCTACAAGCGTGAAAATAAATAATTGGGAACAAATGGTTTTATTGAACAACACAAATTGAACACAGTCACCTTAAAGCCGTTCATGTAACCTATACAAGGATAAATAGATAAAAATATCTGTTAAAAGAGCAGAAGGCTAATGTAATCGAGATTGAATACACAAACAAACATAGGGGAAGTAGAGTGAACAAATTTTAAGAGAACAATCAGATTAGTCCCATTTTCTTTATTTTTTTGTACATGACCGGAGGAACGCGTGACGCAACACTTTTTTCTAGTGGGAGTGGTGCATAAAACAGTATTTCACAGACATTGCGACCTCAGACACGTCCCTAAAGGTAGTTATGTAAAAAAAAATTATTATGTTCAGTGCTGGTAATTACCATGTATTTCCAATTAACCCTTCAAGCTCTTTCAACCCCCACAAAATTTATATCGAAAATCAATAATCGCAAGCACCTATTCCCACCACCCTAAAAATGAAAAAAGATTTCTCATTTTCCAAAAAAAAATTTATTTCTCACTTACCAGTCCAAATTTTACAATTCTGCAAACGGCAACCGGATTATTGATAAATTGTTTATTTTACTGTGTATAATAATAAATAATAATGAAAACGCATTATTTATAATAAAAAAACAAAACACACACGCACACACGCACTTGGTACACATGCACTCAACACAAAAAAACCTTTATTACTCTACCACCACACCATATTTTACGATTCTGTAAACACCAACCGGATTATTGATATATTGTTTATTTTACTGTGTATAATAATAAATAATAATGCAAACTCATTATTTATAATAAAAACACGAAACACACACGTACTACACAAACGCACGCCAACCATGCGCAATCCACTCTCAACTTCAACTGTTCGATTTTTGTAAAAAATTCTGGCCCATTGACGTCATTTTATAAGATTCCAAAAACAAGAAAATGTTATATACTACACATGCAATCAAACTGTTCATAGAAAAGTAGGACGTAAGGAGGCTAAATTTAAGTTTAAAGTCGTCTGGGTAGGTGCGGCGACCGGTCGCCGCGCGGGGCTCAACGGAAAAGCTTGATTATTATGCGCGGCGACCGGTCGCCGCGAGGAGCTCTAAGGGTTAAATTGATTTCCAGTGTTCGAAGTTTGTGTATAAGATTTACTATGAAAAACTGAGTACAGAAAAGTCTGCTTGCAGATTTGTCCCATATTTGACCAACTTTAAGACTTACAGTCTAAATGTTAAAAGCCTGTTTTATGAAATTATTTGTTATTTTTATCTAAAATATGTATAAATGCAAAATAGTTCTGCCTGTCTCTTACGCTTTACTTCCTGTACACTGAACCGGTTCTAATAAAATTTAGTACAAAAATAACGTAAAATGGGCTTGGGAATTATCGAAACAAGAGTAAATAAGTTTAATATCGCCACTATCTGCACGAAAAAGAAACATGAATTATATACTATACAAGTCTGCCTCGGAAATTTTTAGATGGAACTACTAGGAATAAAAAGGTAAAAAAACACAAATAAAATTACCAGAAAGAAAATTTATTACTCTGAGAAGTGGAAGCGAACACGGCAAAACAACATCGCCTAATAAAGTTCTCTAATTTTCTACTTCGTGGTCACCCTAACTAAATACAAGCTATGAGTAAATACGAGTATAACATTCCTTTTATGATTTCCATAAAATTTCGTACTTTATCAATCTTATATACATATTTTATTTCTTGAATGAGTAATGTACGTTTTATTAATGTTAGAATTTTAAATAATAAACTCCAAACTACTATTAATTACAGTCACAGTATTTATTTATTTATTTATTTCTTTATTCAGGAAACAAACAGTCATACACTTATAATATTTGTAAAAAGCAAAATACTTAATGACTTTGAGTTCTATACAAACATTAGGTACTACTATACATAACACAACATACTAACAAAACATGCTCAATATGATGTTGCAGTCAACGACGTACTATAATAGACACGTTATGCACGAATATCACAGCTTACAAAAACAGCAGATCTTTAATACATTTAAATAATAAAAAAAAAGGTCTATGAAATTATCTTTGGCAGCATGTATGAAAAGTAAGGCAATTGCCTGACTTTTTTTTTTTGCCATTTTTCAGTGTTGGTAACGTATCCATAGTTTTTAAATATCATTGGCTGCAGCAATCAAACTTAAAAATAAAAAATAAAAAAATAATAATAAAAAATAAAAGAAACATAAAATAAAACTGAAAACGAATAAGTGTTTATAACATTTCTCGCAGCTTTCTCTTATATACATTAAGACTATTGTTAAATATGTCTAAGTGACTGTATTCAGTATTATAGTCATCAACACAGCGCCTGAAAAAATTGTTACTCGTATAAATAGTTCTATAGAAAGGTACAGAGAATAAATGATGCAAGCGAGAGCTAGGCCTGGGTATTCTAAATAATATTTTTTCTAAAATGTGAGGAGAGTCCATGAAGTTATTCAGAATTTTGAACAGATGCACTTGGTCAAAAAAATTTCGTCGATTTTTAAGCGTGGTTAAATGAGTAGCGCTGTAAAGAATTTTCATATGAGATATTGTCATGATGCCAACGAAAATTTAGACTTTTCACAAATTTCTCTTGTATTCTTTCAATTCGCGCAATGTGGCAAGCATAATATGGACTCCAAATACTAAAAGCGAAATCCAATACAGACCGAACATAACTAAAATATAATAGTTTTATTGTATTAATTTGTTTAAAAGGTTTGGATATTCTCAAAATAAAACCCAGTTGCCGAAAAGCCCTGTTAACTATTTGGTCAATATGTAGGTTATATGACAAACAAGAATCCATTATGATTCCCAAATCACGAACAGACGTCTTTCGATTGAGATTCTTGCTATCAACCGTATATTGGAACATTATTGCATTATGATTACGGGTATAAGTTATAACGGAACATTTATCTAAATTTAAGTATAGTTGATTTGATTTACAATATTCAGCTACACGATTCAAATCCGATTGTAATTGTAAACAGTCTCCAACATCAGATATAACTTTAAAGAATTTTGCATCATCTGCATAAAGTAGAAACCTTGAAAAATCTAGTGATTTCCCTATGTCATTTATATAAAGAATAAATAAAAGTGGCCCTAAATGGGATCCCTGAGGGATTCCTGAGGGAATATCCAGGAATCTTGAAATGTAACCATTCATAGAAACTGCTTGCAACCGATTTCTAATGTATGAATTTATCCAGCGAAGTAAATCGCCATGTATTCCGACCCTCCATAATTTTTCTATTAAGAGATCGTGATTTATTTTGTCAAATGCTTTGGAAAAATCGGAGTACACGACGTCCACCTGCAATTTCTTATCCATTGCATCAACCAAAAATCCCGAAAAAATAAGCATGTTAGTTTCCACTGAGCGTCCCTTACAAAAGCCATGTTGGTTTACTGAGACATGATTATGTACTACATTAACAAGTGACTGGGTAACTATTTTCTCAAATATTTTGCCAAATAGGTTTGATTTAGATATAGGTCTATTTTGTGTTACGTCATCTTTTTTGTCATTCTTTGGAATTGGAGTAACAAGTGTCTGCTTCCATAAACTAGGAAATTCACCGACCGTCAAAGATTTTTTAATTATAAGTGATAGCGGTACACATAATTGGTCGGCACAATTTCTAATAAATATAGGATGTACTCCGTCATAACCAGCCCCTTTGTTTACGTCTATATTTTTTAGCTCTTTCCGAATTAATTCCGAGCTAATTGATAAAGAACCAAAATCAATGGGAGAATCCAAAGGTGGACAGCTATAATCTATATTTGAAGAAATGGGCTGTGTATGTACAAAAACTGATTTAAAATATTCATTAAATAAGTTGCAGGTATCCTCACCACAATTTGAAATACTTTCATTATACCTCATGGTTTGGGGAATATTGCAATTGGGCAACTTTGATTTTACAAAAGACCAGAAAAGTTTGGGACAGTTCAAAATATTTTTCTCACTTAATGCTATAAAATCACTGTAATTAATCCTTTGGAGTCTCTTCTCTCTCTTTCGAAGCAAAGAAAAGGTTTGATAATCCAAAGGATTGCCGTACCGTTTCCATTTCGGCTGTACAATTTCAAAACCTAGTAAGGGACTCGAGACAAATTTTACAGGAGAGCCAAAAAACGAGTAGGTCAACTTGAGACCTTGCCGCTCCGAGACTAGAAGAGCTACAGCAATGAGAATTACATCAAAAGATGCGGTATATCCTTGGCTTTGCACAGAGTTTAACTATTTTTGCGCTCAAATAATAGATCACGTTTTATAGCACTTACTAATGATTAAATAGCTTTTTTAATTTCGAGTTAACCTGTTTATCAATTTAATAACATAGTAAGTGCCGTTACTAGGATTTTAATATTGTTGAATAAGTTCGCCTATCGCCACGATGACCAGTTAATAAAGCTAGTAAGTACAATTTTATAAGAAAGTCAGTTACTTTTACATAAAATATTTATTCATATTTTATATTGAAATGTAGAATTTTTTTTTAAATGATATACCTAGGCTCCATGAAACGTGAAAACATAAACTAAACACGTATTAATCTGTAATAATTTGCCCCTCTGAAACTAAATCTTCGGATGCGTCACAAACTGGACGATAAATCCAAAATTGACTTTGGTTTGACGGCATGAGCGGCACAAGTTTGAACAGAATACCATCTTTTTTACCCTGTTTCAAGATTTTGTCTAGATATTCCCTCATGGATGGTGGGCCGAACTCTTACCGATTGAAACCTCACGGTACTCTACCACTACGGTCGGGAGCTCCGGGTAAGCCCTCGGGAAGATGTCCCAGGATTACTTCATTTGGTTTGTGTACTTCCCCGCGTCTTTGGGGTTTTTTGTGTGTTACTCTCGCTTCCTGGGTCGTGTGTCGTGCGAAAAGTTTTCACGTCACGCAGAGTGGAGAGGTGAGCAGCCCCCACCCCATCTTTAGGCCCCCAGTCATGGAAGCCGACAATATTAAAGTGTATGGCGCCCTCGCCACAAAACTGCGGATCTCGGGTTGGAGATTTATCTCCATGCCCCCTCGCAGCGAAACACTGCTTGCAGAAAAACGCGGCAGCATCCCACTTACTCCCACTGGAGATCATGGCTCGCAGTCAGTCTCCAGCGAGATAATGTCCACGTCCAGACCTGTCACCGTGGGCGCCAAATCCTAGTACCTGGCTCCCACGCTGTGAACTCCATCAATGTATGGATTACTGTGTCCTCGCTGAGTCCTTCGCAGTGCTGACACTTGCCCGTGGCTTCCCGGCGTATGTAGCACCCGTGCCCGGTAATTATCGGTGCGACCGGTAGAAGAGATTACCATGGCTCCTCTCGCAACTGGTTTATGATCGATCTGAATGCCCCGATTGTGGCCCTATTTTCTCCCCTTAGTTGCACGAGGTAAAGTCGCACTTTCCAAGTCTCTAAGATTTCCTGATGGATCTAGGACCGCTGAGCAGCTGGGACCGCTGAGCCAGGGAAGCTGTCTGTCACTATGTCGTATATTACTACCTCTTTCAACTAAGACACTTCAAGCCAGAATGATGGACCGATGGCGACGATATGGAAGGGGTCGCAAGCTGGGACTGGATGCAGAAGGTCCAGGATCGTGTGTTAATTGGGAGAGACATGTATCCAGCAGTGGACTGCTACAGGCTGATTTGATTGATTGATTATGGCATGTTTATTACGTACCTCATTAAAATTTTGAATACATTTTTTTTGGAAATAGATTTCTTTCATTTTTTTTACATACAGACTGACGCTGCGTGAAGCGCCTCGCGGCTCCCCTCTGGACTTTCATTGGATCCAACGAACGATGCGGAGGCGTTGACGGTTTGTCACTTACTGACGTTAGCGCGCGAAATTCAACCGCCGTCGACAACTTCAAAAACCAAGCAAGTCGCACGACAATTTTTAAAACCTAGCAAGGGACATCCCTTGCTAGGTTTACAAGTTGTCAGTGTCACTTGCTAGGTTATTGAAATGGTATTTTGAGGTTGACCGAATAACGTTTGAGTACTTGCTAGGTTTTTCAATTTTAAAAATCCTATTACTAAGGTCATTTTAGACTTTTTGGCAGTATGAATCGATGCTCCATAGCCTAGTAAATCGCAAAATGCAAAGACCCGTTTTTTCAAGGTGGTGTCCCTTACTAGGTTTTGAAATTGTACAGCCGATTTGGTATGATACTTTCTTTTTTCTCTCGATAATTTGATAAGTGATGTTTGCTCCTTGCGTGGTAGTTTGAGAGAAACGCTTTGATCTTCGCAAATATCGTATAATTTTAGGATAAGTACAATAACGAATTTGGCACTTTGTCGCTGAGGTAATTTCTATTGACGAACGTTTTTGATGGAATGCACCGACGCATACGGCGATGGCCGCATCCCCACTCGCCGCTGCACCGGGCCGGTTGTCGCTGCATTTAGGGATCCTCAAGCAAGGTCCGTGCTTGAACATCCTCCCCCGCCTTGGAAGGACACCTTCCAAGAGACTCCTCGACATCTTGTATTAGGGGGCAGATCTTGGTTAGCGCTCGCCTCAGAACGCCCTTTGCAGTATGAACATCTACGACTCTGGTCACGCCGTCAGGTCCAGGATATTGTTTCAGGATGCGTCCCATGAGCCATTTCAATGGTGGTAGATCGTCTTCTTTTACGATGACCATATCGCCAATCTTCACGGTCTGTCCCTGCGTTCGCCACTTTACTCGCTGCTGCAAGTCAGACAGGAACTCCTTAGTCCACCGTTGCCAAAAGTGGTGTCTCAGACGTGCGAGCAAATGGTACCGATCCACGCATATCTTCTCGGTGGTGGGCGATGGTAGCGCCGTCAACGGACGACCGATCAGGAAGTGCCCAGGAGTTAAAGGTCTGAGATCAGAAGGATCTACAGACATGGGTGTAAGTGGCCGTGAATTTAAAATTGCCTCAATTTGGGTAAAGAGAGTGGACAGTTCTTCAAAAGTTAAACTGCTATTGCCGGCAACGCGTTTTAAATGAAATTTAGCTCCTTTCACGCCCGCCTCCCAGATTCCACCGAAACTTGGGGAAAAAGCTGGCGAAAACTTAAAGGTAATGCCCTCAGTGGCTGCAAATTCATCCACTGCTGGCTCGCAAGACTTAAACAACCTTCGAAGTTCATTGTTTGCCCCCACAAAGTTTCTACCATTGTCGCAAAAGATGGTTCGCGGTTTTCCTCTACGGGCGATAAACCTACGCAAACATAACAAGAAAGCGTTAGTGCTCAGATCACTTACAACTTCGAGGTGCACCGCTTTCGTGCACATACAAATAAAAATACATAAATAGCACTTGGTGGTTCTTGCTCCGCGACCTTTGCGGCTAGAGATAAGGAACGGTCCTGCAAAATCTGTGCCACAGTTTTCAAATGGCGATGCAGGAGTTACACGAGGTTGAGGCAAATTTCCCATTATCGGTTGATACGTTTGAGCCTTAAGTCGCTTACATTTTATACAATTGTTGACAGTCTTGCTACTCAGAGTTCGACCTCCGATGGCCCAAAAATTATCGCGTATCGAACTTAACAGTTGTTGGGGACCACAATGTAATAAACGAATATGTTCCGCTTCAAATAATAGTTTAGAAAATAAATGTCTCGAATCAATTAATATCGGATGTATTTTTTCATAAGGACAATGAGAAGCATTTTGAATGCGTCCTCCAACTCGTAAAATATGATCTTGATCAAGAAATGGACTTAAAGATAAGATATTTGACTTAGAAGGTAAGTGGTTTGAAGTTAAAAGTGATTGAATATCTGCAGCAAAAGCTTCACTTTGTGCCTGCTTAGCAAGAAATGTTAATGTTTTTTGTAGCTCTAAAGCGGTAAGTTGACCATTGATTCTTTTATTTGAAGTTGATTTTAAAACAGATTTACAATTATTATAAAATCTAAGTACGTATGCGAAAACTCTTTGAAGTTTACAAAGCTTAGAATATTTTTCAAATGTGACAATTTCATTAACAAATTCTAATTTCATGCAATTTTTCATTTCAGGTAGTTCGTGACAACAGGCATTGGATGAAGGCCATTCACTCTCAGGTTGCAGTAGGAAGGATGGACCATTCCACCACAATGTATTGCCAACTAACTGATTAGGAGGTACACCTCTTGACGCCAAGTCAGCAGGATTAAAACTGGTAGGTATATGACGCCATGATAATTCATTAGTTAAGTTTCGTATTTCATGAATTCTATTACAAACAAAAGTGTTTAACGTTTTAGGTTGAGTTTTTAACCACCCTAACACTATAGTAGAATCACTCCAGTATATAGTTTGAGATACAGGGATTCTTAGGGAAGATTTAACCTTATTATATAAACGCGCACCTAGTAAAGCACCCAACAATTCCAACCTTGGAATTGTCAATTCTGGCTTAATGGGACTTACTCTGGCTTTTGCCGTCAACAACCTAACTTGAACAACCCCTGTGGAGATGTTTGTTGATCTGACATAGATGCAAGCCCCATAAGCTACTTCACTGGCATCCGTAAAGCAATGAATCTGAATCTCACCTGGATTTAAAGTCAAGACATGTCTTGGTATTATTAAGCTTGCAAGACAGTTAATGTTATTTATAAATAGTTCCCACTTAGCCTTAATGTCGCTAGGCACTGGATCATCCCAATCGCTTTTAAAGCGCCACAAATTTTGAATTAAGATTTTTGGAACAATCGTACATGCTGACAATAAACCCAGGGGATCAAAGACTTTGCACGAAGTTGATAGAATTGATCTTTTAGTGACTTTGGTGTTCGCCAGAGGAATATCAACGGTGAACTGAATATTATCAGCCTTTGGCGACCACTTCAAACCTAGTACACTGGAATCCTTGCAAAAATCTTGGGATTGGTCTACAATTTCCAATCCGTCAAAGATTTCAGGTACATTAGTACGAAATTTTCGTAAATTAAAGCGTGCTTCTTGTAATTTTTTGACAACACTGTACACAACATTTTTTAAGTGATCTTTACATGACGATCCTGTGTTCAAGTCATCTACGTAAAAATCATGCTTAATAACTCGAGCAACATCCTCATTTGTACACTCGTTTGCCAGCTGTACCAAACACCGTGTGCTCAGATACGAACCACAAGCCGTACCATATGTAATTGTGTTCAATGTGTACGCTTTTATAGACGAAGACTCGTCTAAGCTAGGTATCTGACCATCTCTAGCGCTTGATAGTGGCTTCCATAATATCATTTGTAGATGGCGCTGCGACTCATCTACTTGTATTTGGCGGTACATTTTTTCAATGTCCCCTGTGACCACGAAAGCATTTTGACGAAATCTCAAGAGGATAGAGAGTAAATCGTCTTGCACGACTGGTCCAACTAACAATAAATCATTTAAAGATTTATTAGTGGCGGTTTTTTGTGATGCATTAAATACTACTCTAAGTTTGGTTGTCTCACTTTGCTCCCGAAGGACGGCGTGGTGAGGTATGTAGTAGCCAAACTCAGGACGAGGAACTTCAGAAAGATGTCCCAAAAGCTCATATTCTTTTAAGAAATCGTTGTATCTTTCTGCAAGTCCAGTCCTTACTAATCTTTTGTTTAAACTTACCAGTTGTTTCTGAGCCACAAAGTAGGAGTCAGCCAACGCTTCCTCAGGTGACTCACGAAACAGTAACTTGACACAAAATCGCCCAGGATACATCTATTTGAAAATTACTAAAATGAGATTTTACCTTCAAATTACAGGATTCAACTATATTTGTAACTAAGTTACCATTAATCCCACATATTGAAACTGGTTTAGACTTTACACAATGAATATTCATAATATTTCTCATTTTTTCAGATATAAATGAAGCTTGACTGCCGCTGTCAAGAATGGCCTTCGCTGGAAAACATTTATTAGTATTAGGATCAACAAGTTCAACTTCTGCAGTACATAATAACACCTGGACTGGAATCACAGCCGACAAAGACATGTTAGGAACTGGCAATGCTGACACATCAGTGTCAAAAGAAGCAGCATTGGAGCTCGTTGACGAACTGTGAGTATTATTGTTATTATTGTAATTTTGTGTTGAATTACATAATAAAGAATTATGACGTTTTTTGCAGAATCTACATGGGCCCAACCGACATCGAGCTACTTGATGACCTGAGCGAAGACAATTATGACATAAGTGATTTTTCTTTACTATTTCAAATTTTTCAGGAAACGACAGGGCCTTAAATTTGTCACAGGCATGAATAAAATGAGCTTGGTTACAAAAAACGCAACCAGACAATTTAGGCTCATTAGAAGAAATAAAACTTTTTATTGGCTTAAAATCTTTGTTTGTACTTTTATCTGACCTACCTAGTTCTACTTTACCATACTGAATAGTTTCCAAAACATCCGCTCTGCTTCTCAAGAACTCGAAAAAATCTACAAGTCTGGGAGCTAACTCTAATGTGTTTCGATGCTCTTCCCATTTACGACCAGTAACGCCATCTAGTTTTGCAGTCATGACATAAATGATTAGAGTATCCCAAAACTGGACAGGTTCTTTTAACTCCTCCAAGGAACGTAAATGTTTGGAATAGTAGTCTACCATATAACGAATTGACTTAAAAGATTCCTTTTGTATGGTTTCGAAAGTAAATAAAGACTTAATATGGTTATTGATTAAAATTCTTTCATTATTGAATCGTTCACATAGTAAATTCCACGCTATTTCGTAGTTAGACGAAGTAAAATTTATTGATTTGATAACAACAGACGCGCTGCCTTCCAAAGAATTGCGTAAATAATGAAATTTAGTAATGGAAGGAATACTTGAATTATTGTGAATTAGAGACTCGTAAGTATCCCTAAATTCCAACCATTTCAAATGGTTACCATCAAATGTTGGTAACTTAACTGTAGGCAGCTTGACGTGCGTGTTTTGAATATTGCAAGAATGGGAACAAGAACCACCGTGTGACGACTCCCTATCACTATCTGAGTGCTTGCCCCTCGTACTAGGAACAGACTCGAGTACCTTCTGAGCCATAGAAATAAGCTGACAGAAAGAAGTTTCAATTGCATCTCGTTCTATCAGCTGAGCGTCAATATTATCGACGCTCAGCATCTCGATTTTTCCCTGAACCTCGTCGAAGGTTGGCAACATGTCCTGAACTCGGGACAGTTTCAATTGTAATTCACCAGTCTGCACAGACTCTAATTTACCTGTTTCAACTTGCTTAATAACGTCTAGGTATTTAGAAAATATGGTGAGACGTGCCTTAATAGTACCTCGCTGGTGAACTAAGTCCCTTAATTCTTCCGCCATGATAGTGAGATAGCCAAGAAACAATATGGGTACCAAGTAAGGGCAAACAATCAACTAAGTTATTAAATTAGGTACGGAACCCTAAAATTAAAGTAACCAAAAAAATGTAAACTATGTAATTAGTATGTAATTTCAAACCTCAAGGACGTCGCGCCGGCTGCACTGTCATGCAATCCAGCGAGATCCGTAGGTAGGTAAGTACTTGCGTTACCAGATAGTTGATGACAAACAAACCAACGATGAGCACGTAGCACTGGCGTGCAGTAGGTAGGTAGGTACTGAACGCCTTTGAAAACTGATTAATTTCAGTCGAAAAGTGGAAGGCGTCGTGAAGGCGGCGAACCTGGAATTGTATAATTAAACTGGTTGTGAATATGTTCACATAAAGAATTCCTTTCCCACCTAAGTAGGTACCTACTCAATAACTAACTAATTTGACAACTAGTACGATTTTCAACAGTTTTTTTAATTTGAACTAATGTTGTAAACTAAATTATGTTGTTGGAACAATAACACTATGAAGCTATGAAGATTTACTCTTAAACATAAAAATTACACTGAACAAAATGAATTAATGATAGGATGTTAATACATCTCTGCCTACTGCCTCGAGGAATGCACAGTCGTGAACATATGCAGAAGTTCCTACGAAGTAATAATAGGAAGCAAGTAGGTAGGTATAATTCACCTTGCAATAACTATAGAACAGCTGTTTCACAGCTAGCTAGGTACCTATTATTCTATATCTTCTTGAGACGTTAGGTATTTCTTAATAGAATAGATAGGTACTATTATCACAAATAAATGTTTCTAGAATAAAGCAAATTAGTGAAAAAGTCTAATAATATAATAGGCAGTGGGCTACTAGCTAATATGTAAGCTATAAGTAGGTAGGTAGCCTTACACCGCTTTAGCACTTTATTTCACTTATATGTAGCTTATTAGGCATAGATTACGAAAGATTTAGAATTAACTCGAAAAAAATAGGCAACGCAGCGCTTAACAATAAATAACTTACCAGAATATTTGCTAAGATAAGCGGATAGGTATGCATATAAGTAGGTAGGTTAACTACTTGTGAAGATGTTACCGGCAAACACGCAAAATGGAGAAAATAGGCTGCTATTTTTAAATTCCAAACTGAGACAATTTTAAACACACAATCACTGAAATTAAAACACTTGTTAGATATTTAAAATACTCAAACTGGACCTACTTCCCTTTCGAATCGCCGAATTCAACACCACCACGCATGCACCTTTTGTTCTCTCAAATTGCAATTATATTTTTTTGTTCTTGTTAATATCACGTGTGGGTCACCATATGTTTGCTCCTTGCGTGGTAGTTTGAGAGAAACGCTTTGATCTTCGCAAATATCGTATAATTTTAGGATAAGTACAATAACGAATTTGGCACTTTGTCGCTGAGGTAATTTCTATTGACGAACGTTTTTGATGGAATGCACCGACGCATACGGCGATGGCCGCATCCCCACTCGCCGCTGCACCGGGCCGGTTGTCGCTGCATTTAGGGATCCTCAAGCAAGGTCCGTGCTTGAACAAGTGATATTGAATACCAAGGAGGATAACGAGATGTTGTTAAAACTCTTCGAATTGGAATAAATTGTTTAATTAGGTCATTAATTACGTCATAAAATGAATCCACCATTGAATCGAGACTCGCAATTGTCGATAGTTTAAAGTACCATTCAACAGCAGTAAGTCCTTCTTTAATTTTCTCAAAATCACCTTTATAAAACAGTTTCTTGTAAACTAAATTTGAGCGTAACGACTTGTATACATTAAGGTTTAAATTAATTTCTAGCGATTTATGATTCTTATCTTCTGCCGTTATAGGTTTAGGACAAGTTACTACAGAGCAGGCTTTATTACAAAAAACTAAATCCAATAACCGATTATTAACATTAAATGAAGAATTATATTGCTTTAAATTCGAAAGACTCATAAAATCAGTCGCAATCTGTACATGTTTATCTGTACTGGAGCGCATTAACATAGAATCTGAATCAGTATCGAAATACCAATCGGCGTATGTCACATTAAAATCACCAACAACAAGAAATATATCCTCTGGATATTGTTCTATTAATTGTGTAACGTATTCGAATGTTGAACGTAAATCAGTCTCGTGATGTATTCCGTGAGATACGTAGGCGCAGCAAATATGGAGGTGAGCAGCGCTCGAGGTGCTCGAGGCGAGCAGTGCGGGGCGCGCGGTCCCGGGCGAAGGCGCCGCAGGAAGGGGGATACTTACCCATAGATGTTCAGCCGGTACGGACACATTCCAACTGTCGCGCGAAATTGAGTTTAGATCTTTGTGCACTGCTATAATCACACCCCCACCCCACCTCTTACCCCTCTCATCGGTGTACCTATCACGTCTGTAAACAATATATCTATCGTCAAAATATTCACTACTGTAAAATTTTTCATTTAACCAAGATTCTGTCAAACAATAAATATCATAACATTGAAGAATAATATTATTCAAGAAGGAATGAGATTTAGTCCGAAGTCCCCTCACATTTTGATAATATACTGTCATTATATTAGAGAATTTAAATTGATAAAAGATAATGTATCATTCAAGTATAGCCGCTCAGCCAACATCGTCTCTGAGTATAATATTTTAATAACATAGTGAAACGAAAAAACATCTACACATTCTAAATAGACATTTATAACAACCTCACCCGACACAATGCTGCGACACATTATAGTTAATAGTAATAGTTTGCTGAAAAAAAAAAACAACTCACCAATAGCCTGTTAAGTAATATAAAAATAAAGGTAACATATATACTATACAGTCATTTTATATTGTCCAAGTCCTTATTAGAAGAAATACGAATAACTTTGGATTTGTCTGTTTTTCTAAGAAATATCTTGCAATCTCGCACCCACAGGTATGAATAAATGAATAATTATTTTGTTGCTTTAATTCACGGGCACGCCTAAGTAAAAGTTTATTTTCGGGTATCAAGTGATCGCCTATGAAGATGTTGCTAGGGGGGCCAGGTAATCCAATGTCCACTGTATTGAGCCCACGACGTGTTCTTATCGCGGCTAACAGCTGATCCTTGCAACGTTGCCTGGTGTATCGGACTATGATAGCCGGCGGCCGGGTAGATGACTCATGCTTTTGCTCATAACGGCGAACACGGTGAATGGAATTGATATCATTAATATCTACCGACATACCGACTTTGTTGCAAATATTTGCTAGTATACTTTCAAGATTTACGCTTTTATGAAATGGGATGCCCGATATTTCAACATTGTTCAAGCGCGCAAATTGATCCCGATCATTGTTTTCTTTGCTCAATTGAGATGTAGATTGTTCCACCTTCAGCAGACGTGACTCCATGGCATCCATTCTTGTATTCATATCCTTCCATTGAGAAGATACATTTTCGACAGAAAGTTTAAGTGCATCAAAGTCGGATCTCATTTCTTCGAACACACTCCGGAATTCTCTCAATTCCTTTAGGACGTCATATAGATTAGGCGAACTCTGAGGAGGTAGACGACAGGTAGAACAGCGCCAGTTGTCCTTTTTTCAGCGGACATCCTTCGGTAAGTATTTTCTGTGAGTCCAGTGCATGGAAAATGGAGATATCTTCGACATTGACTACACATCACACCATCGAGCACTTCATCATTACACTTAGGACACTGACTCATTATTATCAAATTACTGCACGCACAACAACTGCAATTAGTTAGGTTCTGTATTAATAAGTAGTATTATATTTTTAAATAGACTCTGATCGATATTGTGTACAGTATGTAAGTAAATACTTCGTACTCTAAAGACTTTACATAATATTTAGAGCATTGAAGCTCAAATAAGTGCCGTAATTAAATGAGTCATGTAAAAAAATATGCCCGACACATTTGGAAGACATACCTTGTTTTTTTTTTTTTTTTTATGTGTGGAAATCCTACATGGATGCTATGCCGGACTCCTACCGACTAAAACCACACAATGCCTTACAATAGTCTATGGCCGGAAGTCCCGGGTAAGCCCTCGGAAGGATGTCCCAGGGCTCCCGGCAGACTTTGGCTACCACCGCGGCCTCGCCTAAATGGTTCGGGTACTATCCCGCGACTGGGGTGTTTGTTCGGGTGTTACCCCGCTTGGGGAAGGGGGGATAGTTGGGTGCTATCCCACTACTATGAGGGGCGAAGAGACATGCTACTGTCTTGGCCTGCTTCTGTAAGAACGACGAGCAGCCGACTCGCCGTTCTCAGACCCTTAGTCATGGAGGCCGATAGTCTTGGGCGAACAGCAACCGGCGACGACCCCGTCGCCTACTGCGAAACTCGGGAGGGAGATTTCTCTCCCGCTCCCTCCCCGCTGCCTCTTTCTCGAGCATAACTTGCTCGCAGAAAGACGCAGCAGCGTCCCACTTTCCACCGCTGGAGACCATGGCCTCCTCCATGGGAAGATATACCTTTGAGCTGATTATTAAATATATTTTCTGACTGTTAAAATCTGTATGTTACTCGTTACATTTATTTAGCACAGTTTATATTAGACTTTTCAAGGGTTTCTTGATTTTTTTTTATTTGGTAAAAAATCCTACATGTTCGAATTCGACTCTCACCTTGTCGGTTTATTTTAAAGAATTACTGTCTAATTTTAACGGTCAAATTCTAGTTCTAATAACGGATTTTACAAGTTTTCATTTGACAATTTTCTACGAATCTGAAAATACTCAAGTAGGGATGCTCCAAAATAATCTTCCCAAACAAGCATTACACCTAGCTAACCCACTTAATGTAACATGATTTATAGTGCGTCCAAGGTAGGTGGAGCGTCAGTCCCCGTGGAAATTAAAGAATTTTATTCAGAAATGGGAACTTTATATGCTATTCTCACGTGTAGGGTTGCTGCTTTCGGTATAAAAGTGGAAGTTTGTGAAGATGTTTGGATGTTTGTTACTCAATCACGCTCTAATGGCTTGACAGCTTTGGTTTTTTAAAAAAAAAAAAGAGAAGCAGTAAGTTTTATTACCAGGTTATTTTTTCTACGGCTCTACTTCTTTGTTGCGAATCTAGCTGTGTAATTTCATAAGTATTACTATTTAACCAATGTGAGTAAAGATTTTTAATTTTCTTTATCCAAGAAGGTATGTACAGGCAGGGTAATAATGTCCACATTTCACCATTTACTTTTCTTGTGATCCTATTGCCAGGTGAGTACCTGAAATTTTCAAGACGCTCTTAAGACCTGCAGCTTGGTATAACATCTCCCACATCAATGGCAACTACGACCAACGGCTTAACGTGCCAACGCGGAAACACTTGCAGATAGAAATAGTACAAAATGGTCAGTGATTGTTTACAGAACACAGCATCAGCAGGTTTGCAAACGCTTCCGTTTCTTCACAGAACATAGGAGCGTATACGAAAAAAATGTATGCCAACATTATTTGCTAAGTGATATCTTAGCTATCAGATTATAATACCACAGTAATGTGTTCATGATCGTCTATATGACTCTATTAAATCCCCATTATGGCATTAATATGATAGTTATTTGTCTAGTTATGGATACGACCCGAAGATAAATATAGATTAGAAAGAAGAAACGTTTATACGAATTAAATTTTATTTCATGTTGAGTAAACATAAATTTCACGTATTTACTACCGAAATGGACCTATTGCATTTAGTGGTTACGAGAAAGTTGTGCAAAATTTTGGTAGTTGGGTACCAGTTTAAACTACGTGATTTCACTCGCAACTTATTTAGAACTGAGATACCGCATTTCCGCATCCCATGGCAACTTATTCCAGGGATAAAAAGTAGCCCATGTTTTATTCCAGACTTATCTCGTATGTATTCCTCTACCAAATTTCAGTACGATCCCTTCAGCCGTAAGCGTGAAAGTCTGACGAACGTCCCACATCCATTTATTTTAACATGAGGAAAATCCTACAGGGATGCTATACCGGGCTCCTACCAACTAAAAACCACTCGTATCGTACCTAACAGCCAACGGTTGGTAGCTCCCGGTAAGCCCTCGGAAGGATATCTCAGAACTCCCAACAGACCTACGGCTACCACTGCGTCATCACCAAGGGGGGGGGGGTTCGGGTTCTATCCCGTGTCTTTGGGCCGCTTCTGTAAGGCCGATAGTCTTGGACAAAGACACATCTGCGGCGCTCGGGTGTGAGAGTTCTCTCCCACTTCCTTTGCGCCGTTTTTTTCACGAGCATATCCTACACTGTTTACAAAATAATAATTTTCTAAAATTATTTTCCACTGAATGCCAATGTCTTAGTACCTATTATTTATCTGTAAAAGGCCCAAATCAATTCAAGATCGTTAAATAAAAAAAAAACATACTTACTGGATAAACGACATTCCTAATACATTACCATTTTCAGGATATCAGAAATCAAATAATTTATAAATGGCAACAAAATTGAGTTTCCCTTTCTAATCCATTCTGGCAGCCCTCAGAGCAAAATCACCAATTGAAAGAGGGCCGTCGCCAACCCTATTGAAAGTAAATTCAATTTCGAGTAGAGCTACTTACGAATGCATCTTTTGAAGTGTGGCTTACTGAAAAGTAACGGGATGATAAAATTGACTTGGAAAGAGTTGTAGGTATAAATTTGGGCTAAAAAATTGCGTGGTGGGGTTTAGGTAAATATTTTTTTACTCTATTAACCTGCCCCAAGTAACGAACTATAATAGTATTTTTTACTTGTAGAAATGCTTCATGAAGGCTATTCCGGAGACTTACCAACTAAAACCACACGGTGCCCAACCACGGCCTACGGCTGGAATTAGCAGGCACTATAATATAGTACCTACTAACAAGTTTAACTACAGAACTTCGATTTCGCCAATTATTTATTGCTTGTGAAGGTAAAATACCGGGTAAAACATTTTTAGCTAATTGGAACAGTTTCAGTGTAAGGAGTATTTTAATTTTTACATTAAGTACATACACTTCTGTATCCTTAAGCTACTATTACGATTTCAATTTATGCTCATAATTGGTTATCGGTTTACTTTTTGTGACGTAGGATGTACAACACAGATTGAATTTGTCAGTCTTGCGTGATTTTCATTTCATAAATACGTAGAGCAAACGTAAAAAATGTTCTATTATGATAAGACTCATCATGTACTGCAAAAGTTCTGATTTGTATGTCACCGTATTAAAACCGTTAGATGGTACTAAATTTAGCTTTTTCTACGTTTGGGTTTCCATAGATGCCATGCTGTACTATTACCGACTAAAACAATACGTTGTCACGGCTAAGCTAGCTAGGTTGTAATGTAAACTGTAAAGATATTACATACATACATACATACATATCATCACGCCTGTTTCCCATCGGGGTAGGCAGAGACTATGGCTTTCCACTTGCTACGATCCTGGCATACCACTTTCGCTTCTTCTACTTTCATAAGTGCTTTCATACACGCTCGCCGGTTAAGGGTACTCTTGACCTGGCCTTTTTCCAGCAGGTCATCAATTTGGTTACCATGCGTACGCCGAGGATGACCCCTACCAGCTTGCCCATTCATTATCGCCTTATAGATCTGTTTAGTCAGTCTATTTTCATCCATCCTCTCAACATGTCCAAACCATCTAAGCATCCCTTTTTCTATCTTTGTCACTACATCTTCAGTTATACCACATTGTTTTCTAATCACGCTATTCCTTTCTTTGTCCATCAATTTCACTCCAGCTATACTTCGCAGACTTCTCATTTCCACTGCATTAATTTTACTTTCATGCTTCTTCTGCCACACCCAACTTTCACTACCATGGCATCCGTGATGTGTAATTAGATAAGTATCTAATAATAGTAGGTAATAGAAAACATGTATACTTAATTGTTATATATATTATAATTATGTAGACGAATATTGTAGGTTAGGGTACGATGGGACTGACATACGCTAGGCGTCAAAGTCCCTATTCTACACTTTTATTCAGAATAAAAAAAAAAAAAAAAGACATCCGTCCGAGGGCTTACCCGGGGCTCCCAACCGTAGGCTGTTGGGCGCATCCATGAAGGATTTTCCCTCACAAAAAAGGGCATTGCTTTGGTACGGAACCCTAATAACAATTAAATGGAACCATTTTTTAATGAAGCGTATTTCTAGTTGTGTCACATTGAACAAGTCAGTTGTTTAATTGGTAACTGTCTAAAAGCGGACGTAGTCCAAATGAGTTTTATTCTGGAGCTGCGCTACATTGCGAATGGCAAATGTTCGTGTTAACTCGATGTCTGTGGCTGGATAGATCTCTCCAACGTGTACTATTTGTAGTAGTGTCGTATCAATCATGTTGTACGATTATGATCAATCAAATCAGCCTACTGCTGGACCTCTCCTAAATTTCGCCACAATACACGATTTTGATCGAACAATAAAATTTTGCACACTCAGTCCGGGCCCACTGCTCAATGTTTCTTATTTCTTTACATAATGATTTAAATTACATTGATTGCAAACTCTTTTGGTATAGAAATCATGCCCCTAAAATATTTAAAAACAATGTTTTATCCCACGACAACAAGTAGCAGCAGCCCCTCTAGACAAGAACGATGTTTTAGAGCTCACGAATATTTGCCAGCTAATGCATTTCTAGCATTATACAAGCAGCAGAGTACTGAGCGCTCAGGTTTGGTCCGTACACGACAGATGCTTATAAATAGAAATGTGTTACCTTGTGACACAGAAGGCTGAACCCTTCTATGTTGGAACTAGCTTATAGTCCGTTCATAGTTAATTTACCTCTAGCTGTGAGGTTGGCATCGCTGATTTTCGTGTTACCATACTAACATTGTTTTCTCCCGTATTTATACTCCAACCTTAAGTCGACTTATTTTCTTCTTTTGCTGCCGTTTTTTCGGTCGCGGAAATAATTTGAGGTGTGAAAGCAGCAACTTTTCCCTCCTTGGTGATAGTGACGAGTGTCGTTTTTGAATACATATCCATTTATGTAAATAAAACTTAAGAAAAATTTTATAGTAACAGAACTACATCTTTAGTAATGTTAATTATACCGACTAGAGGATAACTACATAAAAAAAAATACTCTCAGTGTTAACGGTTCCATCTTATAATCTTCCCTAAAACGCGGTAAAATGTCTTAAGCTGGCACTCATAGGAGGACTTTACTGCAATACCAACACACAGAAAACGATCTGTCAGAGGTAAATAAACTGTGAACGGACTATACAACAAATACCTGGTATGCATGTTACGTTAAAAGTTCGCCAATGCTACACGAATATTTGCCGTCTAATGTAACTCCAGCATTATATATATTTGCTGTAGAGACGATGGGCAGTTGGAGTGCAGACGCTAAGAATTTAGTTGAGGAATTGGGCCGTCGCGTCGGTTGAGAGTCAAGACAGGAGACTCTCGCTCCGGTTCGTATCTGGTGCAAAGGTTGGCCATCGCTGTACAGCGTGGCAATGCTGCCAGTGTAATGGGCACTTTTGCACCAGATACGGTGAGGAGCGAGTTATATAATTAGCTTTAAGTGTAATTGACATGTAAAATGATATTGTGACATAATAAAAATGTAAATAAATAAGATAGAAATTGGAATAAAAATAAATATCAATACTAAAATATAAAAAAAAAGACGTGTGGCACTCGGGGACTGCCGCGGTAAAGCTATTACATAGCATTTTTTATCAACTATGCTAGTATAATTATTTCTATATAAGAATACTAGCTGATGCCCGCAGCTTCGCCCGCGTAAAATTTGTTCCCGCGGGAAGTTATTCCCGGGATAAAAGGTAGCCTATGTGTTATTCCAGACTATAATGTATCTCTGTACCAAATTTCAGCCGGATCCGTTCAGCGGTTTGAGCGTGAAAGAGTAACAAACATCCACACTCACAAACTTTCGCATTTATAATATTAATATATTAAATAATATATAAGTAAGATTTTAAGGCCTATGTTCAACAAAGTAAAGTACCAAGTACCTACTTGCTTGACTGTCGACATTTGGGCTTTTGGACTGTTGGACCGTTGGACTTTTGGACTTTTGGACTTTTGGACTGTTGGACTGTTGGACTTTTGGACTATTGGACTATTGAACTTTAGGACTTTAGGACTTTGGACTTTTGGACTTTTGGACTTTTGGACTTTTGGACTTTTGGACTTTTGGACTTTTGGACTTTTGGACTTTTGGACTTTTGAACTTTTGGACTTTTGGACTTTTGGACTTTTGGACTTTTGGACTTTTGGACTTTTGGACTTTTGGACTGTTGGACTGTTGGACTTTTGGGCTTTTGGACTTTTGGACTTTTGGACTTTTGGACTTTTGGACTTTTGGACTCTCGGACTTTCGGACTTTTGGACTTTTGGACTTTGGACTTTCGTACTTTTGTACTTTTGGACTTTTGGACTTTTGGACTTTTGGACTTTTGGACTTTTGGACTATTGGACTTTTGGACTTTCGGACTTTTGTACTTTGGACTTTTGTACTTTTGTACTTTTGGACTTTTGGACTTTTGGACTTTTGAACTTTTGGACTTTTGGACTTTAGAACTTTTGGACTTTTGGACCTTTGTACTTTTGGACTTTTGGACTTTTGAACTTTTGGATTTTTGGACTTTTGGATTTTTAGACTTTTGGACTTTTGTACTTTGGACTTTTGTACTTTGGACTTTTGTACTTTTGTACTTTTGGACTTTTAGACTTTTGGACTTTTGGACTTTTGTACTTTGGACTTTTATACTTTTTTTACTCTTGGACTTTGGTATTTTGGACTTTTGGACTTTTGGACTTATGGACTTTTGGCCTTTTTGAACTTAAAAGTCGTACCAAAAGTCCCAAAAGTCCCAAAAGTCCCAAAAGACCCAAAAGTCCCAAAACTCCCAAAAGTCCCAAAATCTCCCAAAAGACCCAAAAGTCTTTGCTTAAATTCTGCAACACTTTTCAGTACTGCGCCATCGAGACGTATCGCAGGTACACGGCAAGGCTTGTTTTTTTTGTTGAATATACCTAAAAACTTTAAAATAATTATAAAATATCCTGGTGTTATTGGCTTTCTTCAGAGGTACCCATCCTCGATTCTTCAATCCTAACGTACAACAGTTACGGATAACCAGGATAGGATTGACGAATCGAACTCCTCATCGGAGGAAATTTGGATGTAGGAGAAGAACAATATCTGTACCCTCCAGATTCTTATTTGCCTCCACAGATTCATATTCCATTGGTTTTAATCACTCAGTTACTGCCGTTTTAAATTCTCCGTATGTATGCATACTAAGAAATTATATGAGTATGTATAAAAAAGTTTTAATTAGATCGCAAAGAAAATGTCCAAAAGCCAAAGTACTTGAAGCAAAGTCGTTGATATACCTAATTAGAGATAATAGAAAAACCTCGCTGAACTTCAGAACAATACAAACTCACACAGTACTGTTTTACGATTACCGATTATAATGATTTAAAGTTAAAGTTCATTCTTAAATAATTTATTTATATAAAAAAATAATTAAGTATAGGGGTCTCGGCTCGTCGTACAATTTTATTCCAGTCGGTGTCGAGACCCTAGGTCCATGGGGTCCCAACGCACATAATTTTTTTAAAATTTTGAAGAAGCGTCTTGTAGAGTCAACTGGTGACCTAAGGGCTGGCAGTTATTTCTCTCAACGAATAGGCATCGCCGTTCAAAGGGGGAATGCTGCCAGTCTTTTGGGCACAATGCCACGGGGGCCCTATTTAGATTTAGTTTAGTTTTATTTATTCATATTGTAAATAGTTATTAATTTATTTTAAAATTTGTCTAATATTTTATTGAATAAATTTAATATATTTATTATACTATTAAACTAATTGTTGTCAAACTGATTATGATTAAACCTCTTTTCATAATCAATAAGCGAGTACAACCGTTAAACAACACTATGCCAAAGACAAACAAGACTGAGAAAAAATAATTTAATGACAAGCAAGAATGACAGGTTTAAATTTTTGTCATCGAAGTATTTTTCATGAAATTATTCTATATTCTAAAGGTAAATTAGTGTCGAAATGGCCGCATAAATCTAACTATGGTTCCTTAAAACGAATATGATCAGGATTGATATTTAAATGTAAGTAATTATGGAGAGTCGAGATCCAATCTGTTTGTTTACTACATTGTTTAAAAGATACACGAACGTGGTCGAAGGTAGCCGAGAGTGTGATTCGTTTTCGTGACAGAATTTCTAGATTCGGTCTCCACGCAAGGCCCGCGATAGAAGCTATGCAATAGCTTAAAAAATATATATAAGTAATATATATAATTATTATAATATATATATTATAGATATATACACTCATTTGCAAAAAAAACGGAATTAGTCCACGTTCAACCCCCAAGGTTTCAACCCCCGTCCGTGTTCGACCCCTAAACATAGTCCACGTTCAACCCCTAATGGACAGAGAAACACAATTTTTTTTAAAATTTTATTTATTCTCTTTATTTATTTACTAGCTGACCCGCGCAACTTCGTTTGCGTCACTTATGAGAGAGTATATCACCCGTTCCCGTCAAATTTACTCCCGTCGCGTTGCGTTTATTCCCGTAGTTTAGTTAGTAGTAGATGTTTGTGAACTGTTCAATTTAAAATTGCATTCTCAAGTATGACTAACGTGTGGCTGTAAATCGGCGTGAATGTTACAACGGTTCAATTTCCAACTTCGTAATTAGCATTCCTCACTAGAGGCGTTCACGTCGGCTATGTTATATTTTAATTTTGATCCCATTTTTCGTTTGAAAACGATGCTCATATTGATATTTTGAGCTACCAACCCTATTGGGAACATTTCCCCCTCTTATAGATTGAATTTTTAAAAAACCTGAAAAACGTATTTCCCCATTTATCTTTAAGAATACTCCTGTGAAATTTGGAATAAAGTAGTCTAACTAATCTTGTTTCCCCATACAAACTTTGTACTGTGAATTTTGAAAAATCCTTTCTTAGTCAATCAACCCTAGACTTTATAAGAAACCTACTTGCCAAATTTGGATTTTCTAGTAAGACAGTGTTCAAGTATAGTGTGGACCTATAGATAATTATTCACCTCGTAGCGTAGTTAGGATAGCCATACGTAACACAGCAAGCGCTTGTACCATTTTTTTGTACTTGTAGTAACTTCTAAACGGAAGGCCCGATTTGAATGAAATAAAAAGGAATTTACTTTTTGATAAATGCCCATGATGATAAACTATATATTTGGCACGCGCACCCCTGCCTTGGTGACGTCCTATCGCAACGGGCCGAAACGTCCAATTTTAATCATTCAAAGACCAATTATTATCTACATAAACTGTACTTAGTGATGAAATAATTTATTTTGATAAGGATTAATAGCACGAGTAAAATGAACGCATTTAAATGTAAATAAATATATATCTTTACGCCTTTATCCCCGAAGGGGTAGGCAGAGGCATTTTCACCTTTATCTGATAACTAGCTGACCCGCGCAACTTCGTTTGCTACGACAACAACGACGGCCTGTCAGGCCGCTCGTCACCAGTTATGTTATAGAAAAACCATGTCACTAGTTAAAGGTTTAATTCATAGGTAGTTGACGCCAAAATTTTTACAAGTTTCTTTTTTCAAATAATATGATACCAATTAATGAATGAATCGATCACCAAATCACGATCAACTTCGAATTTGTTTGACATTCCCAAACATTAATTTATCTGTTACTGCAAGATTTTATAAAATTGTATTTTAAAACTTTTTTTAATTACTAGCTGACCCCGCTACTTCGTTTACGTCACATAAGATGTATGAAAGTAGAGGTATTTCTTCATCAGAGTCATCAAGCAGCGTCTGAAACTGGCCTGTTTGCTTAATCATAAAAGAGCTTAATGATTAAGTCTATTTTAAAACAATTCAGTCATTAAGCTCTTTTTTGATTAAGCCAACACGCCAGTTTAGGTTCAATGACATTCAAAGAAACCCCTACAATTAAAATTTTCAAAATATCTGATTCTTAAAAGTTTTATAACTTTTTTATTTATAAACCGAATAACAACAACGCTAAATATTAACTGGAGTAAAACCTCAACACAATAAAAAAAACCGCATTGCAATCGGTTAAGCGGTTACTGAGATTAGCGTGCACAACCGTACAGACAAACAGATATACAGACATACAGACAAAAATTCTAAAAATCATTGTTTTGGGTTCTATTGCGTTCATAAAGCCCCCCTTGTGCTATTATCTAGAGTTCTAGACAACTATGTGTATTAAGATTATAATTAATAATTTCAAAAAATATATTTTTGTATAATAAATACACTTCTGTGTTCACACTCACTCATTATTACTTTTATTTCAATATTCGATACCTGACGATTGGGGGTTGAACATGGACACAGAAAAGATGACCAATGTATTGAAATCCATGTTCAACCCCCGAGGGGTTGAACATGGACGGGGGTTGAAACCTTGGGGGTTGAACGTGGACTAATCCAAAAAAACGGGCGGTTTTGATTTTCATTCATCTTTAAAAAGATACAAATACCAAAAAGGTTTCAATCGTTTGTACACGTTACTGGCCGGTTTTAAAAATGCCGTGGTATTTAAAAAAGTACGTTCTAAATTCAAATTTTCATTTGATGCTCATTTTTACAGAAAACCCCTTTTTATCCTACATTTTTGGCGCGAAGTTCCAGAAGTTAACATCGACTTTCATAACTTTTCTATTTTTATCGATTAATTTCATATCCTTGACTGTCAAAGCTTTATTTATTGCTGTTTGGCTGTATCAAAAATGGTATATAAAGTGGTAAAAGCTACCAAAATTATCGCGCTGCTCGAAGAGGGTTGCAGCCAATGTTTCGTGGCTAGGAGGCTAAATGTTAATCGCTCGACGGTCCAAAGGACCTGGCAGCGATATCAGGAGACTGGTTCTGTCGAGAGAAGGCCTGGTTCTGGAAGAAACCATGTACCCAACCACGGGATGATCGTTTTCTTGCGAGTCGCGCATTGAGAAATCGCAAATCTTCGTATGTGGATCTTAAGAACAACCTCCAAGAAGTAAGAAATGTGCATATTAGTCTATGGACGGTCAGGAGGAGGCTTCTCGCTGCCAATATACGCAGTCACTGACCGGCCCGCGGCCCCAAATTACTCCGTGAGCACAGGCTTAGGTTCGCTAGAAATTGTGAATCATGGACTCAAGAAGATTGGAATAGGGTTTTGTTCTCTGATGAAGCCAGGATATCTCTGTTCGGTGAAGATCGACGTCGGCGAGTGCTAAGAAGACAAGGAGAGCGCTTTGCAGATGCATGTTTCGAAGAAATCACACCTTATGGTGGGGGCTCTGTTATGTTTTGGGCAGGAATAAATTCAATGGAACGTACAGAGTTAGTCTTCATTGAAAACGGCTCACTGACTGGGCATCGATACATAACGGAAGTTCTAATTCCTCATGCACAACCTGCATTGGCCGCTCTAGGTCAAGACTCGATTTTTATGGACGACAACGCCCACCGATCCCGCGATGTTAATGCGTATGTGCAAGAGGTCGGCATTCGTCGTTTGGATTGGCCAGCTCGAAGTCCCGACCTCAATCCCATAGAACATATCGGGACGTTCTAAAACGGCGTGTGAGATCAGTACACCCGGCTCTGCAGACCATCAGAGAGCTGAAGAATGTGATTACTGCGGAGTGAGAACGTATTCCGCAAGCAAGTATCCGGGATATACTCGCTAACATGCCCAGACGAATTCAAGCTGTGATTTTAGCTAGAGGGGGTCACACTCGATACTAAACATTTATCTGCTTTTACTGTATTAAAGAAAAACAAACAAAAAACTTTTTTATTCTTACTTCATGAGCATATGCACTACTAGCGTTCGCTGGTACATATATACACTACTAGCGAGGTTTAGCATTATTTCCCATAAATTGTAACAAAATTTTATGAAATACTGATGAAAACGATTATTTTCTTATTAATTTACCAAATTGTGAGGATAAAACTACCTATAATTATCAAACAAAGCAATATTAACATTTGAAATGGTTCATTGCTTAGGTGCCCGTTTTTTTTTTTCAAATGAGTGTATAAGTATTTAATTATCGTAGCTGGAATTTGTTAAAAACTAATTGTATTGCATTTTATGCACACAAACAGAGGATGACTGTCATTGACTATTTTAGTGTTTATAGATTTAGAAGTTTTTGCTGTACATTATAAATGAAGCGCTCGTGGCCCCGCGGACTCAGTGTTCTGTAAAACGATCACTGCAGTAAGCAACTTTCACTATGGCCGGTCCATGGATGGGTGACCATCCATGTGATCACTTTGTGGCATTTATTTGAGCGTTTCCGTGCTTCGGAAGGCACGTTAAGCCGTTGGTCCCGGTTGCCAGTAAAATGGCAGTCGTTAAGCTAAGTTGAAGGCTTTATTTCAACAGCAGGCAGTCACAACCTGCGCCTGTCCATTTAAACACGGCAATACGGCTCACCACCTATTACGTGGGACAAATTATACAAAGGTGAAATGTGGGCATACAATATGCCTCTGCCTACCCCTTCGGGGGTAAAGGCGTGATCATATGTATGTATGTATGTATGTATTATAAATCTATGTTTTACTTATATGTTTTCTTTTCTTTTTCTTTCTTTTCGTTAGCTATTTTTGGCATGGTTACTATAGTCCAATCCTGCCCGATCTGGCAATAATGTAAACATGTCATGTTTTGACAATCGATGTCTAAGACAGATAAGTAGAAAAATATAGTATGACAAATCATTGATTTTTTTACTATTCTGAGTTGGTGTATTTTAAATGAAAATGAACTATCATAAAGAAGTTATTTGGTGTCGAAATGATTGTAAGAACACTGTATGACTCCTGGATACTGAAATATAATCAGGGCGAATACTCAATTGCAAGTAACTATGGATATATAGGATCAAATGTGTTTGTTTACATTTTTGCGCAAAGCTATTGAAATACTGTATAGAACGATAGGTTATAGTATGCATTCTTTATACTCTATGGAGAAGCCATAGCAAGGGAAAAATTATCTTGTTTAATCATAATTGACATGGATAAACTATGGGTATAGTTTCCGCTGCTAAATGTTCAATATGGAATGCAGTCGGTAAACAAATCCAATTATGTTTTGTTTATATGCAGAGACATTTGGTAGCAGATAAAGCAATAACACTTTAGTGGGCTCCCGAAAACGGTCAATATGCACTTGATAAGTCTGTGAAATTTTAATGAAAGTAGCTTCAGTGCATGTGATTTCTTTGC
The DNA here is from genome assembly GCA_933228765.1 of Miltochrista miniata. Lineage (NCBI taxonomy): Eukaryota > Metazoa > Arthropoda > Insecta > Lepidoptera > Erebidae > Miltochrista > Miltochrista miniata. Next base: position 16,851,207 of record OW121773.1, on the reverse strand, counting down.
ACGCGTTGAGCATTGACGTGTATCAACACATGATAATGACTCGGGTCGTTTGACCGTCTCCCGAGTCTATATATGAGAGATTTTATGTATTATTGTGTTATTTTTTGTTTTTTATTCTTTTGGTTTAGAACTATTTTATAGTATGCCCAAATTGTAGTTATATATATTTTATGGTTATATATTAAAATACCAGAAATCAAAATGCCTTTACTTAAAATGCATGAGACCAAAATACCCGAATTCGAAATAACTTTACATTCAAAGTACCTTATTTCAGTACACCTTACCGTAAAATGTCTAAATTTAAAATACATTTAATCATTATATCAGAATTCAATATACAAATTTTCAAATATCCTTAAATTACAAAACCAAAAATAGAATACAATGTGTCACTATTATATTGCGCATAGTTAATAAATGAATGATTTAAGAAATAAAGATTGATTGCCACTCACACGTTTTTTTATTTGGCTTTAACTTATTTGCACCCAAAGTGAAGCCGCAGTTGTAGCCGTAGGTCTGTTGGTCCTTGGGTATCCTTCTGAGGGCTTACCCGGGGCTCCCAACTGTAGGCTGTTAGGTAGGATACATGTGGTTTATAGTCGGTAGGAGTCCGGCGTAGTATCCATGTAGGATTTACCTAATGTTAAAACACCTTGATTCAGAGTTACAAAAGTACAACAGTGGGCTAACGAAAAATAAAAAAAAAACCACGAAGGCTAAGGCGGAAGCTCCGCTTCGCTTCGCTCCCGCCTTAGTCTTCTAACCTAACTTATCCGAGTCGGGATACTCTGAGCCGGGGTGTTAACCATTCACAGATATATAGCATCCATGTATGATTTACCTCATGTTAAAAAAAAGTATTTTGTGTTTGAACATTTTAAGATTAAGTATTTGGTAAATTTATATTTTGGGTATCGGTTATTCGACCGTAAGGCATTTTAAATTATTTATATTATAAATATTTGCCTTTTGGTCTAGGTTCATCATCACGCCTTTATCCCTGAAGGGGTAGGCAGAGGCATATTATATACCCACATTTCACCTTTTTATAATTTTATTTGTTCCACGTAATACGTTGTGAGCCGTATTGCCGTGTTTAAATGGACAGGCGCAGGTTGTGACTGCCTGCTGTAGAAATAAAGCCTTCAACTTGTCTTAACGACTGCCATTTTACTGGCAACCGGGACCAACGGCTTAACGTGCCTTCCGAAGCACGGAAACGCTCAAATAAATGTCACAAAGTGATCACATGGATGGTCACCCATCCATGGACCGGCCATAGTGAAAGTTGCTTACTGCAGTGATCGTTTACAGAACACTGAGTCCGCGGGGCCACGAGCGCTTTTGAATATTGATATTTCGATTTCGGGCATATTTTGGGCTTTTTTTTTTTTATACTACTTAGGTGGCAGGCAAGCTTACGGCCCACCGGAAGGTTGGTAACCGTAGCCTATAGACGTTTGCAACACCAGAGGCGCTACACACGCGCTGCCGACCCGGGCGCAGGTTGTGACGACCCACAGTTGAAATTTTTCAAGCCGCCCGTAAGGCCTTCAACTTGGCTTAACGACTGTCATTTTACTGACAACCGGGACCAACGGCTTATCATGCCTTCAGAAGCACGGAAACGCTCGTAAATAAATGTCACAAAGTGGTCCACGTGGTGGTCACCATCCATATCCGGCCATAGTAAATGTTGCTTACTGCAGTGATCGTTTACAGAACACTGAGTCCGCGGGGCCACGAGTGCTTCAAAGCCATACTACTTTTGAGTAAAGGCATTATAATTTCTGGTATTGTGACGGTATACCATATTTTATATTGTAGTCATATTTATAATGTAGTTATATTTAAGTAGTGGAATATTGGGCATTCTGTCCCACTTTAAGTTCGAATCGTCGCTATCGCTCCTTGCTCACGTGGGACAGATCGCCCAATATTCCACATTTTAAAAATGTAACCTAACCTAACATTTTTATAAAAAATAATTTAAAAAATAAAAATTGCTGAAGCTCCCTCCATGTTCATTACTTACCATTTATAACCCACAACGTTTTCTGTATCCAGTTGGGTTCGACTACTTGTAGTTATAAATATTTATGTTATAAATTCATGTTTTCATTATGAGTCCATCAGTATTGCATAGCAAACATGAAATTCGTTAAACAAAGACAATCGTTACAGGTCAATACAATCTGTGACGATTTGACAAAAAACAAATTACGTCATGGAGAATTATTACCGAATACTGTACGTTGCATCATTTGTGGACCATCAAATTGTGGAAAAACTAATTTATTAATTGGTCTTCTATTGCATGAAAATGGCTTGACATTTAAAAATGTTTATGTATACTCTAAAACTCTACATCAACCAAAGTACATCTTTTTAGAAAAGGTTTTACAACGAGTACCAGGTATCACTCTTCATAAATATCAGACAAATGATGACGTTTTAAAAGTTTCAGATGCAAAACCAAATTCTGTGATTATTTTTGATGATGTAGCATGTGAAAATCAAAGTAATATACGTGATTATTTTGCCATGGGAAGACATAAATTGATTGATAGTTTTTATTTAAATCAAACTTATACCAAAATACCTAAACAACTTGTAAGAGATAATGCTAACCTAATTGTGCTTTTTAAGCAAGATGAAGTTAATTTGAAACATGTTTATGAAGAACATGTTAACACCGATATGACATGGTTGAAATTTCGAGAAATGTGTTCCTTAATATGGAAAGAACCTTTTGATTATGTGGTAATTAATAAAGATTGTTCTAAAAACAATGGTTGCTATAGAAAAACGTTTGACACATTTGTATTATTAGATGAAATTTGAATATTTAAGTAGACTGCAGTCTGTTTATTGTTATTCTTTAATTGATTCTTATTCGATTACCACCTATGTTACATAATGGATAAATCATTGAAAAAACAAATTGTTGATGCGACACAAGCTGTCAAGAAAAAAATACGTAAAATGAAGGATTTTGAAGATAATAATAAGCATGCTCTTGATACAGTTTTTAAACCTGTCACAGAATCTCTCAATTTAATAGCCAACACTAATAACCACTTAGCTCTAACAAAAAAGGAGGAAAAAGTAGAACCCAATGAACCGCAAGACCAAGATATGAAAGAAACAGATGATAGCAGTATTGCTAGTAACGAATCGGAACCCTCATCGGACTCTTCATTTCAGTCATTAGTCGGTACTAATCCAGATGCATCATCTTGGTCGTTATCTTCACAAGTACTATCAGATGTTCCATTTGGTATAAGAAATGAACGTGGAAAGCTAATGTTGGGTTCCTCTAACATAACTATTGGGGATAAAGTTATTACTGTAGCCGGACACAAATACGAAAGTACACCTGGGTTGCGAGAGTTACTGTTAAAAAAAGACATTGATCTGAGCTTGGTTAATGACTGTGACAAGCAAAATTATAAGACAATGTTACTTGTAACGAATGCACATCGTCGTGATTTCGATTCAAAAAAACCAATTAAAAGTAATAAAGGACAAAAATATTTGCAAGTTATTAAACCACTTTTCGATCAAGAAAGTAGAAGTCCAAGTTGTAGACAGAAAGTAGGAAAAGGATTACCTTCAACAAAAATGTGGAAAAAAAACACAGATTTTGTATATTGGGATGATCCCAATGAATTGGTTGATAGATTAAAGTTATTAATTGCTTCTCGAGATGCTGGGAACACAGGACTAGACAATGAAATAATATCTATCATTGAAGAACTACGTGAAAGCAAAATCATTAAATAAATAGATCTACTAATGTTATATGTGTGTCATTTTACTATATACCGTTCAACATAATACACCTTTAATATGAATGTAGACAAATTTGGACATTATATTCATAAGCGAATGCGGATATCAGAAATACTTGATTTTAATGATAACGCATTAATAAAATCTGATTATGGAGATTATGACTTGAAGACATCGAGGCTAAAAGGTGTTAAACCTCCTCAAGACGCAGATGATGCAGTAAATAAAGCATATGTAGATGAATTGAAAGGTGTACTAATCCGTGACTTACGAAAATTGCAAAGTTCTATTCCAAATAGTGTTCAAAACCACATAGAGAAAGCTTTAAAAACAATAATGTCTGAGATAGACACTCATTTGGAAAGCAAATTTTACACAAGAAAAGCAGTTGATAAACTAGTTCAAGACGCAATTCAATCTATATTAAAAGATCGAAAAACATAGCCCTTAAAGTTTGTTAAAATGACGAAACAACAAATCGTCAATGAAATACATAAAGCAGCACGAAAAAATTTTCCTCGACGATCTGTAATTTTAAAAGGTATTGATGATTTGTGGCAAGCAGATTTAGCTGATATGCAAAACCTAAAAACCTTTAATAAAGGATATAACTATATTTTAATAGTTATCGACTGCTTCTCCAAGTACGTTTGGGTGGAACCATTAAAAACTAAATCCAAACATGATGTCTCTCTTGCATTTGAAAAAATACTTTCTTCTAATCACAGGATACCAAATCATCTGCAAACTGATATGGGTACTGAGTTCTATAATTCTACATTTCAAAAGCTTTTACAGAACTATAATATTAATCACTACTCTACATTTTCAACCAAAAAGGCTTCAATTGTAGAACGAGTTATTAAAACTATTAAAAATAAATTGTACAAATACTTTAGCTTGAACGGACACTATAAGTGGATAGATGGTGGCTTGAACGGTATTGTGAAGACATATAATAACACTAAACATCGTACTATTAAATTTGCACCTGTTAATGTCAATAAGTTTAATGAAACTAACATTAAAAATAATATTACGAATTCCATGATAAAGGTAGTCCAAAAATGTCGTCCAAAGTTTAAAATTGGTGACAAAGTTCGAATTAGCAAGTACAAACATATATTCGAGAAAGGATACACTCCTAACTGGTCAACAGAATTATTTACTATAAAAAAGATAAATAACACTATACCAATAACATATCGCATCGAAGATAATCAAAAACAAGTCATATTAGGAACTTTTTACGAACAAGAGCTTCAAAAGTCGTCCTGTCCTGGTGTCTATTTGATAGAAAAGGTATTAAAAAAGAAAGGAAACAAACTGTTTGTAAAATGGTTGGGTTTGAATAACAAAGAGAATAGTTGGATTGATAATACTGCAATAGTGGAATGAGTTAATTATATAAGTGATATGTAATTTTAAAGTATATTCATTATTCTTTGGACGATGCAAGGTGGTGGACTAATAAACAATATCATTAATCATTTACCATTCGAACTACACATACCTGGTTATAACTATTGTGGACCAGGAACAAAGCTTTCGAAACGATTACTACGTGGTGATAAAGGTGTAAATAAGTTAGACGAAGCTTGTATGCATCACGATATTGCATACGCAAACTACACAGACTTGCCTAACCGTCAAAAAGCCGACTTACGTCTTTTAGATATGGCTAAGCAAAGACTTAAAGCAAAAGATGCTCGAACAGGGGAAAAGATTAGTTCGTGGATAGTAAACAAAGTTATGAAAGCTAAATTGAAGTCTGGTGCTGGTGTTAAGACCTTTTATAACTTTGTTAAAAAAATAAAAAGGAAAATCAAAAAACTCTCACCTAAAGATGATAAGTCATTAATAAATATGGCTTATATGGTTGCCCGAAAATTAGTTCCATGCATTCCAAAAGTTCGAGTACCTCGAATGATACCTATACCAAAAACTGGAGGCATTCTACCTTTAATCCCAATTTTTGCTGGTTTATCTGCTTTAGGAGCATTAGCTGGTGGTGCAGCTGGTATTGCAAAAACTGTGAATGATTATAAACACGGTCAGAAAAAATTACAAGAAACTGAACGTCATAATAAAACTATGGAGGCTATAGCAATAGGTAAAGGTCTGTACATTAAACCGCATAAGCAAGGTCAGGGATTGTTTATAAATCCATCAAAAAACTAATTGATCAGCTACCTAATCGCGCTTTAACTAATATCGATATTCAGAAGTATGGTCATTGTATTCCACATTTTCGAGGAGTTTATATGAAGGATCAGTTACCAAAAACACCTAAACGAATTGAATGTGCTATAGTTAACCTAGATAATTCGAGAAATGATGGAACGCATTGGGTAGCTTATGTTAAAATAAACAATTATTGTGAATATTTTGATAGCTATGGTGATTTAAAACCGCCAAGAGAGTTAATGCTATATTTTAAGAACTGTGATGTTCATTATAACTATGATAGATATCAACAATTTAACACAATAGTTTGTGGACATATGTGTTTAAGTTATTTGCAAACTTTTTGGATTAAATACTATAAATCTTTATTATAATTATAATACTTTAAATAAAAATACTATAAATCTTATACCACTGTTTCATTTCCATCATTTGCAAGATGTCACTCACCTTATCGATAACTGGAAACTCATCGGTATTATCTACCTATTATCCAGACACGTTGCCATTAGCTGAGGAGTATGAATGTGCATTATTACATTTCTCTACATATAATTCTATTCCAAATTTTGATAATACAAACAATAAATTATACTATGGTTCTAAAAATGTTATTGAGATACCTGAAGGAACCTATGAATTACAAGATATTAGTGACTATTTAAAAACTGAGATAAAAGATGCATCTATAACACTCAATTGTAATAACAACACCTTAAAAACTGTGTTATTTTGTACATCAACTATAGATTTTACTAAAGAAGATACATTTGGAAGTTTATTGGGATTTAAAAAGCAGATCTTAGAAGCAAATAAATATCATGTATCAGAGTTTCCAGTAAACATTTTGCCAACGACTGTCATAAGGATTGAATGTGACATAGTTAGCGGTTCCTATATAAACGGTCAATCCAGTCACATCTTACACGAATTTGCACTTAATGTTCCACCTGGATACAGGATTATAGAAATTCCGAAAAACGCAATCTACTTTCCAATAAATCAAACCAATATAAGCTGCATACAGATAAGGTTGTTGGATATAAATAATAACTTAATAAATTTGCGAGGTGAAGAAGTGCAGTTGTATCTACATATCAGAAGAAAACAATGATAGATTATAATAAATATGTGGTACATCCAACTAAAAATAACAGTTCTACTAAAACTATCAAACCAATAAGAGCTCGGTCCAAAAGGGTTATAAAATTGAATAACAATAATAAAGCATTTCTTAAAGCGATCGGTTTGTTGAAATGAATATACTAGATGTTTTGTCCACTCCTGCATACAACAACGCTGTGGAAGGAATTGAATTTCACTCTTACAAGCCTTACGTAACAAGTTTCAATAGAAGCGATGAAATCAGGATACCTATTAATCAACAAGACTTGTATATATTACCATCAGCAAGCACTTTGTTTTTGGAAGGAACTGTTGTTGTAAACAAGGGTGGAAATTCGAAGGAAAGAGTCAGTAACGTTCATTTCACAAACAATAGTCTACTTTATTTGTTTCAAGATATAAGGTATGAGATAAATGGAGTGGAAATAGATAAAATAAAAAACGCTGGTATAACTACCACAATGAAATCATTAATATCAATGAACGAAAACGAGGCTAAAGCATCTAATGCTTGGGGATGGAATATCGAAGGCATAAATAGTGCAAATGGGGGAAGCTTTTCTGCTTCTATACCCCTCTGTAACATTCTTGGTTTTGCAGAAGATTTCAAGAAAGTAGTGATAAACAGCAAACATGAATTAATATTGTTACGAAGTAATACTAATCTGAACGCCCTAAAACTTAACGATGGTGAAACTGTAGAAGATATTATTATAAATAAAATAATATGGCGTGTACCACATGTCAAAGTGTCCGATAGGGAAAAAATAAATATGTTAAAACTGTTAGAAAAAGATCGACCACTCCAGATGATATTTAGGAATTGGGATTTATATGAATATCCGGCTTTACCAAAAACTACTAAGCATACTTGGTCCATAAAAACATCGTCGCAAATAGAGAAACCAAGATTTGTTATTATTGGTCTGCAAACAAATAGAAAAAATAATTCTAAATTGGATATGTCTAAGTTTGATCACTGTGATGTTCGTGATGTTAGAGTATACCTAAATTCAACCTACTTCCCTTATGAAAATTTGAATTCAAGTTTCTCGAATAATCGAATTGCTTTAATATATGAACAACTAGCTGAACCCGCAACTTCGTTAACGTCACATAAGGTGTATGAAAGGAGAGGTATTTCTTCAGCAGACTCATCAAGCAGCGTGTGAAACTGCCCTGTTTGCTTATTCATAAAAGAGCTTAAAGATTAAGTCTATTTTGAAACAATTCAGTCCGCGCCGAAGGCGTGGCCTGAATTGTTTTGGGTCCAGACAAACAGACAAAAATTCTAAAAGTCATTGTTTTGGGTTCTATTGCGTTCATAAAGCCCCCCTATAATATTTTTTCTTATTTTTCTACCATGTACAGACAGCGACTTGTTATGATTTTATTATATGTATTGATTGATATTGATAGCTGACCCCGCAACCTTGTTTACGTCACATTAGGTGTATGAAAGGAGAGGTATTTCTTCATCAGACTCATCAAGCAGCGTGTGAAACTGCCCTGTTTGCTTGATTAAGCATATGATTATATTGATATACTTGATTATGATTATAAAAGAGCTTAATGATTAAGACATTTTAAAAACAATTCAGTCCCCGCCGAAGGCGTGGACTGAATTGTTTTAAAATAAGATAAAGCCATCACGCCAGTTTAGATTTACACTCTCATTCAAAGAAACTGCTACAATTAAAATTTTAAACATATCTTATTCTTAAAAGTGTTATAACTTTTTTATTTATAAATCGATTGACATGAAATAAACGCTAAATGTTAAGTGGAGCAAACCTCAACACAATAAAAAAAACCGCATCGCAATCGATTAAGCGGTTACTGAGATTAGCGTGCAACCGTACAGACAAACAGACATACAGACAAACAGACAAAAATTCTAAAAATCATTGTTTTGGGTTCTATTGCGTTCATAAAGCCCCCCTATAATATTTTTCTTATTTATCTTCTATGTACAGACAGCGACCTGTTACGATTTTATTATATATGTATGTATGTATGTATGTATATATTGATGTATCGATGTATTGATTAAGCCAACATGACAGTTTAGATTTACACTCTCATTCAAAGAAACCGCTACAATTAAAATTTTAAACGTATCTGATTCTTAATAGTATTATAACTTTTTTTTATAAACCGATTGACATGAAATAAACGCTAAATGTTAAGTGGAACAAACCTCAACACAATAAAAAAACCGCATTGCAATCGGTTAAGCGGTTACTGAGATTAGCGTGCACAACCGTACAGACAAACAGACATACAGACAAACAGACAAAAATTCTAAAATTCATTGTTTTGGGTTCTATTGCGTTCATAAAGCCTCCCTATAATATTTTTTCTTATTTATCTTCCATGTACAGACAGCGACCTGTTACGATTTTATTACATGTATTGATGATATTGATATTGATATTGATTGATTGATTGATATTGATGTTTTGAGTAAGCCAAAACGCCAGTTTAGATTTACACTCTCATTCAAAGAAACCGCTACAGTTAAAATTTGAAACATATCTGATTCTTAAAAGTGTTTTAACTTTTTTTATTTATAAACCGATTGACATGAAATAAACGCTAAATGTTAAGTGGAGCAAACCTCAACACAATAAAAAAACCGCATTGCAATCGGTTAAGCGGTTACTGAGATTAGCGTGCACAACCGCACAGACAAACAGACATACAGACACACAGACAAAAATTCTAAAAATCATTGTTTTGGGTTCTATTGCGTTCATAAAGCCCCCCTATAATATTTTTTCTTATTTATTATCCATGTACAGACAGCGACCTGTTACGATTTTATTACATGTATTGATTGATATTGATATTGATATTGATTGATTGATTGATATTGATGTATTGATTAAGCCAAAACGCCAGTTTAGATTTACACTCTCATTCAAAGAAACCGCTACAGTTAAAATTTTAAACATATCTGATTCTTAAAAGTGTTATAACTTTTTTTTATAAACCGATTGATATGAAATAGACGATAATGTTAAGTGGAACAAACCTCAACACAATAAAAAAACCGCATTGCAATCGGTTAAGCGGTTACTGAGATTAGCGTGCACAACCCTACAGACAAACAGTCATACAGACAAACAGACAAAAATTCTAAAAATCATTGTTTTGGGTTCTATTGCGTTCATAAAGCCCCCTTATAATATTTTTTCTTATTTATCTTCCATGTACAGACGGCGACCTGTTACGATTTTATTACATGTATTGATATTGATTGATTGATTGATATTGATGTATTGATTAAGCCAAAACGCCAGTTTAGATTTACACTCTCATTCAAAGAAACCGCTACAGTTAAAATTTTAAACATATCTGATTCTTAAAAGTGTTTTAACTTTTTTTATTTATAAACCGATTGACATGAAATAAACGCTAAATGTTAAGTGGAGCAAACCTCAACACAATAAAAAAAACCGCATTGCAATCGGTTAAGCGGTTAATGAGATTAGCGTGCACAACCACTTTTCAATTGTTAGCTGAGACACCAAAAATACAATGTACATTTCTACTTTCGCAGTTTTTTATTAATGTGTGTAGTGGAAACCTGGTGACCAGTAACACAGGTAATTTATTACCTAATTCAGGCACCAGAGATCCACAACCAAATTATCTTGTAATTCTGTAAATATAAGAAAATGTAATCCAATTTTTATTGTTGGTAAATAAAAGAATTTATTTATTTATTTATTTATATTTATAACCGTACAGACAAACAGACATACAGACACATAGACAAAAATTCTAAAAATCATTGTTTTGGGTTCTATTGCGTTCATAAAGCCCCCTATAATATTTTTCTTATTTATTATCCATGTACAGACAGCGACCTGTTACGATTTTATTATATGTATTGATTGATATTGATTGATTGATGTTGATATTGATATTGATGATATTGATGTATTGATTAAGCCAACACGCCAGTTTAGATTTACACTCTCATTCAAAGAAACCGCTACAATTAAAATTTTAAAAATATCTGATTCTTAAAAGTGTTATAACTTTTTTATTTATAAACCGATTGACATGAAATAAACGCTAAATGTTAAGTGGAGCAAACCTCAACACAATAAAGAAAACCGCATTGCAATCGGTTAAGCGGTTACTGAGATTAGCGTGCACAACCGTACAGACAAACAGACATACAGACATACAGACATACAGACATACAGACAAACAGACAAAAATTCTAAAAATCATTGTTTTGGGTTCTATTGCGTTCATAAAGTCCCCCTATAATATTTTTTCTTATTTATCTTCCATGTACAGACAGCGACCTGTTACGATTTTATTATATGTATTGATATACTAGATTTCAACAGTCGTATTATGGACGTCGCGCCGAGCCATTATTAAATGAGAAACAATTTAAAAATATTGCTCCGTTATTTGTAGTAGATTGTTCTAGACAACCAGATAATCTTAAATCAGGTCCTGTTGTGGATGTTAGAGTGGAAATTGAAAGTGATATTGATATACCAGATCAAACTTCAGCATATTGTCTTATATTGAACGACTGTATAATCGAGTATAAGCCGTTAAGTAGCGTCGTCAGAAAGATATCATGAACAAAAATACTATTATAGTAGATGTTCAGGGTTTTAAAGATCGTTATAATAACTTTATAGTCAAAGAATTAGCTGTAGCTACGTTGGAACATACTCATATATTCTTAATAAAACCTCCTTACCCGTTATCCTCGCTAACTGATGAAGAAAGAAGACACATTTGGTGGATTGAAAGGAATAGAGGTTACCGCTGGAGCGAAGGATATATGGACTACAGAGAATTTTCTAGAATAATCAAACCCTATTTGAAGGAAAAAAAGGTTCTTGTTAAAGGTAGTGAGAAAATTAATTGGGTTCAAGAGCTATGTGGTCATAATAATGTTTCCGACATATGTAAAAATAAAAGTATTCCTAACTTAAAGACTCTTAGTGATCTTTACTGTAAAGACCTATTTTTGTATAATTGTTTTGCTCATAAGAACTATTGTGCTTTAAGGAATGTATTGTGTATTAAACAATGGTGTTTAGAAAATAATTTTTGTATTTCATAAGTTTAATAAACCGAATAAATGTTTTATTACTATACTGTGTTTGTTTTTCATACTATTTCCTACCCAAGTCGAAATTGAAATGAAAAAAAAAATTAATCATAATACCATTTATTTAATGTCTCAAAAAATTACATTGATCTTAAACCTAACACAATGATAAAAAATGACGCGTACAAAATGTTGAAGCGTCAGCAGTACATCTCTAAGTATTAAGGTGATGTATAACTTACTTAAAACTAAAAACACATTAGTTAAAATGATAAGCTATCATCATGAATTTTCTTAGATATTTTCTTAATAATACCTTCAGCCATGTCCATGATTTCATCAACTGTATCATGAACTACGTATTGAGCACTAAGTATCGCACTGTCACTATCTTCACAAAACGGCAACGAAGGTTTGTCTTTGTCGTTGGTGATGTCCAAGATCTTTATCTGAATTAGCTTGACTCCTTTTGGTTGGTTGCTGATTACAAAAGATTTATGAGCTGTCTTTTTAGATTTTCTACAAATAGTTGGTTTTCTTCTTATTGGTTCAACTTGCGTAGGAGAAAGAGGTAAAATATGTGAGAAGTCAAAGGGGTCTTGAGCGTATTGAACAATACCGTCACCATATGCATCTGCCATTATTTATAATGTATTAATGTTGAGGTATATCTGGTTGGCCTCGTCCTCCTCTGCCACGATCTTCTAACGTTTTAAATATTTGGCTCAGTAATTTCTCTGTTTTATAATATATTTCATCCCACTGATCGTAAACAATATATTGGGTTTTCACTCTTGTATGTATTTCTACTTCGTTATCTGATGTATCTTCAGCTTCTAATACATCTATTTTAATTACGTATTTTGGAATCCTCCTATTCCTTGTAGCAAAGTAACTGGTTTGAGGTTCAGAGATGCACTGCTGTTGCTTCAACATTATTAATTAAAAGACTGCTTTGTGTGAATGTAAAGAGAACAAGTATGAAACTGAATGTAATTATGAGTAATAGGTGAATTAAATAGAAACATGACCCGCTAGCGACACATACACTGTACTACGTATTAATTCAAGTTCTGACCTGTTGATTTAGTTTATTTTGCAATAAGTTGTAACGAGATACTCCCTACAAGTTTGCAAGTGTCATCGTTCACTATGACGAACATGTTCAAACATGTCTTAAGAATGATGTAATGCACATTGTTATGTACTTACTTAAGTTGCGAAATTTTTATGAATTGTAAACGTGTTGTAACGTGAATGATGATGCATATCATCAGGTGTTATGAGGTTGTGACTGTCGCTACCAAGGTCCCAGGTTTTGAAGATTTTTTTCAGAATGTCCAATAGTCCACTACTACTAACCATAGATATCCTATTTCACATTTCTAAGAAATTTTACTTCGAAGTATGTAACTTAAGACATCATAACATACATACATTTACATATTTTCACACCTGTTTCCCATCAGGGTAGGCAGAGACTAAGGATTTCCACTTACTACGATCCTGACATACAAGTTTCATGGCGGGCATAGCCAGCGCGACAGCGGTTTCCCGCGACCGCAAAAATCTCTCATGGTACATGATAGTAGGTATTGCAAATGTATTAGGAAATTAAAGAAAAAACAGAATACTATATTTATAATAATGCATTTATTCCAAATTTCTCAGTTTTACTTAGTTTAATTTCTTAAGATTAGGTACTTATAATAATACAAAACAGCATATAAATTTTACAGTTTTAGTTAGTTTAGTTGATTACAATAATTATAATTTGTGAATACTATGTAAAGACAGGATAGCACACAATAAAAAATATCGGTATGACCCCATGCTCTTACTTGGTTTAATTTCTTAAGATTAGGTACTTATAATAATACAAAACTGCATATAAATTTTACAATTTTAGTTAGTTTAGTTGATTACAATAATTATAATTTGCGAATACTATGTGAAGACAGGATAGCACACCTAATTTTTGTTAAAAATTAAAAATATCGGTATGACCCCATGCTCGAGTTGAAATCTTATCTTTTGCAATAACTCGTTTATCATCATCACCAGACAGCGCAATTTTTGTTACAGCACATGTAAATAGCTCATGTTTTATTGACTTAAATAAAACATTTGTTTTATGAACAATTTCATTGTTGTAAAGTGTTTTTTTGTAATCGAAAACGTTAATGTCACGTACAACATTCTTTTTAATACCCTTGGCTTTTTTAATAGTGCTATCAATGGTTTTGATACAATATAACTTTGATCTCAACCCAACGAATTCGCTTATTATTTTACCACCCATTTCATCTTTAAATAAGCCTGGTATTTTTTTGTTCTGTATGGGTAAATTATACACATTATTTTTACAAAAATTGCTGGTGTCGAAGTAAGATAAAAAGTTATTTTTTATGTCTTCATAGAAATCATGGGTTTGTATATGATAAACAAAACTATCTGTGTCCGTGTAACACATCCGTATCCTATCCTTGTAAAAAGGTTGCATGACTGAATAGTGAAAGTCATACATATGACTTTTTGATAATTCTAGAACAGCAAATCCAATATATATTGGTTTGTTCAAAACTATTTGTTCAGGATTTAACTGCACCGCTACTAGATTTTTTGTGAAAACCGTTGCACTATGGAAATTTGGACGAGCAATAAGGTTTTGAGCGCATTTTCTTCGTTTAGTTATGTTTTCGATATCTTGCCACTGAGAAACTAAATGGACATTAACCCTGTTTTCAGTATTTTCTAAAGTTTTTCCAAATACACTATTATTCAAGAGCTTAAAAAAGTCTTGTTCAAAAGTGGAAGAACTTTTTTGTCTCAGTTTGGTGTTTAAATCAATATATTGTTTTAAATATGGGCTTTGTAGAAAACTGATTATTCTATGAATCTTCTTCAATATCAACCCATGTTTCATACAAGTTTGTAAATGCACGTAATGTATGACATAATTAAATTTATCATATAAATTAGGTATTAGCTTAGAACTCTTTCCCCCGGGGGGTATAAATTTTTCGGAACAAAATGGTAAATCGTTGTGCAAGTTATGCAAATGCTTAGGGTATGCTATATCCACTTCCAAAATATAACCATAATCAGCATCAATTGCAATTTTAGTTATATCTAAATTATCAATTTCTTGTTGAGTGAGAAATTTGAAATTAGATAATGGTAAGTATTGACACATACTGTACCCATACAAATTATTACAATCTATATAAGAGATATAGGAATCAGGTTCCGAAGATTTGTAATTAGCTAAGTATGTGTTATTTGCTTTAGCATGCCTGTGAGAGCAGAGGCACACTCCTCCTCTTATACCACTTTGTAACATGCGTATCATAGACAAGTCATTAATTAGTTCCAATTCAACACCTGTTTTTAATAACATAGCGTCGAAAGATAAACTGGGTGCAGTTAAATAAAAAGATGGATCTAAGTGATAATGTTGTTTGCATGTCTTTCTAAAATTTTCAAAAATATCTGCTAATAAAAGCACATCAGTTTTTAGATATAAATCCGTATATTCACCTAAACTAGTAATTCTAAATTTTGACCAAACTAAATTTGCATACCGGTAATCATCTTCAGAAACATTTTCATCATTAAGGGAACTATAAAAGTATTTCTTTGGAGGTAAAAAATTTTCATCATACCGTTTCCACGAATCCATATATTCATATGGATAAATACCTTTGCGAGTAAGTAGTTGGAATTCATCAGGAACAGGGAAGTGATTTTGTAAATGTTTAAACATTTCTGGTGTTAAAGTTTTACTTAATTTGTCTAAACTTGTACCCAAAAATTTAAATGAATCAAGAAAACGCATTTGAAAAAACTTATTATTTGAAACTGATACAAATTTCGTAAATGAGATATAGTTTTCTTTATTTTTAGGTATTATTTTTATTTCACCAGGGACGTCACCCAACGCTTTAATAAATAAATGACAATCATAACCAGCTAAGTTATAAAAAAAAATGGGGACAAATGCGGGCATTTTATATTGCAAATTACAGAACGAATGCGCAGCTCCTCGATAACGACCGGTAAGATGACAATGATCGCGGACTTTGTCACAAAAAATAAAGTTTTGGCAGATATGACAACGTGTTGCATTTTCAAAATCACACCTGTCCTCCGAGGAAAATATCATTGCAGCAGGCGACTTAATTATATCATAAATTTTTTGTACGTCTTTAGTTATATAGTCAACAAAGCGCTTATCACAGTCTCTACCTCGATATGACACGTAACGATTATAACGAGGATCATCAGAGCATACAATATAATAACCAAAAGCAACCGGCACGTGTTGGTGGAATATATTCGTATTTTTACTAGAACAATTATTATTAGGCTCAGTATTTTTTTGTAACATCGATTCAAAATCTGCGTAAATACAAAAAGGCATAGTTTGTTTGCGTTCATAGTTTTTAAATTTAATTACTGAACCTTTATTTGGGAGGAGAGTTATTATACCTCCACATAAATGGTTGTTAAGTTCGTCAGCGGTATTGAAAAATATTAAACATAAATCACAAAGATGTAATCTGTTGTGATGAGATGTGACTTGACTTCTAAAAAGTCTAGAACAGTCTTTGATCAAACAATAATGAGAAGAGCTGTTATTTTCAAGAAACAGTAAATGAATAATTTTTCCTTTGTACTTTTTATCGATTTCAGATTTATACAAAGGACCTACAAAGGTTTTATGATTTTTTAAACCATAAATTATAAACTTAATACATGGATTGTTTCTTTCAAATGTTTTAATATCATTAAAGGTCACGGGAAAAGACATTCCCTTTAAATTAAATAATTCTCGAAAATTAGGATAAGAATGCGTTCTTTCAGGGTGTTTTTTAGTTGGATATAAAGCCGCTGTTACACACCATAAAAAACAATATCGATCTTTATTCATAATATTCAAACACGCTTTTTTAGCCTGAATTGATTTGGGTAAACTGATGAAACTCGACCCACCAAGTGGTTGGTATTTATTGAGATTCATCTCAACATACAAATGGTTTATAAATGTCCAACCACTATCACGACCTTCAAACTCTTCAATATTTGTTTTTAAATAATTAACTGTTTCAATATAAAATTTTTCGAAATCAAAATTAGAATACAATATTTTATTTTTGGTTCCAAAAGATTTCACTTCTTGGGAATTATCTTTGAATTTTAAAAATGTACCAAAATACTCAAAGTTTACCTTAACACAATTATGCTTAGCAAGAAATTCGATTAGAAGAGATTTTAATTGGTTACGAATATTTAAAAAAAAAGATTCTACTGACGCTCCCTGAAGTTCATCGCAAGACAATATTTTATATGTTAATATACGATTGCGAAACGCTGAGTTTACGATTTCTACTCCATCACTATGTTTTATTGTATGAGTACTTTTCCTATGCAAACTACTTCGTAAATGTCCTATCCATGATTTACTGGGTACGGATGTGTTACACGCAGTACAAAAAGGCATTATTATTATTATTATATATAACCCAATTTATAAACCGAATACATACGAAACTTTTTCAGTCTATAGCTCAATTTATAAAAAATAGAGAATAAAACTACTTTATAAAAATCTTATCAGAATAATGCACTGGTTCAGTGTCTTGAAATTCTTTAAATGCGAGTCCTAGAAACTCTTGAAGTGACTCCCAAGATAGTAAGGACTCGTCACACTGTAGTTTTACAGTCACCACAGATATGTAGTCGTTAGTTTTATACAGTTTAAAATCAATCACATACCCTCCTCGGATGTGTTACACGTAGTACAAAAAGGCGTTATTATTATTATTATTATTATATATAACCCAATTTATAAACCGAATACATACGAAACTTTTTCAGTCTATAGCTTAATTTATAAAAAATAGAGAATAAAACTACTTTATAAAAATCTTATCAGAATAATGCACTGGTTCAGTGTCTTGAAATTCTTTAAATGCGAGTCCTAGAAACTCTTGAAGTGACTCCCAAGATAGTGAGGACTCGTCACACTGTAGTTTTACAGTCACAAGGGCAGTCCTATAGCGCACATCAGCGGCGTGTGATATGTAGTCATTAGTTTTATACAGTTTAAAATCAATCACATACCCTCCTCCCGTCTTCTTGGAGCGACGGGACGTTCCCGTTGCAACACGGCTCGAGAAACTGGAAGTTAGTTCACGTCGTTCTGGTTCACTGCAACTGGCTTCTTCGGACCGCAAAATATTCAGGAAGTTTGGTTTATTTTTTCTGTAAAAGAAACAAAGTGTTAATTATAAACGTACTGAATCAAAGTGACTAAGAACTTGGGATCAAAGTATACTAAGTATGAATGTTAACAATCAAAACACAAACTTAGTTGAAAAAAGTTGAAGTTTTGAAGCGCTCGTGGCCCCGCGGTCTCAGTGTTCTGTACACGATCACTGTGGTTAGCAAGTTTCGCTGTGGCTGGTCCTCGATGGGTGAGCAATTTGTATCAATTCTTTGTGCGAGCGTTTCCGTACTTCGGAAGGCACGTTAAGCCGTTGGTCCCGGTTGTCAGTAAAATGGCAGTCGTTAAGCCATGTTGAATGCTTTTCTGAGCGCCTTGAAAATTTTCAATAGCAGGTAGTCACAACCTGCGCCTATCCATTTCAACATGCCAATACGGCGTTCAGAGTCGGCAGCGTGGGTGTAGCGCCTCCGGTGTTACAATCATCTATAAGCTGCGGTGAGCACTTACCATCAGGTGGGTCGTAAGCTTGTCTGTCACCTTAGTAGTATAAAAAAAGAACATAGTGAAACCTACCTCTGTGTGGTTTTAAGGTCAGATGAATTTCTTTTTCGTCGAACGCTGTCTGACTCCAACGGAGGTGAAGTGAGGATCTTCGATTGTTTTTGCTTTTTCTCCACCGGCTTACGTTTCTTTGGTGCAACAGACTCCACTACAGAACACGTTTCAAACTCCGAATCAGACCTGTTAAGATACAATCAAATCATAAATAAAATATTCTCAGATTTTCAGTACATCAGGAATAGATAGGACATGAAAGTTAACACAGCCGACAGACAAAAACCGGGTTCGTAACTGAACAACATCATGAGGAATAGATAGGATATGAAAATGGGTGCATGAGGTCCAAGCGTCCTCACCTTTAAGCGGTGCACCTGTTGACTAACGGATGAGGGAACGATAAAGGCATTCCTAGGGGGTTGGGATGTTAGACAGCAATCGCTACCATCAATGTTGAAAATCAAAAGTCAAACAATAGCTGCTCTAGCAACCAAATAAAACTGGACCCCAGGCTCCAAATCCCAGTAGGGTTTGGTAGCTACTGAGAATGCACTAAGATGAAGAGAAGATGAAAATGAACACAGCTAGCAGACAAAAACTAGGTCCATAGCTGAGCATTTCTACTATTAAAAGAAGAACTTACTCACATGATAGAAATCTGGTTATTTCTTGTCACTTGTCACTTGTCACTTGTGAGATACTGGTTCGAATGTGATTTTTCATTCAAAAATTCCGAGTTTTATACAAATAAAATCTCGATTCAGCAATAATTTACCTCACTACAAATTGAACCTTAATAAAATATATTTGCAAGTGTATCATTATATTTATGTTGCTTACGCCCGATTGATCATGAATCATATTTTAAACAAACCTAATCAATTTAAGTCTTTTATAACTGGTACTAGTGGGCGTCCGTGGCTGATATTTTACCGGTGAAATATATTCTCAGGATAAAAGTAGTCTAATATTATACATTATTACACCAACTATCTGTCAACCAAAGTCATGGTTTCGAATCCAGAAATTTGTTTGAGATCTTAGCGATGAATTCAGCACCTATTATGTTGGTTGGTATGCCTGTGCCTACCTCTTCGAGGAATTTTAGATGCTTCGTTTCCACTTGTTGAAACGATTACTCCCCTGACCGATAGATGACGTTAGCTGTCTTGTTAATTTGAAAACACATGTAAGCATTTGTAACATATATTTATTCTTACACGTTTAGTCAAAAGCTGTTGTTTAAAATGAAGTACACACACACTTTTATTTTATTTATATGTAATATTTTAGACGCTGAAAAACAATTAAAATTATTTTTGAGATTGAGCACAGCGCCATCTAACGAATATTGGACACACTTGTTAAAACGCTTACTCCCCTGACCGATAGATGACGTTAGCTGTCTTGTTAATTTGAAAACACATGTAAGCATTTGTATCATATATTTATTCTTACACGTTTAGTCAAAAGCTGTTGTTTAAAATGAAGTACACACACACTTTTATTTTATTTATATGTAATATTTTAGACGCTGAAAAACAATTAAAATTATTTTTGAGATTGAGCACAGCGCCATCTAACGAATATTGGACACACTTGTTAAAACGCTTACTCCCCTGACCGATAGATGACGTTAGCTGTCTTGTTAATTTGAAAACACATGTAAGCATTTGTATCATATATTTATTCTTACACGTTTAGTCAAAAGCTGTTGTTTAAAATGAAGTACACACACACTTTTATTTTATTTATATGTAATATTTTAGACGCTGAAAAACAATTAAAATTATTTTTGAGATTGAGCACAGCGCCATCTAACGAATATTGGACACACTTGTTAAAACGCTTACTCCCCTGACCGATAGATGACGTTAGCTGTCTTGTTAATTTGAAAACACATGTAAGCATTTGTATCATATATTTATTCCTACACGTTTAGTCAAAAGCTGTTGTTTAAAATGAAGTACACACACACTTTTATTTTATTTATATGTAATATTTTAGACGCTGAAAAACAATTAAAATTATTTTTGAGATTGAGCACAGCGCCATCTAACGAATATTGGACACACTTGTTAAAACGCTTACTCCCCTGACCGATAGATGACGTTAGCTGTCTTGTTAATTTGAAAACACATGTAAGCATTTGTATCATATATTTATTCTTACACGTTTAGTCAAAAGCTGTTGTTTAAAATTAAGTACACACACACACACACACACACACACACACTTTTATTTTATTTATATGTAATATTTTAGACGCTGAAAAACAATAATGAGAGAGGCACAGCGCCATCTAACAGATATTGGACACACTTGTTGAAACATTTACTCCCCTGACCATTAGATGACGCTAGCTGTCTTGTTAATTTGAAAACACATGTAAGCATTTGTATCATATAATTATATATTCTTACACGTTTAGTCAAAAGCTGTTATTTGAAATATCAGCAGTTGCATTTTTTATACTAGGTATGTTGAAAATTATTTATTATGAATGTAACATTATATGCAATTCAAACAGGAAAAGAGTCCGATAACATTATATCCAATTTAAACAGGAAAAGAATTCGATCACATAAAATTAATTAGACATAAAATATGATGAATGGATGATTTCACAAAAATCTTGTTGTTGAAATGTTTAAGCGGAAACGGAAAGTAATATAATATTCAACAATTAAATTAACTAAAACTGAGAAATTTGATATGAGTGATGTGTTTACGTTTGACGTATGTTGAAACATAAAAGATACCTATTTGCTTCAGCCTCAGTGTCTTAAAACAAAGGTGTACAACCAATGTGTATTACCCGTGATGACTTATGGTTCTGAGATGTGGTGCATCACAAAAGGTCTTTTCAGACGGCTCAAAGTCGCGCAGCGAACTATGGAGAGGGCTATGCTTAGCATTTCTCTACGTGATCGAATCAGGAATGAGGACATCCGTAGAAGAACTAATGTTGCTAACATAGCTCGCAGGATTAGTTAGCTGAAGTGGCAATGGGCCAGCCACATAGCGCGAAGATCGGACGGTCGATGGGGCAAAAAGATCCTTGTCCACTCAAGCCGCGCACCGGCAGGCGCGGTGTGGGACGGTCACCTACCAGCTGGACCAACGACCTGGTGAAAATTGCTGGGTCTCATTGGATGCAGGTGGCAATGAACCGGTCTGGCTGGAAATCATTTAAAGAGGTCTATGTTCAGCAGTGGACAGCGATAGGTTGAGATGGTGATTTGCTTCAGCAAGTTTTATTTTATAAATTATTTTTTATAAAAATGTTTGGTTAGGTTACATTTTTAAAATGTGGAATATTGGGCGATCTGTCCCACGTGAGCAAGGAGCGATAGCGACGATGCGAACTTAAAGTGGGACAGAATGCCCAATATTCCACTACTTATTTAAATATGGAGGCTTGTTATTTGCAATATTGTATTCTATTTTCTATTATTAATTTTTATATATTAGTCTGTAAGCCTTGTACAAGAGCAATAAAAAAAATACAAGTAGCAGAGTTCCGAGTGCACAGTGTTGGCCGTTTTATATTGGTCCTATTTGGTTTGTAATTGGAAAGCTGCCTGGATACAACCGTAGACCGAATCGAGTGCTTGATTGCGAAGAATGTTGAAGCTTAAGTTTTGGACATTCAATTATAGAAATGTTTTAGTGCAAACTGTATACACCAGGTACCTACATAATATTATGTAGAAATGGGAATTTGACTATCCGTTAGTTCAGTAAGTATTGGGTAGTCAATTACTGCACTATGCAGCTTTATTGATGCCAAGATGGGACATCTAAAATTCATTTTTGCACCTATAGCAATATTGTAAAATAAATACACAAAAGGCTCTCTTAAAAAAGAAAAACTCTACTCTCAGAAAATAGTTTTATATTTAAATAAATTCATCGGTCTGACTATAGCGGATCATGAGATACAGTCTGATGACCGATAAAGACATAGCGAAGTTTCAGTAACAGGGTCCCGTTTATACCCTTTGGGTATGGAACCCTAAAACGCAAGAAAATCATTCTAGCACAGTTTTCACTAAAGATATTAAAATCTAGCTGCTATCATAACAGTGTAAATTCCGTACCTATAGTAAATTTACAAACACCTTTGAGCCATATTTTAAAAAAAGTAGGTGGTTCTCATTGTGAAGATTTATTTTCAAACAAAAGTTTACACGAAATTCACAACAGTAAATGATTTGAAGCTGTCAACAGAAAAATATTGAAACCAAACGTTTGGAAATCATTTGTAACGGTATAAAAATTTTTGGCGGACGGAATCACAGCCCGGAGCCAAACGGTGATATCACAAATGATGTATTCACTCAGCAGTTTTATTGGCAAGCGAGATATGAACATCCATCTACACTAAAGAGGAAAGATTTGATTGTTTATATTATGTATTCAATAGGCTCCGAAACTACTAAACCGATATTTTCACTGTTGAGAAGCTATACTATCCCAGGATGACATGGGCTGTATATTTTATTCCTGTATTTCAACGGGGACAGAAAAAACGCGCGTGAAACCATGTGACATTCGCCAGTAACATCATAATTTTTTAATGTAGTCGTGTCTGTACATTGAAGAGAGTAAAAAAAATCTAAGATAAATTAGTAATCTGGAGCGCGGACCGCATTTTGGTAAATGGAGGGTAGAACGATCCCCCGGCAGATCCGATCCTAGATGGACCGATGACCTGCTAAAGATCGCAAGAGAGGACTCTTTTTGGGATTGTGAGGGGCCAACGGCCAGCAATGGACTGCCATAGGCTAATTGATTGGTGATTGATGTTATATTAACGATACTGAATACATAAATATTCAATTAAGAGATTATTGTCTTTTTACTTGTGATGAACCCGAAAACTATTGAACGGATTTTTATGCGAATTTCTTTATTATGAAAGTCGTAGTCGGCTGTAAGATTTAACGTTTGTTTGACAAGTTTTTAAAACCAAAGATTTTAACAATAATAAAATGATCAAATCGCAATAACCGACATCCTTGTGAGCACAGTCCCGGTCTCTGCTAGTCGAACAATACATTCACTTATCATTGGGGCACGATATTGTGACGTAAGAGTTTTATGCCATTTTTACGGTCAGAGTTATATTACTGAGGCGATTTTGTTTTTGGGTTATGTCTTATGTGATCTCTTGATGATAGAATGAGGTTGTATGGATTTATTTTTACGTAGAGTTGATGATACGATGATGTTTTATACTTATCTTTTGCAATACTCATCTATCCAACGTGGCAATGCCACCAGCTTTATGGGAAACTTACCTGTTGATTGCGATGGAAAAAAAATCTATGGCATCTAGAAAGGATACGACAGTCTTGCACTTAATTTTCTGTAAGTGTTTTGTTTTAAATTGGTTCATGTATTTTATTGTTACTAAGTATCTCGGAATTATATCTAAATAATTGAAAATTTTTAGTCATCGAAAGAACGCTCAGGGCTTCATGGCTGAGGGTCTAAGATCAGTGGGTTGGCTACTCGTTGTTCTTACAGAAGTAGGTCAAGTAGGCAGACTTTTATCCTCCTTCAAAGAGGCGGGATTGTGTGCGACGTGCGTCTATCCATTTCAATACGGCAATAGGATTATCTCCTAAATGTATGGGACAAAACAATTTGGAATGCGGGAAAAACTGTTCATTTGCTTATCCTCTTGGGGACAAAGGCGTGACTATAAGAGTGTATGCATTATTAGACGTCAGGCAAAGCATTTTTCTAATCCGACGTTTTGATTTAAGCGTAGACCTCACTTTACCCTTTTTTGAACATAAATATTACCCTGACATTATCAAAACCTCTCAGGTGTTGTATAAATCCTGTGCACAGGTATAATAAATCTTGATACTTTTTGAAATATTTTCTTCTTTCTGTCTGGTAAAAATTTTACTTCAACCTAATTCAACCCTCTCCATTTTGGAACCGAAGGACGCTTGCTGGGTAGAGGTGCCACTCTTAAACATTGAAGAGTATCTCTCCCAGAACAGAGAGATTTAAAAAAAAATCGTTTCTCGTCGAATACAGTGTTGGAAAATTTTAAAGTCACCCGTATGACTTTGACCTTACAACTGCCATATAACTGACGACAGGGAAAATCGACTTAACCTGCTTCTCGAAGCACGGAAATACTCGCAAATGATATCGTCGGAGGACAAAATCATAGCGAAGTTGCTTACCTACTACTGTAGTGACCGTTACAGAACTCTGGGTCAGTGGCACTTCGAGCGCTTCAAATAACACAGATGACAAAAATATTCAGAAGTGAAAAAAATATCTTCGAAAAGTAATAAATTGATATGTACGTGCTTGCTGGTGAACTTATCTATATTCCAGTTGAATGTCCAACAAAGCTGTTTTGCGGGTGTATAGTCCCACAGTCGACAGGAAATCACGAACAGAATTAGTATGTCAGACACGTATACAGGATGGATAAAAAGAGATTGATAAAACGGATTTATGAGCTACTGACGACAAACAGGGACTGTGACATATACGATGTGTTAAAGTTCTACGTTAATCAAAATACTTTCATGCACCTTTTTGGGATTCTGTCCATAAAGGGCAAATTGGGACCATGATATTGAAACTTCCTTAATTATTTTTCTATTTCCAGGCTCTAATAAGGAACCGTGATAGCTAGAGAGCTGATTTTTTACAAACTCTTTGTCCTTATTGCCTTTTGCTTTGCCTCAGAAGAGTAACGCGTAGGCTCTTGACATTGGCTATATCCGTCATAGTGGTCTCGCCGTGGGTTTGCTTTTGTCCTGCTTCACGTGTTTGGATACACATATATATATATACACACTATCCCACTTCTTTGAGGGAGAATGAAAGGCCGCCGTCTTGACCTACTTCTGTAAGAACAACGAGTAGCCAACCCACTGATCTCAGACCTTCAGCCATAATTTTAATTATTTAGACAAAATTCCGAGATACTTAGTAACAATAAATATATGAACCAATTTAAAACAAAACACAGTAAATTAGGTGCAAAACTGTCGTATCCTTTCTAGATGCCATAGAATTTATTACCATCGTAATCAACTGGTAAGTTTCCCATAAAGCTGGCGGCATTGCCACGTGTTGGATATATGAGTATTGCAAAAGGTAAGTATAAAACATCGTCGTATCATCAACTTCAACATATAAATAAATCCATACAACATCATTCTATCATCAAGATATCACATAACCCAAAAAAACAAAATCAGTAATATAACGCTGAGCGTAAAAATGGCGTAAAACTCTTACGTCACAATATTGTGCCCCAATGATAAGTGAATGTATTGCTTGACTAGCTGAGACTGTAACTGTGCTCGCAAGGATGTCGGTTATTGTGATTTGATCATTTTATTTTTGTTCAAATCTTTGGTTATCAGAATTTGTCAAACAAAAGTTATTCTTACAGCCGATTACGACTTGTATAATAATGAAATTCGCATAAAAATCCGTTCAAAAGTTTTGGCGTTCATCACGTGTATTCAGACAATAATCTCCCAAAGAAATATTAATGTTTTCAGTACATAATTATAAAGAATATAACATCAATATTCAATCAAACCAGCCAATGGCAGTCCACTGCTGGACGTAGGTCTCTCCCAATTTGTGCCACAACAGACGGTCCTGCTCCTTCTGCATTCAGTCAGCCAGACAGTCAGCAGCCCTGGTAAAAAAAGCAGGGAAACGCGTCGGTGCATCTTGCTGAGGGTAGTCCTACACCACGTTTTCCAAGTCGCGGTTGAGCTCCAGCCTAGCAACATAACTTAGTGTATTTTTTTAAATACGACGGGGCCCCGTGTGGTTACGGGAAAGAGTACAAAATGTCGCCACTCCGATTCTTCCCGAGGGTGTCGTAAGAGGCGACTAAGGGAACACTTTCGCAAAATGATCCATTGCGTAGAGTAGGAAAACTCGAAACAGAGCCCGGTTATCAGTATAATGACAATCGTAAATTTCAACTGCGGGTTGTCATGAGCTGCGCCTGTCCATTTCAACACGGCAATAGTCTCACCGCCTTTTACGTGTTAAATAGCACTACAGGGTAAAATGTGGGCTATACTATGACTCTGCCTACCCCTTCGGGGATAAAGGCGTGACTATTATGTATTTATGATTTTTTTTTAATATCTTCAATGTACAGACACGACTTTTTTACAAATTTATGTTATTATAGATGTTCATATCTCGCTTGCCAATAAAACTGCTCAGTGAATACATCATTTTGTGACATCACTGTTTGGCTCCGGGAGGTGATTCCACCCGCCGTAAATTTGTATATGGTTACAATTGATTTTCCAAGCGTTTGGGTTGATTGTTTTTCTTTTGACAGCTTTAAGTCATTTGTTGTCGTGAATTTCGTATTAATTTGTGTTTGGAAGAGAATTGTCGAATTGAAAAACACATATTTTTTTAAAGTCGGTTGAGAAGTCTTTGTGTATTTACTTACTGGTACGTAGAAGGAATTAACATTGATATAATTTGCAAATAGATTTTGATGTCTTTAGTGAAAACTATGCTTGAACGATTTTCTTGTTTTAGAGTTCCGTACCCAAGGGGTATAAACGGGAGCCTGTTACTGAGACCCCGCTATGTTTCTATCGGCCATCAAACTGTGTCTCATGAACTGCGTTAGCTAGAGAAATAATATTCAAAAATGAAATATTTTTTTCTGTTACTGCTATAACCACATAAATTAAGTACTAGCAACAGAAAAAAATCTACGACTTTTTGTTTGGGAGCTAATTTTATTTTTTACTAGCTGAACCCGCAACTTCGTTTACGTCACATAAGGTGTACGAAAGGATAGGTATTTCTTCAGCAGACTCATCAAGCAGCGTGTGAAACTGCCCTGATTGCTTAATCATAAAAGAGCTTAAAGATAAAGATTATTTTAAAACAACCTTAATAATTAAGCTCTTTTATGATTAAGCCAACACGTCAGTTTAGATTTACCCATTTTTAGATTCTTATGTCTATGTACGATTCTTTAAAGTGATATAACTTTTTTATTAATAAACCGATTGACATAAAATAAACACTAAATGTTAAGTGGAGCAAACCTTAACACAATAAAGAAAACCGCATTGCAATCGGTTAAGCGGTTACTGAGATTAGCGTGCACAAACGTAGAGATAAACAGGCATACTGACAAACAGACAAAAATTCAAAAAATCATTGTTTTGGGTTCTATTGCGTTCATAAAGCCCCCCTATAATATTTTTTCGTATTTTTCTTCCATGTACAGACAGCGACTTGTTACGATTTTATTATATGTATTGATTGATTGATGATGATTGACGATGATATTGATTTTACAATGTAGTTTTGATGTACAAAAAATAATGTTAAATAACCCATCTTCATACATCAGCTTCAAATTCATACATCAGCTAAAAAGCTGCATAACGCAGTAATTGGCTACAGAATACCTACTTACTAAATTAACGGACAGTCGAATTCCCATTAATTTATATTTATAGCAGGTACCTTGTGTTTACAGTTTGCACTAAAGCATTTTTTATATTTCTATAATTGAATGTCCAAAACGTAAGCTTTCTTCGCAATCAGGCACTCGATTCGGTCTACGGGTGTATCCAGGCAGCTTTCCAATTACAAACCAAATAGGAAGAATATAAAACGACCAACACTGAGCACTCGGAACTCTGCTACTTGTATATACATTAAAGGGCAAATATTAGCTACATTTAAGGCTATTATTCGTAAAGCATTGGCGCACGTATGTTTTAACGTAACATACATACCAAAATATTTGTTGTAAGCTAGTCCAAAGGGCAAATATTCGTGTAGCATTGGCGCACTTATGTTTTAACGTAACATGCATACCAAAATATTTATTGTAAGCTAGTCCAAAGGGCAAATATTCGTGTAGCATTGGCGCACTTATGTTTTAACGTAACATGCATACCAAAATATTTGTTGTAAGCTACCTAGTTCAAAGGGCAAATATTTGTGTAGCATTGGCACACTTATGTTTTAACGTAACATGCATACAAAAATATTTATTGTAAGCTAGTTCCAAAATAGACTTGTGTTTCACGTAACACATTTTTATGAGCATCCATCGTGTGTAAACTAATATTGAGCGCTTGGAACTCTGCTACTTGTTTAATGCTGGGACTACATTAGCTGGCAAATATTCGTGCACTCTAAAACATCGTTTTTGTCTACGTTAAAGAGCGGCTGCTGCTACATGTTGTCGTGTGATAAAACACAAAAACATTGCTTTTAAATATCTTAGGGGCATGATATCTGTACCAAAAAAGTTTGCAATCAATGTTATTTCAATTAGTAGGTAGGCAATTTTTGACTAATGGTACGCTTTGGTTTCGTTGAAAAATAAAAAAAGATCACTCAATCCAGATGTACATCAATTAATATGGGATGAAAGGCGTGATTATAATATAATATATACTCGTATTATGATCACGCCTTTCATCCCATATTAATTGCCCAAATTATTATTGTACGGTTTAGTGGCCGCACGTTTATACTTGAATGGTAGTAGTAGATGTGAGTGGCACTAATGTAAACGATGTTTTGTAGTTAACCGTTTATTACGTTAAGTTGATACAAAGTAGAAGTAAAAGTGGTGATTCTCACACACGTTCGTTTCGCGTGTAAGTCACGGTGCACACTGAAGTTAGAGTTATTATTAGCGACGTAAATGAGTCGCCCAAGTTTTTGCTAACTAAGGAAAATAAATGTACGTAAACCGTACATATTCCTAACCCGAGAAAAGGAATATAAAAATAAAAGAGATATAATATGCGAGAATCACCAGTACAAAGCAAAAAATGTAAAATATAAAACGTATCCCAAATTACCAAAAATATAAAAAATGTATATAAGTAAAAATATTAAAAATTAAATTCAATATCGTTTGATGACACGGTAGAATCCAAAGCAGGCCTCGAGGGTGTATGCTTGATGTGGTTCATAGCTGCCGCCTTCTCTCCTGACAGCTTCTTACGAGGGCGCTCCGATAGTGAGCGGGAACGATACGGTTTGTTTGTCTTAGCACTGGATTTAATAGACTGCATTTCAACGTCTTCTCCTACGGTACGAGAGCCTGCACTTGAGGTACTAGGTTTCTTGTTGCAGAAGCCTCGTTTTCGCGCTATCAGGACGATGACTGTGATGCCAGCTGCAGTCAGAAGCAAGTATGTGATTGAATAATGATGAATATCGTGAGAGGTCAGTGTCGCTGGTAATTTATTTTCGGTCTTCATGAATCGTAACCGATCTTCAACTATCTTAATATCATCGTTGCGTGATATTCTCAGCATCGGGGTGAAGTGCGTGCTCAATGCCGTTTATCGTATTTTCCAAAGAAGGAACTTGAATGTCGTAATCCAATTTGGAATGACTGTCTCGTTCTTCTCCTCTAAATTCTTCATGGGTAGGTAATTTTTCAATAACAAGTGCGCAGCGAGTGAAGCAGAGCTGAAAAAGCTAGTAGCCATAGCTATCTCAATTTCTGATTGAATCTTCGCGAATCGCATATCCGTTTCATTCATGAAGTTGTTTATAAGTGTAAACTGCTGATTCATATTTTCTTCATTCTTCTTTAGAATATCGTTTTCAATTTCGGCAATAGAAGTTTGATTTCGAATGAGTTGGTGTAGATAGTGTTCATTCTTCTGTATATTGTGAATATCCGCTTGATATTGATCCGCGAATCTCTGGTCCAGGATTCCAAACAGTCTGTTTGCGACGTATCCTACGCCGTCTATTAGCCCGCGTTTGTTGCGTTCGGACAGGTGTTTGTGTGGGGCTAAAAGTATAGTGTTGTAATATTGCAGAATATTCATATCGTGCGACAGCTGAGTAATTGTAGTTTCACAGTATTTGGGGTTCAAGCTCTTGCACATTTTCATGATTTCTTGTAAGTAGTTTTCAAAATTTTGAACTCCAGTCCAATATGTAGAAAGATTGTAATACATCAGTAGTCGCCATTCGTCGTGAATCAGCTGTATTTTCCCAACTTTGTCGTAATAGATGGGGCGCTCCCTTCCAAGGCTTGTAATACGAACGCTTGTTGAGGTATCTGTTATGATGCTGCCAGTTGTTCCAGCCACAAGAATGAGGAGTGTTAACGTAGTTAACATGATGAAGAATTCTGCTATCGATACTTTAGTGATTTTGTATATAATAAATGTAATCAAATTTGTATAATAAATTATTGCAAGGTTGCAATCGGTAACGGTGACAACTTCGTTATGGGTCGCTTCAATATACCGACTTGTGTTTTTATAGTTGCAACCCGCACGTGACCATCGCTACCGGGATGCACTTCTGTCACACGCCCCATCGCCCACTTTCCTGGGGATAGCGTGTTTTCTTTTACCAGGACAACGTCACCCGGTTTAATGTTGGGTGTTGGTTTTAGCCATTTACTGCGGGTTTGTAGCGATGTTAAATAGTCCGAGGACCAGCGTTTCCAGAACTGATGGTACATGTTCTCAGTTAACTGCCATCTTTTGCGTAGATCTAATTTGCGATCGTCTTCATAGTTTGACAATGGCAGCGTTAAGATGGGACTGCCAGTTAAAAAATGTCCAGGCGTTAAATAATTATAAAACTCGTCTGGATCCTCTGTAAGAGGACAAAGTGGGCGTGAGTTCATGCACGCTTCTATTTTCGTCAGTAATGTTGAGAACTCCTCGTAAGTGAGTTTCTGGGCTCCCAAGACGCGGCGTAAATGGTATTTCAAAGATCGAACCCCCGCCTCCCACAGCCCCCCCCTGAAGGCCAAGCAGGGGCATTAAAATGCCACTCTACTTTTAATTTACTCATTTCTTCAAAAAATTCCGAGGGCAGTTCTGTTTTGAATATTTCGTACTCGTTGTTCAACATTTTTGAGGCACCTATAAAATTCGTGCCACAATCTGAATAAACATGGCTTGGTGTGCCACGTCTTGAGCACATTCGCTGGAAGGCACCAATGAAAGTTTCTGTGCTTAAATCCGAAACCAGCTCGATGTGAACTGCTTTTGTTGCTAAGCAGACGAAAATAGCAATATATCCCTTTATAGTTTTTACGCCTCGCCCTTTGCTTGGCTTGACGTCTACGCAACCCGTGAAGTCCACTCCTGTGTGAGTGAAAGGGCGGGAGGGTGTCACTCGTTCTGGTGGAAGGTCGGCCATGAGTTGGTAATTTTCGTTAGTCTTGAACCGATGACATCGTATGCACCGACGTAACTCAGTTTTTACTGCTCTGTTACCTCCTAATATCCAAAATTGTTGACGGATGTAAGCGAGTGTGAGCCGGGCTCCACCATGTAAAGTCGTAGCATGAGCTTGGTTTATTAACAATTGCGTCAGCCTACTATTTCTTGGTAGAATAGCAGGATTTTTCATGCCAAGAGGTAGATTCGTTTTGTTTAGTCGGCCACCCACGCGCATAATGCCCTTTTTGTCTAGATAAGGGTACAAATTTGACAATTTGCTTTTAGATGTTAAGAAATCTCCTTTAAGTAATGCATAATATTCTGTATAAAATTCACGTTGCTGTACACTCGATGTAATTTTATCCATTGCATTCTCAAGTTCATTTGTTGCCAAGTAGTTATGAGGAAATTGTCGATCAGCGTTAAATTTCTTCGTTGTTGTTTTGTTATTCGTCTTGAATCGCATAATCCATGCGATTACACGAATTACGAACGTTAATGTACTGTGTTTATTTAATAACGTTGATATAATGTCTTCTTTTTGACATAGGGTTGGCACAATTGGCTTTTCGCCCATTGTAGTTGTAGGAAAACAATTCAATTCCTCTGCAGATTTCACCGAAAATGTTTGAAGGGTTGTGGGGCCTTTCCACCATAAAGTATGGTTTATTAATTGTTTCGGAAATAAACCTCTAGTTGCACAATCTGCAGGGTTGTTCTTTGATTCTATGTACAGTTAATGCGATGCAGGGATAACTTGTTTGATCTTTATAACACGATTTTCTACATATCTTTCCCACTTCGATGACTCTCCTTGCAGCCATGCTAGCACAACTTTGGAGTCGCTCCAGGCTCGAACACTAATATTGTAGTTCTTTAAAGATTCCTTGACCTTGGTTACCAGCTGAGATAAAAGTAGTGCTCCGCTGAGTTCGAGTCGGGGTAGTGTCAATTTTTGTGCCATTGGGGCAACCCTAGTTCTAGCTGCCAGTAAGCTAAGTACGGGTGGCTTGCCTTTGCTCCATACACGTGTATAAATAACACACGAGTAAGCCTTTTCGCTTGCATCGCAAAAGGCGAGTAATTCAATGTCATTTTGAATGCTTCCTATCCATCGATCAATTTTAATATTATTTAATTCTGTAAGTTCGCTTTTGAGCCTTATCCATTCTTCTTGTATGTCTTCAGGTAGCTGTTCATCCCATCCTAATTTTTCTAACCAGACTCGTTGAAAAATTAGTTTGGCACGTATAGTGACAGCCGAAAACCAGCCTAGCGGATCATATAGTTGTGAGATTTCAGACAGTAGAGATCGCTTAGTCAGCTTCTTTTCAAAATCTTGTTTCAGGTTCCAATTGAACGTGAAAGTATCTAGGCTTGGATTCCAACCGAGTCCCAGTGTTTTCATAGAGTCTTCTTGTTTAAAGTCAAAGTTTGTTAGAATGTTATCAAATATAATGTAATTTAATACACGTAGCGCCATCTATGAGGCTTTGGGGTGAAACTTTGCCTACTGTCAAATGTATGAATGCCTTGAATAAAGCAGTCTGTTTGCAACCACCAACTAACGTCTTTTATTAGGTTATGGGCAACTCAGATTTTTCGTTGTTAAAGTTATTGCGTTTTTTTTCGAAAAGTTATTGTTAATTTGTTAGTTTATTTTGCGCGTGTGACATCAACTTATCATGATGACCTCAAGTTTCATTTCGAGTGTGCCAAAGCTCAAGGGTCGTGAAAACTATGACGACTGGGCGTTCGCCGTACAAAGCTTGCTAGTCCTTGAGGACACGGACAAGTACCTCAAGCAAGAAGCAGCGGAGACAGATGCAGCACAGACAGTAGCAGATGCCAGAGCACGTGCAAAATTGATCCTGACTATTGACACATCATTGTTTGTGCACATAAAGGAGACGAAGACAACAAAGGAATTATGGTCAAAACTCAAAGCTCTATTTGATGATTCGGGATTTTCAAGAAGAATAACTTTGTTACGTCATTTAATCTCCATCAGACTAGAAACATGTGAAAATATGACTAGTTACGTTACGCAGATTGTGGAAACTTCGCAACGATTAAGTGGTACTGGATTCATAATAAACGATGATTGGGTTGGGTCATTGTTACTAGCTGGTTTACCAGACAAGTTTATGCCAATGATCATGGCAATAGAGCATTCTGGGATCCAGATCACGGCAGATTCCATAAAAACGAAATTGTTAGATATGGAAAATGGCGGCTCTGTTGAAGTGAACGGAAGTGAAAACTCGGCATTTATTGCCCGAAGTTGGCAAAAGAAAAAACTTGGTAAAGTTGGCAGCAATAGCAAACATGGCGGACCGACTCCGAATAGCTATGCACCGAATACGTCAATGTCAAACTCAAATGACAGAAATAACAAAACAATAACATGTTACAAATGCAAACAAAATGGACATTTCATGTCTCAATGTCCATTTAGAAACGAGAAAACAGAGAATAAAAAGCAAACAAATGCATTCAGTGCTGTTTTTTTGAGCGGTAACTTTAATAAATGCGACTGGTATGTTGATTCGGGAGCCAGTACACACATGACCGCAAACGAAAGTTGGTTGACAAATAGGATGGATTCGTCAAGTTTACCTGAAATCACAGTAGCAAACAACATGAAAGTGCCTGTATTATGTGCCGGCGACGTAAAAGTCATGACGAGTTTCGGTTACGAGGTTACAGTGAAGGACGTGTTGTGCGTACCGACTCTTGCGACTAACCTACTATCAGTTAGTGAACTGATAAAAAATGGAAATAGTGTTGTGTTTGAACCCGGCCGATGCCTCATAAAAAACAGGTTAGGAAATTTAGTTGCAGAAGCTAAACTTGTAAATAATGTATACAAGTTAATCTTGCAAAATGAAACTTGTTTGTTATCGTCATCAACAGTAGATGGACAAACATGGCATAGACGGCTTGGACACTTAAACAGCACAGATATGAACAAGATGAAGCAAGGTTTAGTCAATGGAATGGATTACTCGGACAAATTTGTGACAAGTAAGTCTAACTGTCAAGTTTGCTGTGAAGGAAAACAGTCAAGATTACCTTTTTCGACGGGTACACGAGCTACAGAAATCTTGCAGATTGTGCACTCAGACATCTGTGGACCGATGGAGTGCAAATCCATTGGTGGTGCAAGATATTTTTTGCTATTTATTGATGACTTCACCAGAATGACCTTCATATACTTCTTAAAGTGTAAAAGTGAAACACTGACTTGTTTTAAAGAATTCAAGTCAATGGTGGAGAACTTTCAAAACAGAAAAATAAAAATATTGCGCACAGATAATGGATGTGAGTATTGCAGCAATGATTTTAGAAATTTTTTGAAACCTGAAGGGGTCATTCACCAAAAAACAAATGCTTACACACCGGAGCAGAATGGACTCAGCGAAAGAAGCAACCGGACCATTGTAGAGAGAGCTAAATGCCTACTTTTTGAAGCACAATTAGAAAAAAAGTTTTGGGCAGAAGCCGCAAATACCGCTGTATATCTCAAAAACAGGTCTGCAGCTTCAGGTATTGAAAAGACTCCATACGAGATGTGGTTTGGTAGGAAACCAGATTTACAACATTTACGTGTATTTGGGAGTCCAGCGATGGTGCACGTACCAAAAGAAAAAAGAGCTAAGTGGGACAGGAAATCAACAAAACATATACTTGTTGGTTATAATGACAATGTCAAAGGTTACCGAATATATGATCCAGTAAAAAACAAAATCAATACAAGTAGGGATGTTATAATACAAGAAAAACCCAAGCGTCCAGAGACCGTGACCGTTTCCCTAGAAAGCACAGATTCAGTGGGGGAGTTGGTAGAGGAATCTGTGGTAAAACTTGAACCCCTGAACAAGTCAAGTTCTTCAGAATCTGATTACTTGGATGTTGAAGAAGAAAGTTTAGAGTCAGAAGCTTGTGGAGAAAACCTGAACACGGAACAGACAAGTTCAGCTCCACAGAATACAGAAGAAGCTTCAGATACACCACATTCAGGTTCTACTACGCCAGTTCCAGAAGTAACAGAGAAGCGTCAGAGGAGAAAGCCAGATAGATACGGTTTAGTCGGCATATGTGCTACAGCCACAGGAGAAGATGGACTGACATATGCAGAGGCCATCAGTGGGCCAGAGCGACTTATGTGGTTGCAGGCCATGGCAGAGGAGCTGCAGTCATTTCAAGACAATAAAGTGTGGGAAGTTGTCGATACTCCTAGCAACGCGAGTGTAGTGCAGTGTAAGTGGGTATTTAAAAAGAAGTTTGACTCAGACAATAAAGTGACATATCGTGCGCGGCTCGTGGCCAAGGGTTTTACCCAGAAGGCTGGTATTGATTACCAAGAAACCTTCAGTCCAGTGATTAGACATTCAACCCTGCGTTTGTTGTTTGCCATAAGTGTCCAGTTAGGCATGGACATCACTCATTTAGATGTGAAAACAGCTTTCCTTAATGGTCATCTAAAAGAAAGCATATTTATGCATTTACCTGAAGGTTTTCCCATAAATAGTTTAAATAAAGTTTTAAAATTAAGTAAAGCTGTTTATGGGTTAAAACAGTCATCTCTAGCATGGTATAAAAAGGTTGAGGAGATACTATGTAAATCAGGATTTAGAAAATGTAAATTAGAACCCTGCGTATTTGTTAAAAATCATAGTGACAATAGGAAAACCATAGTTGGACTGTATGTCGATGATTTTCTAGTATTCTCAAATTGTAAGTCTGAATCTGATAATTTAGTAAAAATTTTGAGTCAAAAATTTAAAATAAAGAATTTAGGTCAAGTGAGAAATTATTTGGGCATGAGAGTTAACATTAACAAAAGTACCAATGTAATTACTTTAGATCAAGAACAGTATATTAACCAATTACTTGAAAAGTTTGATATGTCTGAATGTCATGCAGTAGGAACTCCTATAGAATGTAAATTAAATGTTGATAAGTCTAATGTATGTGAACAAAAGCTACCTTATCAAAAATTAATAGGAAGTTTAATGTACTTGGCTGTCCTAACTCGTCCTGATATTGCCTATTCAGTCAATTATTTAAGCCAGTTTAACAACTGTTATTCTTATGTACACTGGAATTACGCAAAAAGAATTCTGAAATATTTGTCACAGACTAAGACCTATTGTTTAAAATATTCTAAAGAAAGTGCAGAGCTTGTAGGTTTTGTGGATGCTGATTGGGCAAGTGATGCCACTGACAGACGCTCATATACTGGTTTCTGTTTCACTAAATCAGGTGCTGCAATTTCGTGGGAGAGCAAGAAACAAAGAACTGTTGCTCTTAGTAGTTGTGAAGCAGAATATATGGCTTTGTCGGAGGCATGTCGAGAAGCAATATATTTACAGAAGTTAGAGTTTGAAATAATTGGTTCTCATAATAAAATTGTTATGTACAATGACAGTCAGAGTGCATTGAAATTGGCAAATAATTATCAGTCACATAAACGGTCCAAACATATTGATGTAAGGTACCATTTCATTAGAGAAGTTTTGAGAAATGATGTAATTGAAGCTAGATATTTGTCAACAGTTAACATGCCCGCTGACTTACTAACCAAAGGTCTGCCAGGTGTTAAACATTATAAGTTCATGAAAGAACTTGGAATTGTTAATTTAAAATAGCCAAGGCAGAACTGTATACTATATTTGTTATTGTATGTTGAATTTAAAAGGCATTTTTTTTAAGTGTGTAGTTTTACCTCTCCACTGTATGTAATATTTTGAAAGTGTTGTTATTTTGATAAAGTGGGGGTGTTAGAATGTTATCAAATATAATGTAATTTAATACACGTAGCGCCATCTATGAGGCTTTGGGGTGAAACTTTGCCTACTGTCAAATGTATGAATGCCTTGAATAAAGCAGTCTGTTTGCAACCACCAACTAACGTCTTTTATTAATTTGATCGTCAGATAATTGTTCCAGTAATTGGGCAGAGTTGCTTGACCATTTCCTCAAATTCATGCCTCCCCGCCGCAATAATTGTATCAAGTCATTTTGTAGTTTTTTAGCAGTTTCGAGACTATGGTGACCACTAATAAGATCGTCAACATAAAAATCGCTAAGTAATATCTTCGCTGCATCAGGATATAAGTGACCGTCGTCGTTAGCCAATTGTTGTAAAGTTCGCATGGATAACCACGATGCGCACTTTGTGCCGTAAGTCAAAGTACATAGAACAAATTCTTGTAACTGTTCATCAGGAGAGTTACGCCATATTATTTTTAAAAGGCTTTGTTGATCAGCTGATATCCATATGCATCTATACATTTTCTCTATATCAGCTATAAAAACATAACGATAAGTTCTCCATTTGATGAGAAGGGACTGAATGTCTTTCTGTAGGTTTGGTCCCTTTTCCATCAAGCTGTTTAAGCTTATGCCACTAGACGTTTTCTGGGATGCGTTGAAAACGACCCTGAGTTTTGTAGTTGTAGATTGATTTCTTAAGACGCCATGGTGAGGCAAAGATTCGTATTCGTTTTGTTTACATTGTGACGCAGGCTTCATATGTTGCAATTCTAAGTATTCGTTGATAAAGTTTTTGTACATAATTGATAGTTGTTTATTTTTTCGTAGTCTTCTTTCTTGTTGTAAAAATTGGGCAACCGCTGCTGATTTTGAGTTGCCGAGACGCTTTTCGAAAGATTGCACCATAGGCATTTTTACAACGTATCTTCCATCTGGGCATCGTTTTGTAGTTTGTTGGTAGTATAGTTCACATTGATCGTTTTTATCTATATCTTCAGAGCTTTGGGTTATGTCTTCGCTTTCCCAATATTTTGACAAATTTGTTGTGTCCATCAACGAAAAGTGACAGTTAAAAGTTTTGAGTTTACCGCACAAGATCCATCCCAATTGTGTTTGTTGGGCGATAGGTGAGTGTGGATCACCTTTCAATACTCCGTCTAGGATGATGTTTGCGTAAACTTCAGCTCCGAGGAGTAGGTCAATGGAGTTTGACACGTTGTAGTTAGGATCGGCGAGCTTTAAGTTTTGTAGATGCTGCCAGCCGCCGTTTTGTAAAGTACAGTTGGGTAACTTGTTAGTTAAGTTTTGTAAGATCAATGCCTGCACTTCAAATGTATAGTTAGAGTGTATCGACTGACATTGAAGATCCTGTAATCCTCGGCAGTCTCGGGACGTAGCTCCAATCCCGGTAATGGTAGCATTCATCTTCGTGCGAGGTAAACGTAGTAATTGAGCAGCATTTTCAGATATTAAATTTGTTTGTGACCCCTGATCAAGGAGCCCACGCAGTATTATGGGAGTTCCGTCTGCCGATTTTACTTTTACCAGGACCGTAGTTAACAAAATTTCTGTGTTATCGGTCGCCAAGTGGTGTGCAGCACGTTGCGCTGACGTTGAAGGACGTGGGTTCGCACTTGAGTCGTCCTCCTTTTTTGTAGTCGGTTCAGAGTTATCATTATGAGGTTTTTTCATATGTAATAAAGTATGATGCTTCAAATTGCATTCACGGCATGTTTTCCGAGAATTGCAACCGGCGTTACCGTGGCTGTATAAACAATTTTTGCAGACTTTGAGTTTCACAATAGTGTTGTTTCGCTGCGGAATATCCATCGTAAGGAATTTGTCGCATTGCATCAAAATGTGATCGCTTGCGCATAATGGGCACCGGCCAAAGTTTGATGTATGAAACGTTTTTGGGCTATCCTTGTTTTCATGGGAGTTCAATTTATTTGAGTATCTTGGCTGGCTGAAGGTATTTTTATAGTTTGTCCAGCCTTTGCTGTGCGGTTTCTGTTGAGTTTTGTCAAAAGTTTGATTTTGAGACCCTGTAGCGTTTAAACAGCTTTTGGCAGTTTCAAAAGCTAAGAACTTTATTTCCAAAAAGTTGAGAAATTCCTCCAAATCGGGCAATTCTCTGTTGTTCTGCGTTTCCTTGGCGTATTCGTTGAGAGTTGCTGAGTCTAGTTTTTGGGACATAAAGTAAACGATAACTGGTCCCCAAGTAGATATGTCAATCTTCATGTTGCCAAGGCCGTTAAGAGATTCTGTGATCACTGCGTGCATTCTTTTCAGATTGTAGGCATTTGGTTGTTGTATAGTAGGTAAACGTTGCATAGTGGACATAAACGAAGTAAATTGAAGACGTCGATTATCATACCGGTGAGACAGTATTTTCCAGCATGAGTCATAATTATCTGCACTAATCGACAGATGGTGAACTAGACGTTCGGCTTCACCTTTAAGCTTCGTCTTCAAGTGCTGCATTTTCTGCGCCTTAGAAATGCTTGGGTTATTGTGAATAGTTTCCACAAAGATGTCCTTGAACGTGATCCAGTTAATGTAGTTGCCAGTAAATTCCGGAATGTTAATTTTTGGTGTTGATCGTTGATAATGAATGTTGGACCAAATTTTGCAGTTTAAATCTCTTTTCAAACTATCGTATTTTTGTTCAATAGTTTCATATTTTTCGAGGTACTCTTCTTGCAGGCTAGAATTCTTTAGTTCATCCTCTAGTTCCCAGTGGATCTTATCAATACACTCCCATTATGATTTTAGAGTTGATAAATGTTCTTCAAGCTCCCATTTCTCAGTAATGAAATCAATATTTATCTTTGACATATTTCTATTCAAAGCCTTAAAGTTTCGTTCTTGTTGGTTGATCAGACTCTTAAGATGATCTTCAGTTTCTTCATCTATGGTCCCAGTTAGATCAAAGTCTAAATTTTGTTGCTGTTGTCTCTGCTGAACGGCCAGCAGGTCCAACATATGTTTCTTAGTAGTTTCGTACATCACCCTTGTATTTTCATAAACGTTGTTGTCAAAATAGCCAAGGTTTTTGTTTTCGGTCGTTTCCAGAAGTATTTGATTTTGGCTGTCGAAAGTTTTCCACAGAGTTTCTAACGACTGCAGACGTTTTTGTAAATAGTCCACAGTTTTTCTTGATACGCTGTCTTTTTTGTAGTTGCTACATAATGTCTTAATATCTTCAAAGACACCAACTTGTTTGGTAAGAGTATCCATAGTAAAGAAGTTGAATAGTTTGAAATAGTAATAAAAAAAGTAGACAAATTCTTACTCGTAGTTGAGTTAAAGTAGTTAGCAGGATAGTAGTGTTCCTGTTAGCAGTTGACTGTATAGCTGCCAGTAATCTTCAAGCTTTCCTCGTAACCTGTTGCAGTAAACAAGCTCCGTTGAATCTTGAAGGTCCGTTTTAAGCCGTTTATGTGTAGTATCCTTTATGACATTCGACTCTCAATTTGCACTGGTGAGACCCGCTGGTGGGAGGCCAGTCAAACCGATTCGCTATCACAAATAAAAACACTAAACACACAACACAAGCACAAAATTGTTCAAGGCCGAAGGCCAAAAATCCACGGTTTAGTGCCCGTGGTTTAAGCTCGAAGGACCAAAAAATGTACGGTTTAGTGGCCGCACGTTTATACTTGAATGGTAGTAGTAGATGTGAGTGGCACTAATGTAAACGATGTTTTGTAGTTAACCGTTTATTACGTTAAGTTGATACAAAGTAGAAGTAAAGTGGTGATTCTCACACACGTTCGTTTCGCGTGTAAGTCAGGGGTCGGCAACCTTTTGAGTCGGAAGAGCCAAAAATGACGATTTTAAATTACAACATTTTTAAAGAGCCACAAAATCTTTCTTGATCCCACGATCCCCCCCCCCCCCGCTCCCCGTAAGAAGTGGGATAGACTAGACTGCGGGGAAAGTCTGCTATAGAGACAAACCAAGTCTGTCGGAAGCTCTGAGAACATTCTTCGAAGGGTGTCTCCAGGACTTACGGCCATAGGCATATGGTAAGTCACACAGGGTGGTTTTGGAGAATTTCCACAATTAAAAAAATCTGAGTGATTATGTGGGATTCTCCCACTAAAACCCTGGGATGTTACAATGTTGCATAATTTCTATGAAGAAGTGACATTAGTTGCTGTCACTTTACTTCGTCTAATTAAAAATTCGACTTTACCTGCAACAGTCTCGACTCTGGGGGTCTAAATATTACCCACCGAAACTTCACTGACGCGACGCCTGAACACGAGGGGTGCGTCTTAGTCAGTCTCACGGCTGTCATAAAGCTTCCATCGTCGGCCACGCGTGCGAGGTTGGCATACTGGAAGTGTTAGGTCACCTCGCTCTGGCACTCGCAGCGCTTTTCTCATTGCCGTTCAAAACAACAGATTGCGCGC
This sequence comes from Miltochrista miniata, assembly GCA_933228765.1. Lineage (NCBI taxonomy): Eukaryota > Metazoa > Arthropoda > Insecta > Lepidoptera > Erebidae > Miltochrista > Miltochrista miniata. Next base: position 16,808,781 of record OW121773.1, on the reverse strand, counting down.
TCTAACCAAAGAGTATAGTAATATACTAGCTGAGCCCGCAACTTCGTTTACGTCACATAAGGTGTATGAAAGGAAAGGTATTTCTTCATCAGAGTCATCAAGCAGCGTCTGAAACTGCCCTGTTTGCTTAATCATAAAAGAGCTTAATGATTAAGTCTATTTTAAAACAATTCAGTCCACGCCTTCGGCGCGGACTGAATTGTTTAAAAATAGTCTTAATCATTAAGCTCTTTTATGATTAAGCCAACACGCCAGTTTAGGTTCACTCACATTCAAAGAAACCCCTACATTTAAAATTTTCAAAATATCTGATTCTTAAAAGTGTTATAACTCTTTTATTTCTAAACCGATTTACATAAAACAAACGCTAAATGTTAACTGGAGCAAACCTCAACACAATACAAAAAACCGCATTGCAATCGGTTGAGCGGTTACTGAGATTAGCGTGCACAACCGTACAGACAAACAGATATACAGACATACAGACATACAGACATACAGACAAACAGACAAAAATTCTAAAAATCATTGTTTTGGGTTCTATTGCGTTCATAAAGCCCCCCTATAATATTTTTTCTTATTTATCTTCCATGTACAGACAGCGACCTGTTACGATTTTATTATATGTATTGATATAGGAGGCTCTAACACGCCAGCTTTCAATCTAATCCGAATATGGTTGTTTGCCATTTTGACGCACCAAAGCATTGGGCCAGTAGATTTCTGCCACAACTGCGGCATCTAGGTTCCGCGACGGACTGTCAGAATTAGACATGCCGTCTCTTATGATATTATATTCTCTGGGCTATGGCCCGCTGCGGACATTCAAATCAAATCAAATCAAAAAACATTTATTTCGCATAATCCTAATACATAGGCACTTGCGACACGTCAATGAATACAATGCAAATAGTACCACCAGTTCGGAACGCGGCCCGCTTGAGAAGAACTGGCAAGAAACTCGGCGGGCTATTCTTTTTGTGCACTACATATTTACAATAAGTAGATACTATAAACTAAAACTCTATCAGTAGAGCAAGCAGATCACTTCCAGGCTTCCTTATCAATCAAATAATCGTCAATTGTATAGTAGCCCCTGCAGCACAATTGACTTTTTATACACTTTTTAAACTTAATTAGGGGCATGCTTTTAATTTCGCTCGGAAGCCTGTTGTAAAAACGTATACAGTTACCCAGGAAAGAATTACTGACTTTGTTCAGTCTACATTGATAAACGGCAAGGTTGTTTTTATGTCTGGTGTTCACATTGTGTCTATCGCTTAACTTAGTAAAACTAGATGAATTTTTCTGAACATACATAAGATTTTGAAAAATATATTGTGATGCCACAGTCAGAATATTTAATTCTTTACATTTTTCTCGCAGAGAGACCTTTGGACCTAATCTATATATGGCTCTTAAGGCCCGTTTTTGTTAAACAAAAATTGTATTTATATCTGCGGCATTGCCCCATAGTAGCATACCGTACGACATTACACTGTGGAAGTAACTGAAGTACACTATTCGCGCTGTTTCTACATCAGTCAAATGCCTAATCTTTTGGACAGCAAATGCTGCTGAACTTAATCTGCCTGCATACATCGCAGCAGAATCCTATTAGAAAGAAAATGGTGCTCCATATAACGCTTTCAAGCGCAGCACACCACCATTAGGCGAGTTTGCTTGTTAAACTACTAGTAAGACTTTTGTGGTATTTTTGAAAATGAAAGGGTGATAATGTTCTTGAAAATGAATAATATGACAATTATGTACGCAACTAAAGAGCCGCAGGTCAACACCCAAAGAGCCGCATGCGGCTCGCGAGCCGCGCCTTGCCGACCTCTGGTGTAAGTCACGGTGCACACTGAAGTTACAGTTATTATTAGCGACGTAAATGAGTCGCCCAAGTTTTTGCTAACTAAGGAAAATAAATGTACGTAAACCGTACAATTATGTACTTATGATAGATTTAGAAAAATATCTTAAAGGAGCCCATCGAACGATAAACACTTATTACTCACCGGATAACCGACAGTCCTGTTTGCGGAATATCAGAAATCAAATAATTTATAAATGGCAACAATATTGAGTTTTCCTTTCTAATCCATTCTGACAGCCCTCAGAGCAAAATCACCTATTGAAAGAGGGCCGGCGCCGCCAACCCTATTGAAAGTGAATTCAATTTCGAGTAGAGCTACTTACGAATGCCTCTTTTGAAGTGTGGCTTACTGAAAAGTAACAGGGATGATAAAATTGACTTGGAAAACCTTGTAGATATAAATTTGGGCTTAGCTTTGGGGCTTTAGGCTGCTCGCACATTTGTCAGCACCGTACGCGCCGCATTTTAGAATTCGTTGTATGAAATTGTATGGAACCTCGCACATTACACCCGCACCGTACGCGCCGCATTTCGTAAAATGCATCCGAATAACATTCTGATGACGTCATAATGCGGCGCGTACGGCGCGTGCTGATGCTCGGTGTAGCCGCATGCATGCTCAGTGTTGCCATATATACGTATTTGCCCGTATCTATACGGAAATAATGTTCAAATCGGACAATACATAATACATGCACACTGATTTTTATAGTGAGCGATTACAATCACAATAACATTTACCCATTTATTAGCAATGTTGAAATCCTTTAATATTCTATTTTTATTTGCAAATGAAGATCGATAAAACAAATGACGCTCGATTAAATAAATGAAAATCGACAAAACAAATGACGGCCGGATAAACAAATGATGATCGGCAAAACAAGTGACGGTCGGATAAGCAAATTACGATCGGCAAAACAAATGACGGTCGAAGAAACATATGCAGATCAATGAACCAAAAGACTATAAGCAATTTGATAAGATTAAAAAATACTTGCAGCCATATTTTGTAATCTAGATGTGATTGCCATTCAAAAAAATAGGTGCAAGCAAATCTCGACCTTAATGACACTTCTCCAAAAATGTGCTTTTAAGCGTTTATAGACATCACTGATCACGAATATGTAAAAATTAAATAAATATTATTCATGTTCATAAGGTCGAGAATTGCTTGCATCTATTTTTATGAATGGTTATAGCATCTAGATTACAAAAATAGGGTTCAAGCAAATTTCAACCTACTGAGCATGCATATTATCTATTTATTTTTTAAATATTCGTGATCAGTGATGTCTTTAAACGCCTAGAAGCACAGTTTTAGAGAAAAGTCATTAAGGTCGAGATTTGCTTGCACCTATTTTTTTGAATGACAATCGCATTTAGATTACAAAATATGGCTGCAAGTAATTTTTGACATTATCAACTTGCTTATAGTATTTTGTTTTAGTGATCTGCATTTGTTTTTTCGATAGTCATTAGTTTATCCGACCGTCATTTGTACTGTCGATCTTCATTTGTTTCGCCGATCTTCATTTGTCTTGCCGATCTAGACCTACTATTATTATAAAGACAAGCCATAACGTGCACAATCTGCGTTGTCTACATTTTGCGAGTTGTTTACATTTTGTACATTTTGCTTTTTGTACATTCTACGTTTTGTACATTTTGCTTGTGGTCCTCATTTTGCGTTTTGTACATTCTGTTTCGAAGGGATCTTCCTCTCATAGCCCACTGTCACAATACCACTCACTGTACCGTTTCACACCAGAGGTAAAAGAAACTGCTATAGTTGGCAATACCAAAGATTTGCTTACGGCGCGTACGGCGCGTGCGGCGCGTACGGCGCGTATGTGCGAGGCTATCAGGAAATGCGGCGCGTACGGTGCTGACAAATGTGCGATCAGCCTTAGGTAAACATTTCTTTACTCTATTAACCTGCCCCAAGTAACGAACTATAATAGTATTTTTTACGAGTAGAAATCTTTCATGGAGGCTATTCCGGAGTCTTACCGACTAAAACCACACGGTGCCCAACCACTGCTGGCTGGAATGCCCAGGCACTATAATATAGTACCTACTAAAAAGTTAAATACAAAACTTCGACTTCGCCAATTATTTATTGCTCGTGGAGGTAAAAGCTAGTCGTTTCACGAAAAAAAGTTTAACCGAATCGTAGTTAGCCCACAAAGTAGACCTCACCTGGGGTGAGAAAAAGTTTCGTGGCTCATGATGATTTTTTTACTGTATTTCTATCAAAATAATGTCAAAAAAACAAAAAAATTGTGCGTGCGTGCAACCTTCACGTGCGATTGAAATAAAACTTCTTTGCCATTGACGGCATATATTAATTTGTTTCATTCCAAGGTACCGGAAACGCGTTTGCGCTATTCAAAATTCGAATAGTAAGCATTACTTCCGTCAGAAAAAGGCGGTTGTCTGTAAAGTCGGTTTACTGACGATAGTTGAACGTGACAACGTCATTAGAAAATACTGATGGAATGGTTTCTTCTCACACGGAATGTATTGTGCTGCATTGTGCTGCATTGTGCGGCATTGCGCTGCATTGTGCTGCATTGTGCGGCATTGTACTGCATTGTGCGGCATTGTACTGCATTGTGCTGAATTGGGCTGCATTGTGCTGAATTGGGCTGCATTGTGCTATATTGTGCTGCATTGTGCTATATTATGCTCTATTGTGCTCTATTGTGCTCTATTGGCGTATATAGCTGCCTCTGTGGCGCAGTCGGTGGTGATACCGCCTGCGGCGCTGGAGGTCGTGGGTTCGATTCCCACCGAAAGACAAATATTTGTGTGACCCATAAATGTTTGTCTCAAGAGTCTGGGTGTTTCTATGTATAATATGTATGTATTTAAAAGTATATAAGTATTAATATCCGCGGTCTGATACCCATAACACAAGCAGGTTATCCCTAGCTTACTTTGGGATCAGATAGCGTTGTGTGAAGTGTCCGACAATATTTATTTATTATTATTATTATTATTTATTGTGTTCTATTGTGCTGCTATTGTGCTCTATAGTACTGTATACTTTACTCTACTCTATTCTACTCTACTCTACTTTACTTTACTATGGAATAACACATTAATTGATTATAGCGCCATCTGTTAAAAACATTACTAAAATAAATGGAACGCCTCAGAGCGAGGCAGAGCGAGGTAACGCGAGGGAGGTAACGACGAATTGCGTCATCTTTTTTCGTTCGTGCAGCCGGCTCCATCGAATTATAAGACGTTGTCACGTCAATAAATCTGAGTTACTCTCTAGTCCCGTCTAAAGAAGTTTTACTACAAAAATCTGAGTTACTCCCTAGTAGCGCCTAAAGGAGTTTTACTTTAAAAATCTGAGTTACTCCCAAGTCGCGCCTAAAGAAGTTTTACTTCAAAAATCTGAGTTACTCCTCAGTCGCGCTTAAAGAAGTTTTACTTCAAAAATGTGAGTTACTCCCTAGTCGCGCCTAAAGAAGTTAAAAATCTGAGTTACTCCTCAGTCGCGCTTAAAGAAGTTTTACTTCAAAAATGTGAGTTACTCCTTAGTCGCGCCTTAAGAAGTTTTACTTTAAAAATCTGAGTTATTCCCTAGTCGCGCCTAAAGAAGTTTTACTTCCAAAATCTGAGTTACTCCCTAGTCGCGCCTAAAGAAGTTTTACTTCAAAAATGTAAGTTACTCCCTAGTCGCGCCTAAAGAAGTTTTACTTCAAAAATCTGAGTCACTCCCTAGTCGCGCCTAAATAAGTCTTACTTCAAAAATCTGAGTTACTCCCTAGTCGCACCTGAAGTAGTTTTACTTCAAAAATCTGAGTTACTCCCTAGTCGCGCCTAAAGAAGTTTTACTTCAAAAATCTGAGTTACTCCCTAGTCGCGCCTAAAGAAGTTTTACTTCAAAAATCTGAGTTACTCCCAAGTCACGCCTAAAAAAGTTTTACTTCAAAAATCTTTTCAGAGCGAAACTCATATTTGCTTTGGTGTTGCTCGTAGAGTTCATGTTCGTCCCCTGGCTAGCACTACTACTACCACTATCACTACCACTACCACTACCAAGTGTCGTGCCTACTTTTGGTAATAATGTTTTACGTCTAGCCCCCTTCTGCAACGCGCAATAAGGAACTTCGTTCCAAAAATAAGATATTTGGGGGACTTCAAGTAATTTTTTGGCCGTTTTAGAATAGAATAAAATAATTATGCTTTTTATCATAACATTAATTGATGATGATGATGCCTCCGAGCGATTTCGGCCATGGCGATCACTTCGACTCCTAGTCGGCTCGGCGCTGATGCGCTCGAAAATTGCTAACATAGCCGATCTTCGCGGTGAACTCTCGTGTGCACTGAGGGCACGAGAGAACACCACCTACGTAATGATAATAAATGACAGCGGGTGGGCGGACTTTCAGCTCATCGCGTTTAGCGTCGAGGTCAGCCTTTCGCTGTTCCTCGAAATTGCTTACTTGTCTTTGCACCACCCTGCGCCATTCTGGACGTTGTGCTGCCAAACCTTCCAATTGAGACGGCTTAATGTTGCATCTTCACATATGACGCTTCTGAACGTCTTCAAACCTGAGGAGTTGTCCGCCATGTTTCCAACATTAATTAACATTTACATGAATACGGAATATCGCTGAATGCGATTTCTTCCAAGCAACCATTCCGTTAGGCCGTTTTTTTTATACGAAACCCTCCGTGCGCGAATCAGACTCGTACTTGACCCGTTTTTTACGTTACGTAGACTTGTATACCTTAAAGCTACTATTACGGTTTCAATTTACGCTCGTAATTGGTTATTGGTACGCTTTGTGTCTGTTCTTTCTACGTAGTTAGTAGAACGTAGAACACATATTGAAAATGTCAGTCTTCCGTGCTTTTCATACATCTGTAATGGATGCGGAGCAAACGTAATAATGTGGAACATTCTATTATGATAAGATTCATCGTCTACTGCAAAGCTCTGATTTGGATGTCACCGTAAAATTCTAAAAACAATTAGATGGTAGGTACTAAATTTAGCTTTTTTTCTACATTTGGAATTTGGTGAACGGTGAGGTTCGATAAATAACAAACACTGTGTTATGAGATATTTACATATTTATTGCAATTCTGCGGAATGCACTATTAAAATGATCGCTCCACTGTTACGCTTAATCGGCTTGGAAGACCCTTGCGATGAAGATTACTATATTTTATTGTGGAGACATGTGTGAAGAAGGTACTACCTACCTTTCTGTTGACCTAGGTCCACCAGAAGGGAATGTAAATAGCCAAACATCTGAGCAGAAATGCAGGAGTGTGAACAGCTTCATGCGACTCAAGCTCATTAGATTCTATAATTATAACCCAGTTACCAAAATGATATGAGATTTCTTGAGTTTTGTTTCTTTAAGACCGTGTGCCCCTTTTAAGCAGTGGTAGTTCTGATTTTCTGCCTTCCAATAATTCCTTCATATTTTTGTTAATCCATTTTCTTACCACTGCTACTTTTACATAAACACCAGGTTGGGGCCCGGCACAATATTTTCCAAAAGATACAATTCCAGCTAATTGATCATCGTGAACTGCAGGGCCACCGGAATCACCCTAATATGAGAAAATTATTAAATATTAATAAATGTATCATACATGTATAAAAGTAACTACCTGCCTATTTTTTACCATCTAGAAAAAAATAACAGTATTTCTGTTATCAGGAACTACTCAACAGAACAGGTGGGAGTAGACGGCGTTTTCCAATGGCGGGAAAATAAATTTGCACCCTTATACTAACAGACTAAAATATTTCAATTTTATTCTTAATAGCTTTTGCCTGCGACTTCGTCCGCGTGAAAATGTGCTATTTTAAGTAATGATGAAAATTTGAATTGCTCTCTATCGAGTCCCTGGGATAGGTGGTAGCCAAAATCTGCGATGGACCTTAGGATAAACCTCCCGAGAACTTATCCGGGTGCCCTGCTGTAGATGGATAGGTAGAAACAGTGTGGGCTAAGTCGGTTCAAGGTCGGTATGACAAAAGCATTTATAAATGGGTTCATTTAACGTTAAAAAGTAGCGTGTTGTATCAAAAATTTCATAATCGAAAGGTTTGTAAAAACTTTTTAAGGTGCAGTTATGAGATGCTAATGTATGTGTCACTGTAGCAAAAATCTGTATGCAACAACTTCTAAACATGGCTCGGGAGTGAGATGGGTCTGTAGTTCTTTAGTAGTCTTAATCACCTTTTATAAAAATAGAGCCACCGCACTCCCGCTCCACGCCCTGGGAGGTCTGGCCCTGCTGGAGGACGAAATTCAATATGCTCGTTAGTTCTTTAAGGACTGGAGTCCCACCCGCTTTAAGGAGCTCAGCTGTAATTTCATCATTTCTAGGGGATTTTTTGTGTTTGAGTTGCTCGAGAGCCGCCCTGACCTCGGCCTGTTCAATATACGACATGACACTCTGTAGTGGCGTGATAATGGAGTTTGTGGTCATCATCGCTTGGTCAAGTAGGTTTTTTTTTATCCGTGACACATAAAGGTCCGAGTCGAAACACTCGATTTCTTCGAGAATCTCGAACCTTAAGGTTACGGTTCTGCTGTTTTGAGTTCTGTCAGACGGTGTCTTTAGAGCTGCTGGGAAAAGACTTTAGTGCCCATATTCTGCTCAATTGCAGCCTCGACAACACAGGTATTGTAGCGTCGGAGGTCGAGCCTTATCTCATCTTAGTCTAGTAATATATAATCTAATAGTAGCCTTATTGTAAACTAGCTGACCCTCGCAACTTCGTTAACGTCATATAAGGGCTATGAAAGGAGAGGTATTTCTTCATCAGACTCCTAGGAGCGTAGGAAACTGCCATGTTTGATTAATCATAAAATAACTTAAAGATTAAGTCTATTCTAAAACAATTCAGCCCACGCCTCCGGCGTGTACTGAATTATTTTACAATTGCCCTAATCATTAAGCTCTTTTATGATTAAACCAACACGTCAGTTCAAATTTACCCTTTTACTACATTCAAAGGAATTCTAGGTTATGCGAAAGTTGAAATGTCTCTAATTCCTGAACTACAAAACCCTCAACATTGAAACTTGTGTGAAACAATCCTTAAAGTACTCCCTTTATAACACTGAAAAAAAATTTGGAATCGAACCACGCACTGAACACACGTTAACGTCACGCCGAAGGCGTGGACTGAATTGTTTTAAAATGGACTTAATCTTTAAGCTGTTTTATGATTAAGCAAACAGGGCAGTTTCATGAGTCTATTGAAAAAATAACTGTCCTTTCATACACCGTATGTAGCGTAAACGAAGTTGCGAGGGTCAGCTAGTGTATACATAAGATGAAGAATAAAATGAGATACATTTCAAAATAATTTCTCATTAAATCAAAATAAGGCGCGTTATTAAAGTACGCAGAAGACGTCACGCGGTTTCACCCGCGTAGTTCTCATTCTCATGGGAATACGGGAATAAAATATAGCCTTTTCACGGGGAATAGTTTACATTTCTAACTGTGAAAGAATTTTTCAAATCGGTTCAGTACTTTCGGAGCTTATTCGATGCAAACAAACAAACAATCAAACCTTTCCTCTTTATAATACTAGTATAGATAGCATAGCGGCTTGATCTAGGTATGTCTCAGTTGCGCCTTGTTTCTAACGGTAAGAAATGATATTGCTCACAACGATGCTCATAGCCCGTCTTCGGCTCCGCTTCGGCTTTACTAACTATAGAGTCCACGTGGCTGTCAAAAATAAGCTTTTCATCGTGTCTTACACCTAAGTCCCTAAGGTAGTTTACCCTGTCTATCGTTTATCCATCCAGTTTGAATTCTGAACTGATGGATGATGTCTTGCGATTGAATGTTACGTGATGGCACTTGGAAACATTTAACTGTAATTTGTTTGATCTACAGTAGGATCTAAAGCGGTCGAGGTCAGATTGAAGTTGTTGGACATCGGCTAAATCATAAATTTATCTTAACGATCTTCATATCATCTGCGTATAAAAATAGTTCCTGGGTATTCCAATATTTAATGTTATATTACCACACAGGCGTCCTTGATACCACGTCCAGCACATATCATCCGAGGTGTGATTACATTCATCCTCTTATAAAATCTTTTGCAATCTTCCGCAGGTACTTTCTCTACCGAGACTCCGTGTAATTTGTCTGGTTTTTGACCGTCATTCTAGAAAACAAATAAAGTTAAAAAGGGTACGTATCATAATGCATAAGTCTAAAATCTATAAGTTTACATTGTATAAGTTCAAAATATATAAAATCAAAAAGTATAATAGTCAGAAGAAATAATCATTAATATGCATAATTAACGTTCTATATAAATATCATAATACATAAGTTTAAAATCTATAAGTTTACAATGTATAAGTTAAAAATATATAAAATCAAAAATAAGGTATATGGCGAAATCGTAAATGTAAAATTTGGACCTGATAAGAAGCCTACCTCTACATTCTTAGTCAACCTAGTTCCGAATCCAAACAACATTGCAGTTAAGGCTATAAAATATATTTATCATCAGTTGATTGTAATTGAAGAACCAAAAAGACGGAACACTGTGCCTCAATGTCAACGATGCCAACAGTACGGGCACTCAAAAAATTATTGTATGAGACCCTATCGTTGTATAAAATGCGCAGAAGCTCACAAAACATCTGACTGTCCAAAAAAAGATCGTACTACACCGGCGAAGTGCGCCTTATGTGAAGGTTCACATCCTGCAAACTACAAAGGATGCGCTGTATACAGAGAAATCCTGCTCAAGAAAATAGGCAATAGAAGTACAGCACCATTACCACCAAAACATTTATCTGGTAAAGACCGAAATTCGAAAGAGTCAGATAATCTGCCAAGTCACCATGTTGTTCAGGACAGAAACACACCAATGTATTCGGAAGTAGTCAAAATTCAACTGACACTAGAAACATTACTCCTACAACAAGCTGAAAAGCTAGACAAACTATTGGACCAGATGTCAATAATGATGAATCTGCTTACAACAGTCATCAACAAGCTTGTCCGATAACATGTTCACACTCCGAGTGGCGACCTGGAACGTGAATGGATTGATCAAGCATAAACAAGAAGTAGAGATATTCCTAACACAACATGATATTGATGTGCTTCTGGTCTCAGAATCACATTTGAAACCAAACCATTTGTGCGCACTGAAAAACTATAGCTTGTACTCAACATCTCACCCTGATGGCAGTGCGCATGCTGGGACAGCTATCCTCATTAAGAAACACATCAAACATGTGGCCATGCCAGACTCGAAAACAAATGAACTACAGGCCACTACTATCATGGTACAGGACAAACTGGTCTCGCTGATACTATCCTCCATATATTGCCCACCTAGACACATCCTAAAGGAAGAGAGATTTACAAAATTCTTCAGAACTCTCGGGCAGAGATTTATATGTGGAGGGGACTGGAATGCCAAAAATATCCACTGGGGCTCACGATTAATATCACCTAGAGGTAGAGAATTGAAAAAGAGCTTAGACAAAAATAAACTCCACTTTTTGAGTACAGGACAACCCACATCATGGCCAACTAACCGGTTTAAGCGACCAGACTTACTAGACTTCTTTGTGTATAAGGGATTCTCCAATATGTATCTGAGTGTTAAAGATTATTTGGATGGCAGTTCAGATCACACACCAGTGATAGCAACAGTGAGTAATATCCTTCTGCAAAAACCACACAAAGATAAGCTTTACAGCAGCAGAACAGATTGGGAAGAGTTCAGACATTATCTCGAGGCGAACGTTAACCTACAAGTGGCACTAAAATCAAACGATGATATTGATAAGGCTGCTTTGTGTATTACCAATCTCATACAGACCGCGGCATGGCTGTGTACACCAACATCTGTAAAGCCAACGAAGAAAAATATTTCTAAAAATATAAAGGACATGGTTCGGGAAAAGAGGCGACTCAGGAGAGTATGGCACAACACTCGTCATTCCTCTGATAAGCGAGACTTCAATAGAGCGGCTGCGGATCTGAAATTACACATTAAGAAAATAGAAAATGAAACCTTGAGGGACAGATTGGAGAATCTTGATGCGACGGCCAGAAACGAATACTCGTTCTGGAAAACTGCAAAAGCCAGTAAAAATGCACCACAACTGGCACAGCACCCTCTAAAACTGGACTCTAGCCAATGGGCTAGAAAAGACGAAGAACGCGCTGAAGCGTTCGGATCCTTCCTGGCTGAAGTATTCACTCCTAACGCTGCAGACGCACCTAATGAAGACGACATTCATAAATATCTTGAGACAGATCTACAACTTAGTCCGCCATTGAGGAGCTGCTCGCCGAACGAAATATGGAAAATCGTAAGATGTCTGGAATTAAATAAGGCTCCTGGATATTGCTTGCTAACGGTCAAAATCCTGCGACAATTACCTAAAAAAGCTTTAGTTTTTATTTCACAACTCTTTAATGGAATATTAAAGACCGGCCATTTCCCGGGTATATGGAAGGTCTCGGAAATTATCATGATCCTGAAACCTGGAAAACCCCCACATTCAGTGTCATCGTACAGGCCAATAAGCCTCTTGCCTGTTATGTCAAAGCTGTTTGAGAAAGTCGTCTCACAGAGATTAAACGCTATACTCAGAGATGGCAATTTGATCCCACAACATCAGTTTGGGTTCAGAGCGGGACATTCAACTGTGGAACAGGTTCACAGAGTCGTGAATAAAATACGAGATGCACTGGAAAGTCAAGAGTGCTGCTCGGCTGTTTTCCTGGACGTGCAGCAGGCATTCGACAAGGTCTGGCATCAGTCTGTTGTATAAGATGAAGAAGCTACTTCCACATAACTTGTACGTCCTTCTGAAGTCTTAGGGCCTGTCCACATCACCACGGCACGACGTCGTCGCCGTGAAACGGTGCGGCGCCGCGCCGTAGTACGGCGCGTTGCCGTGACGTGGGAATTTACGTTGCCGTACCGTAAAAATGTACGTCACGACGCAGCAAAGTTACAAGTCGCCGTACATTCTTCCCTAAATATCAGTTAAAGTAGTTTCAAGTGGGATCATGCGGGACCCCAACCACTCGAAACTCCTATTTATCTGGTATTTAGTGAAGAAATGTACCGAAAATTTACAAGGCACGGCACGGCAAAGCGCCGCGCTCCGGCGCGGCACCGCACCGTTCTACGGTGACGACACGCCGTGCTACGGCGCGGCGCCGCACCGTTCCACGGCGACGACGTCGTGCCGTGGTGATGTGGACAGGCCCATACATAGAGAACAGAATATTTCGAGTAAAAATAAATGACTCATACTCCAAATTCTATTATGTAAAGGCTGGAGTACCCCAGGGTTCGGTATTGGGACCAACTCTGTACTTAATTTACACATCAGATCTACCAACAACCAGAGGGGTGCTCTCTGCCACCTACGCTGATGACACAGCTGTCTTGTGCAATGACAGGGATCCTCTTAAAGCTTCAACAATGCTACGAAAACATCTGAACAGGGTGGATGCATGGATGAAAGACATTTTCTTTAACGACTGTACCCATGGGATTATCACTTAGAACACTGTGTAATGAATTATAATGTAACCAACTTACACAGGATGTCAACGTTGCAGTTACATTGAGACTTGTCATGATATTTAATTTCGTTTCATTATAACGTAAGAGTTGCCTGCAAACGTGGTAGATGACGCTGCATGATTTTTGTTCAATATGATTTTCAATTCGCGGCCACGCAGAGAGTTTCCTGCAAAGACTGCTTGGCACCGCTGGTGTCGTCAATAAGTCAGTTACGTCTCTATTTCATAATATACAAATGTACTCTGTGAAGACGGCCGCATCACTGCCACACAAATTAAAGCTGTATAATTACTTGTGCACGCACACATAGCGCCACGCGCACTAATGAGTTGAACTATCTATACCTAGTTAGATCAATCACCCTTTTTGAAAGTTACGTCGTTACAATTTTATTGAATACTTTATGTACTGTTATCGTTATTTTGAATTTACCATATAATATTTTCAGGAAATGAAAAAGTCTTCTATTTTAACTTGACTGGTTGACAGACATCCATATAAGTACGGCACAATATCTAACCATTTTGCAAACTGTCTAATAAATCAAAGAAATAGCACAAAGTACGTAGGCATAGGTAGTAATACGTAATGCAACGCAGTGACACTCTCTCAAGTACTGACACGGGAATCGACACCTGAATTGTGGTGGGGGGGGGGGGAAGCTTACTCAGGTGGGAGGCAGGGAGTTGCCGATCTGTATGTAATCCATACTAATATTATAAAGCTGAAGAGTTTGTTTGTTTGTTTGAACGCTTGCATCTCGATTTCAAAACTTCTTTTACAGTTTGATAGTCCATTTATTAAGGATGGCTATAGGCTATATAACATCACGCTAAGACGAATAGGAGCGGAGCAGCAATGAAGAATGTTTTGAAAACGGGGAATTATTTTACCGTCCGAGGGCTTCCGAGGCGTACGCTGCCTAAATGGTTAAGGTTACGTAAAAATTTTGTACTGCAAAATAGTTTCTCTTAAAAAGTTCTATAAAAAAGTTCGCGACAGCATATATCTATCTTTTAAGGTTCGCTCACAATAACCTAATTTGTCTTTCTTTTAAGGTTAGCTCACAATATTATCAAACTGAAGAGTTTGTTTGTGCTAGGATCTCAGAAACTACTGGTTGCATTACAAAATAATTTCATAGTTTTATAGTCCATTTATTGAGGATGGCTAAAGGCGATATACACCGGACGAAGTAAAGAAAACTGTAATTGGAATGGATAAGAAAAGTTTGATGAACTGCAAATATCGACACCAGAAGTATCAATTAACGTAAGGGACATTTTGGCGAAAATGAGTTATATATATCATTGGATTCAGAATTTCGAGCTCTATCGATTGGTATACTCAAAATGTTTCTATCGTTAAAAAAATGTCCCTTACAGTACAAATTTTAGGACTGTCTAAAACGATTTATAACGAAAAAATTGATTTAAGGGCCATTTAGATTTTATTCTTCTCAGACAAGTAAAGTAACTCATCATACAAAATAATTTTGACCCTTACCTTAGACCTCAAATCGGTAATTTTATATAACATGTCCCTTACCTTAACTCATTTTTCGAGCCTTTTAGGGGTGATTTATAATATACATTACTACTTATCTCACATAATGTCTGCAATTTTGTGTGAAAACCTAAATGTTTTCTTGATTCCACCTATCGGTGTATGGGCGGCGGCCCCGGGTAACTCCTCGGAAGGAAGTTTCAGGGTCCCGTGTAGACGAGCTCATCACCGCGGCTCAGCACTCAGCTAGAATGGTGCTAATCCGCGTTTTTGGAGGTTCTGTTGTTATGCTGTTTTGGGCCTACTTATGTATGGACATCATGCATCTTCCCCCCATAGTCTGGTCGCCCCGATTGCAGCAGTTCCCATCTTGGTTGCTCAGTCTGCACCTAACATTTCTCCATAAGTTCCTGATAGTGTGCAGGACGCATTGTGTTCCCTAATGTTGGTAAACCACTGCGAGAGTGCAGCCGTTGCCCCTCTTCAGTTTCGAATCATGTCTCGGAAATGGTATTCGAAGTTCAACCCGCTATCGAATACGACTCCAAGATACTTTATAGAGGGCTAGATATCGACGCTAATTCCCCCCACTTGTATGATGGATTCCGTGGGTGACTCCACCCGAGGTCCGCGAAAAAGCACAGGACCTGAATTTTGTAAGAGACTGCCTTCAGAACCAGTCGCCATCTTCGACCCAGAACTTGAGAAACTCCCTGTAGGGCCTCGTCTCGGTGAGTATATTTTCGCATCGTAACGTGGGTGTCATCAGCGTAGTACGTTACGTCGAACCCTTCGAGCAAATGACCGAGTAGCACCATCACCGCGGTTCTACAGAAGTGGACCGATTCCTCCAAAATAACGCACGATACCCCTTACCTTAGCCGGTAGCTTATTCATGTCTCGAAGAGATAAGTCTCGAAACTCCGACGTAAGTAGAAAAGCACTCCATAATGATAAATGAGTGCCTCTCTAACGCAGCTTCAGGGAAATGGGTTGAAAGCTATGGCGATGTCAACAAACACCGCCATCACCACCTTTCCCTCAAGATCGCTTTCTCTGTCAGACCCCAGACACAAATGATAGCGTCCACGATGGAGCGCCCCCAATGGAAACTAAACTGGCTATCTGTCAAATCTGGCACCACTCGTGTGAAGTGCCCAGCACGGCGCTCTGCAATAATATGTTACACCCTGACCTTTTTCGAGCTATGCTTAGCGCATCAGCACCAGAGCCCTATCAGTCAAGATCCAAATTCTTCGAGAGCCATCAGGACCCATGCATGACTTGGAATGCCGTCGGGTTCGGCCATACGGAGCAATATGTCCCTTAACTCTTGATGGAAACAAGGAGACCAAGACCCTCTCCAGCTGAGTTAGTCGTGGCACCCTAGTGCGAAAACTTTTGTTTTTATCTTTTAATGTTCATTTATACCAATATTAAGCAACAAAAAAATATATTATTTCCATGTAGTAAAAACACCACAAAGTAATTTTTCTAATCTAATATTTAAGGGGGCACCCTTACAACAAACTAGGGGGGCACCCTTACTTCAAAAATCTTCGCGCGCAGTCCTATTTATAGCTTTGGACAGCGCCTCTGGCGGCAATTAGCGTCCCTACGTCTTACGTCACTCAACGTCACTCTGGTTACGTCAGTGCTGGTGTTGATGTGACTAGTTGTCGGCAGATGGCGCTTTCATTTATTTTCACTAAAATTTCATTTTTAATTGACTAATTTTATTGATTTATCCACACGTTGTTGCACAACGTTACAACTGGAAATGTTTCAGGAATGGTTCATTGCAAATAAATTAATTGTAAACGTAAAAAGACCAATATTTTATTATTGCGAACTACTACACGGAACGCTGATACTTTGGACGTAAAGTTTAATGGAAACAGGATAAGTCTTGTAAATTCAGCAAGGTTGTTGGGTGTCCATATTGACGCTCATCTTAACTGGAAAATAGAGTTGGATGCTATCGACGGATCAATATCATCCGCGTGTTACGCCTTGCGAAGTTTACGAGATGAAGTTAAAATCAATAATTTGAGGACCGTTTACTTTGCACTAGTGGAGTCTAAACTGCGCAGCAGCATACAGTTTTGGGGAAATAGTTACAAATATAATTGTGATAGAGCCTTCGTTTTACAAAAAAGGGCCATTAGGACCATGGTTCGCATTCCACAGTGGGAGTCTTGTAGAGAATATTTTAAACAATTATCAATACTTACTGTTCCGGGCCTCTACATACTTATTGTTCTAAGCCATCTGTCCAAAAATATTGACAAATTTGAAACAGCAGATGAAAGGGAATTAAGAATGAGCACAAGAAGAAATACAATGAAGACTAAAAGCATACTTACTTATTAGCTGTTTTTATTCCCTTGACGAATTTATGGCAGTGACCAATAATACATTATGACTCAAACCTTTTATCAATTTATTGTTTAATTTACGTATGATAGTCACTATTGGACAAGGTATTGAAAACAATTTTATGTAATTGACTTTTTAAAATTATTTAATTTCATTTTTCAAATATTATAAAATGATCAATTGACTTTTATTTGTGATTATAAATTGTTTGACATTGTGTTGAATTAATCTAATTTCTTATAAATTATGTGGTTTAATATCATTTTTGTTGTATGATGCAGGTAAATTGATGTTTTAATTTATTAATTTAATTTATTAATGATGTTTATTTGACAATGCCTTTTGCTGATCTAATTAATTATTTTAGTCTTAAAAAAATTTTAATGTAACTTTTATATTATGTTGTTTTATATGTGTAAATTGATGTTTTTGGTTTATTTATTGTTGCACTTTCAGACACAATTGTAACAAATTGTTAATGAATAAATGAATAAATGAAATGAATTTTTCCCGTTCGCGTCGCTTAATACAAGCGACGCGAACGGGAAAAAATATATCACTTTAAATATTAATACCTACCACACCTCTCTAATAAATATAAGACACGCGACGGGAGTAAATGCGACGGGATTATATTACCAACTTAAAATATTAATACTGTACGATTCTTTTTCTCACTCTCATGTGACGCAAACGAAGTTGCGCGGGTCAGCTAGTACTATTATTGGTTTGGTTTGGTACTTTGGTTATATGCCGCTACTTTCGACGCTTTTCTGGTTTTAACATCTTGTTTGCTACCCATCTTCACGAGCCTGATGGTAAGTCGTTTCAGTCATACTCTTTGCCTGACAGAAGCGACTGACGATGGCTGGCATAATAAACGTAGAGCTGTCGTGCTTGACATTGCCTGAACAGCCTATTGGTTCCTCTCTGTCGCTACCACAAACTGGATGTCAGCGCAGCAGTTCGACGGTGACAGCAGTAAGGTCACTGCGCCAGAGTACAAGAGAGTAGGCAACTCGAACAAATGCACTGAGCCGGCACGCAAGCAAACCACGCACGGTACGTTAGTTATCGTAAGTTATAAGTACCCTCTTCTACTCTGGCGCCGTGACCTTGCTGCTCGCTGCCACTCGTTTTTTATGCAGGGAGTAGTGTAAAAGAGCCTGCCATTAATCAATGATGCAATCAAATCAGCCATAGCAGTCAATTGCTGGACGCACTCCTCTCTCATTATACTTCATCACACACGGAGCTACGCTGTCCGAATCCAGTCCCTGCTACCTTTAGCATGTCGTCGGTTCATCGACGAGTACCATAAAATAATATTAGTCAAAGTTAGAAACATTGAATTGAACGTAATGAATAGCAGAACCATAATGAAAAATCCAAAATATTTGAGCTGCTTACCTCTAGCCGTCCCCAACCACTTACGAACAACATATCACCATCAGGTACTGTATCGCCTTCATTTTTCATTTCAATACTAGATATTTTATCAGTGAATTCCAAATTCCTTTTTAACTTCACTATAGATATATCGTAGTCGAATGTTGTCGCGTTATAATTTTCATGCGCACGAATTTCTACCACTTGACGCACTTCACCACCTTGGCTGCGGGATGCTGAGCCGGCTCGGATTTTATATAGGTCCATTGATACGCTTTAAAAAAAATGGAGATAAAAAATATAGTGCACAGAAAAATATACGATCTAGTTTAAGTTTTAGGCGCTTTGTAGCTCCCTGATATATTTAACAATAAATATATTATGTGGAAAAATCGACGGCCCATATAATTTTTTTTTGACGCGGGGAACGCATGTACGCGCCGTCATCCCAGCCGCGGGGGCAGCTGGGACGGTGTGTGGGACGGGACTCCCGGCCCGTTCCGGAAAGGACCGTCCTACCCACTAAACCCCGCGGTGTTCCTCCTCACCCTATAGCCGGGCCGAGGGATATCAATAAGATTATTCTCGTCGACCCGGGCAGGGGCGCCCCGTTAATTCGGGGCTCTCCTCGGGGGAGCCAGAGCTTTTTTTTTGAGCTAAAAACCACGCCTGCAGCTCCATCGCTCTCGGTTGCCCCTCTGTAAGCAGAGGGGGTAGAGAGCAGCTGGCACGGGCTGTGCTCTAATGGGCCAAAGACTTCTATATAAACTGAGGTAGACATGCCCTACGCACCGATTTTTGAAACCTATAAACTGCGCTAATTAGCAGCGTTGTTCGCACTGTTGTGAGTCAAAACTTCGAGAGTAGGTACTCGACTTGCAATTTGGAGTTCATACGCCTTCTCTTTTACTCTTGTTCTATCCGTATATTACTATTGTGTGTGGTGACAATTACGTAAATAGTATTTATAAGTGAGTGTAGTCTTAGCAATGCGAGTGTTTGAGGATTGCTTTTGAAATCACGCTTGTTAGAGTACGGCGCGTCTACCTCAGTTTATATAGAAGTCTTTGTAATGGGCACCCCCCCGGAATACAAGGAAGGTGCCCACGGCCAAGTGACCGTTGGTGGGCGGGGGCCCCCAATCTTACGCCCACGGTCGAGAAACAATCGGGGGCGCGCAGTGACTCCTGCTGCCGGCCGTGCCGTTATTCACGGCCGGTAGCAGCAATGCTAGGTCACCGTCGCTCCGCCACTTTTGCTGGCGAGGCGATGGTGGAAAGGTGGGAGAGGCACTGCGCGGGGGGCGGTGGGAGTTTGGGTAGATGCTCCCGCCCCACAGTATGTCGAAACGGCTATTTGAGGGACATAGGATTTTTTATTCAAACAAGAAAAAAATAATGACATCCGATAGATCTTGTCATTCTGATCAATAATTACTATTAGCGTTTTTCTCTAAAAGTGATAGTTGGCCTGGAATTTTTTTTTTCTATTTTTAATGTATGTAATGAAACACAAACTTCTAAAATATGGTCTAGTCTTAAGAGATCCTACTTTAAAACTACTTTAGTTTTAGTTGTTGGCTTATTAGCTATAATTGTACGCTATTAGCTTGCCTTCATACTTGCCCGTTTTATAGTTATGAAGTTCAAGAAAATGTAAAGAAAAGTAAGTAAATGGTAGTTTTTATCAATAATTTAAGGGCTAAATTAATTGTGTTAAATTAAAATGCTTGTAATTAATGTTTATCAATAATTTCAAAACATTATTTTATATAGTCTTAAACAACACTAACATCAAGCGACCGGTATTTCAAAATAATTAAAAGAAAATCTGGTTTTATCGGTACAGATATCAAAAATACTATATTTTTGCTTTAATTTTGGGATTTTTTAAGTTATTGCTATTTTTTTGTCCACGTTTACGTTAATAATAAGCATTTTATTGTAATTAAATTTCTTCATCTATGTTATTATTGATAAAAAGTACTTTATCATTAAATCTTTTTTCAACTTACTGGTCCTCATAACTCTTGAACGGGCAACTACAGATGCGCGCGAATAAAGTTACAGTATAGTAAATAAGTCAACAATTTTTGTTAAAGTGGTTTTAGCACTCGAACTCTCGAGGCTGACCGCATTTTAGCCGATTTTGTTTTACTCCATACAAAAACTAGAAATTTTTTTAGGCAATCTATCCAGGTTGCAATGTAAAACACCAATTATCACTTTTAGAGAAAAACGCTCATAGTAAATATTCATCAGAATGACGAGATCTATCGGATGTCATTATTGTTTTATTGAATTTCGAATTAAAAATCCTATGTCCCTCAAATAGCTGTTTCGACCCACTGCGCCTTACCATGCAGTTCGGGCTGCCGGCAGTGAATAACGGCGCAATCGGCGGCAACAGTGCTGGGCCGCTGTTGCCTCGTCAGTTGACGAGGTTTTGGTGGCAAAGCGGGAGGTGCACTGTACGGGTGCTCCTCACTTAATTAGGCGTGATTAAACGTCACTTGTGTAGATAAAATTGTAAATCTTTATTGTATTGCAAACGAATGTAGCTATACTATTTGAAAAGAGTGGCCCTGAGTTTTCTTGCCAGCTCTTCCTATTGCATTGCGAATCTGGCAGTAAATGTAGAAGCATACATTTATGACGTTCATACACTTTTTAGGTTACGAAGTGTTACCTACTTTGTAACCTAAAATGTGAATAAAAAATGTATGTATGTTTTACCATTTACGCAGCGTAAGCAACGGAAGCGCTCAAAAGAAATAAATTTTCCCCGTTTTTGATACATTTGTTATTGCTGCTTCGCTCCTATTCATCTTAGCGTAATGTTATATAGCCTATTGCTATCTATAGTTATAATAAATTTCTAGAAGTGAAAATTCTGTACATTCAAAATATCAAAAAAATAAATAGCAGGGGGTGTTACTAGACCGAAACCGAACCCAAAAATGTGCTTTTGCAGCTTTATAATATTAGTATGTAACCCGGGAACCGAACCCAGGTCCTCAGCGTGGCAGGCGGTTAGACTACCGAATGCGCCATCGAGGCAATCAAAATAAAATAAATAATATAAAATTAATACTCACTCAAAACGACAATGAGCCGCACTCAGTACAATTTTTGGTGCTATAATGACACCACCACACATATGGACATTATTCATTAACAGTGCCACTTGATATGGCGCTCTTGTGATAGGAATTTCTCCACCTCCAACTATTCTATTACTATCTTTAGTGTTCTTTTTTTGTTTCGATAATACTGTAACAATAAAGATAAATACGAGGTCATTTTAATGGGATGCTACTACATTATAAGAAGGATTCCTGGTTCAAATAAGCAAATTTTTTATTCATTTCAATTGATTCAGAAGTTTTACTGTGGAGATTTTTAAATGATTTGTAAATCTGTGCACATTAGTTCGTTCAACCGAATTACTGCAACTAAAGGCATCGAAGATGCAAAATCATCTAATTCAAATTCAAATTCAAATTCAAATAATTTATTGCAAAAACATGTTACAAAATTATAATACATTTAGGGTGTCATACAATGTTATAGTCATTACATGTTATACCGCTTCAGGCATGCAAATTTTGTAAATGTCAATAAGTATTCAGATTAGGTCAGATACAAATTGTCAGTTATTACGTATTAGAAGTCAATTAGAAATATCTACAGAATCGAATCAAACAATTAATCCTTACAATGCATTACCCTACTACGTACACAACAGCAGAAAACCATAATGTCATAAGCTACACAATAACTTATAGATCATTATCATCGAGATACTCCTTTACTGTATAATATACCTTATTAACCAGTATAACAAAAATTCGTTTTTTAAATAAGTTTGTATTTTTGATAACTAAAATTGATTTTGGTAACCTATTGTATATTCTAGGTGCCATTCCTAAAAAGTTTTTATTAAAAATTTCCTTATTGTGCGGCCTACAGTGGATTTTATTTACCGCTCCCCGTCGCTGGCTGATGGGCGCTTTCAACCCCAGTGAGCTCGACATCGCTGTGCGACGTGTTGAAGCCCCGCTGGACTGGAGACGTCGCGGTGGCCGCCGGCCGCCCTACGTGCGAGCGTGGCCGCGCCGCAGCGACGCCCGTCCACCTCGGACCTTCACGGACGCCTAGCGTCCAACCCAGTAACCCGTCTGTAGTCGCAGGCGGCGTTGCTACCACTGGAAGAGGCAGAAGAGCCCATAACTAATGGAATCAGGCGTTACATGGCGGAAATCCATCCTAAAATGATAATAAAAGGAGGGGAGGGGGGAAGAGGTACCCGCTTCACACCCTCGATTCGTCAATCCTAACTTACAACCGTTAAGGATAACCCCAACTAATTGTTTGGGAGGAATGACGAACCGAACTCCTCAGGAAAGGAATTTGGATGTGGGATAGGAAAAATTACCTGTACCCTCCAGATTGTTGGTAATTAGCACTACTCCGCAGGAGCGGGGCCAAAGTCCTGCGTCTCGAGAAATCGAGGCCCAGCGGACCCTGCTCCACCAGGAAACCATGGAGACATGGAAGGTGCGACTTGAGCAACCAAAGGGGGGATTCGCCACAATCGCGGCCGTCAGACCGGTCATGGATGAGTGGCTGGAGAGAAGACACGGTGCTCTCTCCTACCGGTTGACACAGATACTTGCCGGGCACGGTAGCTTCGGTAGGTATCTGTGGCGAAAACACCGGGAAACCACGGCCGAGTGTCAGCACTGCGAGGACCGCAGCGATGACACGGCGCTCCACACTCTGGTGGAGTGCACGGCGTGGGCACAACAGCGCCAGGTCCTCGTAGTGGGTCTGGGCGTGGACACTCTCTCGCTCGAGGCCATGGTGCGAGCCATGCTCCCCAGCGGGAGTAACTGGGACTGCGCCGCCTCTTTCTGCGAGCAGGTCATGCTCGCGAAGGAGGCGGCAGGCCGGGTGCGGGAGAGAACTCTCCCACCCGAGTTCCGCAGTCGGCGCCCTGGGCGCCGCCGACGTGTCTTCGCCGAGGACTATCGGGCTCCATGACCGGGGGTCTGAGGACGGTGAGAGGGCCGCTCACCGTCCTTACAGAAGCAGGCCCATGACGGCAGCGTGACGTGAGCAACTCACGCACGCCCCCCCCTTAGAAGCGGGGTCACACCCGAACCACCCCCTGGGCGAGGCCGCATCGGCGGCCGTAGGTCTGTTGGGAGTCACGGGACATCCTTCCTGAGGGCTTACCCGGGGCTCTCAACCATAAGCTGTTAGGCGTGTCGTGAGGTTTTTTAGTCGGTAAGAGTCCGGCATAACATCCTATGAGGATTTTCCCTCACGTTAAACAAAAAAAAAAAAAGCACTACTCCGCTTAACAATGTGACTAATTTGTCAACACATGTTTCGCCTACTTACACCAAGGCATCTTCAGGACTGCTTGGCAGCGAATGAGCTCAGCACGATTTGTTCCGCCTTTATTCACTCTCCCCACTACCCAACTACCCACCTGTCAGCGATGAATTGTGTGGGCTGTGTTGCTGGTTTTTAAATAAATTTAGTAACGGGGAGGTATGGACATCTGTTTGTTCATTCAGCAATGCATTCCCCAGGTGTTTTGTAATTTCTAATTGTTCTAAAACGCACAATCTAAGGCCTTTCTGGCAATAATGTAAAATTTCAAAAGTATTATTATTATTCAAAGTATGCCCGGTGTCTACTAAATGTTTGGCAAAGTGTGATTTTTCAGTGTTACAATTTCGGAACGCGGCTAGGTGTTCTTTGTATCTAGTTTCGAACGAGCGACCCGTTTGTCCTACATATATATTATTACAATGGTCGCATTTCAATTTATAAATACCGGATTTTTTACAATTAGATTGTATATTGGTCTCCTTGGACGTCGACAGTTTATTTACAAACGATCCATATAAGGAGTGCTTAAAAATCTTAAAAAATATGTTTGAAATTAATAAAATACATACAGTATGGGGTTCTTCAAAAGGGGACTTAGAAGGTTTTTACAGGGTTGGCAGCGCGGTTGTGGCGCCTCTGGTGTTGAAAACTTGCTGT
Source organism: Miltochrista miniata (assembly GCA_933228765.1). NCBI lineage: Eukaryota > Metazoa > Arthropoda > Insecta > Lepidoptera > Erebidae > Miltochrista > Miltochrista miniata. Next base: position 16,783,970 of record OW121773.1, on the reverse strand, counting down.
GACCACCGGTACATCTAGTGGGGCCGTATGCTTGTCTGCCACTCTAGTGGTATAAAAAAACGGTAGTCTGTAAAGTCGGTTTACTGACGATAGTTGAACGTGACAACGTCACAAGAAAATACTGATGGAATGGGTTCATTTTTTTATTTCATATCGTGAGTTAGAACATAGTACATTTACTATGGAACAACACATCAATTGATTGTAGCGCCATCTGCTGAAAACATTACTAAAATAAATGGAACGCCTCAGCGCGAGGCAGAGCGAGGTAACGCGAGGGAGGTTACGCCGTATGAGTCATGTTTTATCGTGCGTGCAGCCGGGTCCATCGAATTATAAGACGTCACGTCAAAAATAAAAACAATCCTTTCGTTTCGTTTGCATTTACCCAAAATATCATTCACACTTACCCAGAATGCCTGCTTCTCACTTTGGTCTTTTGAGGACCGGTACCACCGCGCATCCTGTGGGGCATACACAAAAATGCGGGTGAGTCCAACCATTAGCCTCAATCAATCGAGTTTTGGGCTCACACATTCATAATCTGTCACACATTCATTCATTTTAGCGTAAAGTACTACACCGGCACCCTGGCAAGCCGCACTGGTTGTGGCTACGCCTGACCAGTAGGCCGTATAGGCTCCATGTGACGTGGTGTCACTGAGATGAAATTGAAAAGGGATTTTAGGAGAGGAAAAGGCTGTGATAGGAGAGGGGCTGGAATAAGGAAAACTTTTCATAACCTTTTGTCTTTCAAAACCAACAGCCAGGACAGTTGTTACTTTCCCATAATATATTCTCTGCAGTTCGAGAACTGTGCTAGTATATATAGTAAAGAAATATGACTGCCTCTGTGGCGTTGTTAGTAGTGATACCTTCTGCGGCGCTGGAGGTCCTGGGTTCGATTCCTGGGTCGGTCCAAATATTTGTGTGATTCGCAAATGTTTGTTTCGGAGTTCAGGTGTTTTCTATGTATAATACACTCATTTGCAAAAAAAAACGGGTGGTTTTGATTTTCATTCATCTTTAAAAAGATACAATAACAAAAAGGTTTCAATTTTTCAATTTCAATTTATTTATTTATTGTCTGTTACAGGTACGTAGGTATACAGAGTTGTTATAAATTTATAATAAATAGGTCTCTTCCGTAACATGCCTTTTCAGGCGTACAATAATGGAAGGTTTAGTAGTAGGTAGATACATACTTTGATACATGCAATAGGTATAATGTCAACGTTATCATAAAAATTTAAAATCCAAATAGGTATTAACAAAATTTAAAATGTCTGTCCTTATTATTTAAACACTAGAATAATGTCATTACGTAAAGATAATTATTGTCATCATTTAGATATTCCTCAATGATATAATCAAAAACAATTAGAACACAAATAATTAAAACACATTTTTTTTTTACAAAACAAATTTTAAAATGTTCAAAATCTTTATATACTTCTTAACTAAACAAACTGTCATTACTTAAGATAAATTAATGTCATAAACAATTAATAGGTCATAAATTAATGTCATAAACAATTAATAGGATAAATTAATGTCATAAACAATTAATAGGTCATAAATTCTTATCATTTAAATATTCCTCAATCGAATAATAAGTCTTAGAAATTAAAAGTTCTCGGAGTACGTCTTTAAATACGAAAATAGATTGAGAGGTTTTTATATGATCAGGCAGTTTGTTATATATCTTGGCACTCATTCCAAAGATACTGTTCCTATATTGCTGAGTTCTACATTTCTCAATGTGAAGTATATTTTTATGTCTCTTACTTAGCAGGTTTACATATTTATTCAAATTACTTTTTACATAAATTGCGGCTTCGTAAATATATAAAGCAGGAAGGGTTAGGATTTTTAACCTGCGGAAAGAAGGTATACATGAGTCTGTTTGTTTAAGTCCGCATATACTTCTGATACACTTCTTTTGGGCTCTAAGAACATATTCCTTGTTTACTGAGTTGCCCCAAAATAGAATACCATATTTGAGAATTGAACCTACGTTAGCATGATAGGCCGTTATTAGTGTCTGTTGGTTAGCTACTTTTCTAAGCATGTACAGTGCGTATGAGAATGAACTTAATTTACTACATATTTCATGCACTTGCGTTTTCCATTTTAAATCTGAATCAATGTATACACCCAAGAATTTTGTAACCTCAACTTCATTTATTATATCTCCTTGATAGTTTAATGATAAATTCGTATTAATGTGCCCAAATGTCATGTAATTAGTTTTTGCTAGGTTAATTTTTAAATTATTTTGTGTCATCCATTCAACTATATTTTTAAAAGATCTATTTATGTCAATTTCGTAACTTAAGTTTTTATTGTCCTTAGTAAAAATAGCCGTACTATCATCAGCGAATAAAATCATGTTCTCGTTAATTGTTTTTGGGAGGTCATTAATGTAGATCAAAAACAGCAATGGTCCAAGAATGCTACCCTGTGGCACACCATACTTTACTATTTTTGGTTTTGAAGTATATGTTACTTCAGTTCTAGTGTTTTTGTTTACTCTGTTAATCGCTGTAACCTGTACTCTTCCTGTGAGGTATGATTTTAGTAAATCTAGTGATTTACCCCTTACTCCATATTTTTCTAATTTAAACAAAAGTATTTTGTGATCTACGTGGTCAAAGGCTTTTGTCATATCCATGAAGAGAGATATAATACACTCTTTTCTGTCCAGCCCTGTCATTATCTGCTGTAAAAAATGAAAAAGTGCAGTATTAGTTGATTTGCCTCTTCGAAATCCGAATTGTTCTTCCGTAAATATATTATTCTTTTCAAAGTAATTGTACATGTTATTATAAAGAACCTTTTCAAATATCTTGGACATAACCGGAATTAATGCAATAGGTCTGTACGAATTTATATTCTCCCTATAATTTTTTTTAAGTAATGGTTTTATCACGGTTACTTTCAGTTTTGTAGGAAACACTCCATGCTCAATGCTCAGATTAATAATGTGACTGAGAACGGGTGCTATATATTGAGATATTAATTTAATTATTTTAGTGTGTATGTCATCGTAACCGGTGCTATTACAGTTCTTTAATTTAATTATAATATTATTAATGTCAGAGGAGTCAGTAGGATTCATAAACAATGAATTTGATTTATTATATGTTATTTTTTATAGGAATTTAAATTTACATCGGGATTAGATTTTATGTCATCAATAAAAAATACATTAAATAATTCAACAATGTCATTCGGATCTGTAATTAAGCAATTATTATATTTAATTTGTATAATTTCGTCTTTTGGAGTCATACTTTTATATTTATTTATAATTTGCCACATGGCCCTGCTTTTGTTCTTAGCAGAATTTATATAATAGTTATTCTGTGATTTTTGTGTTTTATGTATGATATCCCTAAGAATCTTTGTGTATCTCTTGTATTGTGTTTTATTTTCTACACTTGGTGAGAGTCTATACCGCCATAACATTTGTCGTTTTTTTTTAGCGCACAGTTTTAAGCCCCTGCTAATCCATTTTGTCTTTTTTACAACTGCAATATTTACCTTTTTAATTGGAAAGCACAAATCATAAAAAAACTTAATTGTGTCTATAAAACTATTGTAAGCCGTTTCCGGTTCAGTACATGTGAAGCATTCTGAAAAACTAAGATTTTTTATACAGTTGATAAATTGTGTAGTATTACTCTTGCTGTAGTCCCTTTTCATTTAGACCAGTGTTTGATATTGACATTTCCCCGTACAGGACAAGATAGTAGCTGGGCAGTATGATCGGAAAGAGATAAATCAATGACTTGCGACTTTGATCCTCTAATATTATGTGCTATGTTGTCAATACATGTCATTCTACTCAACCTAGTTGGTTCATTTATTGACAATTTTAAGTTGTATGTTTCAATAAATGTTCAAACTGACATGATGTGTTACTAGTATTAGTTCGATTTATATTAAAATCTCCGCATATAATATTTTTTTTATTTTTAAATCCTATTTTGTTTAATAATAACACGAGTTGATCAAAAAACAACTCAATGTTTTCCTTAATATTGTTAGGTGATCTATAAATACATATTACCATCATATTATGGTCTGTCAATTCAATACCACAGCATTCAAAGATATTAACTATACTCAGTGCCTTGGCTTCTGTTAAATTTTTAAACTTAAAAGTTGATTTTATTAGTATACATGACCCTCCATGTCTGCTTTTTCTTGAATAATATGAGCCAATCACAAAATTAGGAACTCTCAATGACCTCACATCTGTCTGAATCATGTTGTGTTCTGTAATACAAATTATATCTATAGGAAAGTTTTTCTGATTATTATCTAATGTTTGCAAATGTAAAATTAATTCGCCCGACTTGCTGACTAGACCATCTATATTTTGATGGATTAAATACAAGCGGTTGTCAACGAAAAGTCAAGTCATTAGTAGAAGGATGAATGTCTTCAATTTGTACATGTTCTGTTTGAGTACATTGGTCACGGGTAATACATTTCTTAACGTTGGTACTAGAGTAAGGAATTAACTTAGTAGAATATTTTACATATTTCCGTTGGTAGTCCATACGCAGTATTTCTTTTAACAGTAATTGACAAATATGCATATGCAAGAAGCTGTTTTTTGGTAAATATGAGTAATATTTCATGTCTAAATATGTAGAATGTGTATAGTACGAACATAATTGTCTCAAAACATAGTTAATCCTTCCTTCATTTAAAAATCTTTTATATGGGACCTCAGAGACCATAACATTAGTATGCTTAGTCCCATCCAAAAAATTACATAAAGAAAATTCATTTTTTTTTGGATTAACATCATTTGTGCCCCCCATAATTATTAAATAGTCGTCGCTATTTAAACTAGTAATAGTTGAAGATTCCGACTTCAGGACTTCGGACAGCGGTGCTCCCGGTTTCCAGAAACAGGATACGTTGTATTTGGGTCCTAGCATTTTTTGGAGGACTCTTTGTACTTGGCGTCCTTGTTGATCAGCTATTATTACTATTTTTGGTATATAATTCGATGAGTGCCCCGTGTCAGTTGGAATTTTTTGTCTACTAAAATCTTGAATCGTCAATGGCGGCTGGATATTCGAAATTATTTTGTCATTATTCGTGATTAATTGGTTATTATTTTCATTTTTTAAAATGTCTGCAGTATCACACATATTTCCATTTTTGTTCATAGCAACTTGTGAAGATGTAAAAGGTTGCCGCAGTTTTTCAATAGGCGTCCGTCGTGAGCATTTCTGCTGTTTGCGTGTCGATGAAACAGGCGTCGTGATAATAGCAGTACTGTTAACTTTTTTGTATGCTTCTATAATTTTTATATATTTAGAAACATCCAACTTCAGTTGCTGATTTTCCAAATTGAGATTTTCGACTTCCTGGTGGGCAGATTTTAACTCACGTGACAGCAGAGTAATTTTTTCTTGCAGCTCAGATAACATTAATTGGTTATTATTTTTTGGGGAATCTGGTAGGCTTCTTATGGTGGAATCATATAAACTGTTTTCAAAAATGCTATCATTTAAAGAATTTGAAGTCACGACTCTTCTAATTGTGACATTTTCATCCATAATTGCCTCAAATTAGAATTACTCTTTGTAATAATATAAAAATCCAAAAAGTCAAACCTGCGTATACTGGGATTCGATCTCCCGACTTTCTTTACCTATGGCAGTTTAACCAGCGTCCTTATCCAACTAGACCAACTGGACTTACACTAAGTACGGTGAAATTTGTCTTTGTAATATAACAGTTATCGCGGAAGTAAAAATGAAACTTGTTTCGTTACTCAGGTCACTGTATACTGTAGTTTGACTCGGCCGGATTTTAGAAATAAATGCCTACAGCCGCGCGGTACGTAAGCATGCGATAGGGCTGCCCACCTACAGCATTTTAATAATATGTGCCTACTTTGACTTTCTATTTAGTATTGCGATTGTAAATATGTACATACATACATTCATATAGTCACGCCTTTATCCCTGAAGGTGTAGGCTGAGGCATAGTATACGCCCACATTTTACCTTATAGTTTTACGTACGCGTAATAGATAGTGAGCCTAATGCAGTTGATTTTTTTCAATCCGCACACAAGGCCTTCAATTTGTATTAAGGATTGTTGTTTTACTGACAACCGGCTTTCATTTCGAGTAATATTAAACCTTTTTTATTTAAACAAAAAATACTTTGCGAGTAATAATATAATATCCCCGCAACGGCTGGCGGCGCGGGGCGGCGGCGTGGCGGCGCAGCGCCCGTTATCTACTAACGATTGAGTGAGACGGGTGTAGAAATTTGAAAACGAGTAAGCGGCGTAGACAATAATAATCGGCTCATCACATGTTTCGTCAGTGATAGAATCACGGAATTCTAGTCTTTATAATCATTGCGTTAAATTTTTGATTTACAAAATTAAAACTATTTTTCGATTTGAAAGTACTAGTCAGTCTCTAGTACACTAGTACTTTTCGTACATTGTCAAGTTGTGTTAAACTTTAGAAGTTCATATTTGTCTCTATGCGTGTAATAAAAATCAAAGGTACTTAACAAAAATGCTGTCAATTTTTTTTTATTCACGGACTGTTCACACAACGCTATCTGATCCCAAAGTAAGCTAGGAATAACCTGCTTGTGTTATGGGTATCAGACCACGGATATTAATACTAATATACTTTTTAAATACATACATATTATACATAGAAACAACCAGACTCTTGAGACAAAGATTTATGGGTCACACAAATATTTGTCTCGGGTGGGAATCGAACCCACGACCTCCAGCGCCGCAGGCGGTATCAATACCGACCGCGCCACAGAGGCAGTCATATGGTGCTAAGTGTAATGTAACATCGGTCATTCACAAAGAAATGAATACTCTTGAAACATACCTAAATCATTGCTCTCAATTAAATAACTACGAACTGACAATGGAACTAAATGTACTACCTACACGTAATAGAGTTCTGAACTAGTTTTTTTTTGGATATTGTACTATATTGGATCGCACCGTTCACTGACTGAGCAAGCACAAGTCTAGTTTTTAACACAAACATACCTACTTCATGTAACTACCTAGTTCACTCGTGTCAATCACTTTGTTTAACTTTAGTCAACTAGTACTATAGTACCAATTAGTATCTACTTAAGTAAAATCAATTTATAGTCTTACCTTTCGGAGTTTCCAGGTAATCTAAAAAACGTTATCTCTGGGTGCGTTATTGACGAATTCATCCATCCAAAACAAGCACAATAGACTCTAGTTGTCATATTAAATATTTTTAGTAAATAAAACACGCGCGGTTACTATCTAAAAAACGACACACCGTCCATTCGTCTACTCGGCACAATCGCCTGCTAACGTGCTGAAAGGCCTGCCGAAAACGAGAATCGTAGGTATAGCTTGCGCTTCGTCCGTTTGTAGGGAGCTACAATACTGGTTAAACAACATATATTTATACTGTGCTCAGGTCAACGCTGTGTTTTGATTAGTCAAGAATTATCGTAACCAACGTTTGAATAAAAAACGATCTTGTTTTTATTGAATCACTTTTGTTTCACTGTTATTATCGTTGATTTTCTTGTTCGATTGGATAAAAACATTAGTTATTTCACGACACTGATGTTAGTTATGATTGTTGATTATAATTTATCCAAAACTTTCAATTTCACTGACTTTTACTGGCACGGCAGAATCGAACTATTTTAGCGATGTTTTCACTGAACTGTGAGAGGATAACAATATCACATGTAATTTCGAACTTGATAATCACTTTTTTAACACTTTTAAAACTATTACTGTTAAATGTATTATTTTAGGAATATTTATTTGCGGAGCTGATGTTAACGTGACAGCAGCGCCATTCAATCGTTTGTACACGTTACTGGCCGGTTTTAAAAATGCCGTGGTATTTAAAAAAGTACGTTCTAAATTCAAATTTTCATTTGATGCTCATTTTTACAGAAAACCCCTTTTTATCCTACATTTTTGGCGCGAAGTTCCAGAAGTTAACATCGACTTTCACAACTTTTATTCAATTTTTATCGATTAATTTCATATCCTTGACTGTCAAAGCTTTATTTATTGCTGTTTGGCTGTATCAAAAATGGTAGATAAAGTGGTAAAAGCTACCAAAATTATCGCGCTGCTTGAAGAGGGTTGCAGCCAATGTTTCGTGGCTAGGAGGCTAAATGTTAGTCGCTCGATGGTCCAAAGGACCTGGCAGCGATATCAGGAGACTGGTTCCATCGAGAGAAGGCCTGGTTCTGGAAGAAAACCATGTACCCAACCACGGGATGATCGTTTTCTTGTGAGTCGCGCATTGAGAAATCGCAAATCTTCGTATGTGGATCTTAAGAACATCCTCCAAGAAGTAAGAAATGTGCATATTAGTCTATGGACGGTCAGGAGGAGGCTTCTCGCTGCCAATATACGCAGTCACCGCCCGGCCCGCGGCCCCAAATTACTCCGTGAGCACAGAGTTCACAGGCTTAGGTTCGCTAGAAATTGTGATTCATGGACTCAAGAAGATTGGAATAGGGTTTTGTTCTCTGATGAAGCCAGGATATCTCTGTTCGGTGAAGATCGACGTCGGCGAGTGCTAAGAAGACAAGGAGAGCGCTTTGCAGATGCATGTTTCGAAGAAATCACACCTTATGGTGGGGGCTCTGTTATGTTTTGGGCAGGAATAAATTCAACGGAACGTACAGAGTTAGTCTTCATTGAAAACGGCTCACTGACTGGGCATCGATACATAACGGAAGTTCTAATTCCTCATGCACAACCCGCATTGGTCGCTCTAGGTCAAGACTCGATTTTTATGGACGACAATGCTCGCGCCCACCGATCCCGCGATGTTAATGCGTATGTGCAAGAGGTCGGCATTCGTCGTTTGGATTGGCCAGCTCGAAGTCCCGACCTCAATCCCATCGAACATATCTGGGACGTTCTAAAACGGCGTGTGAGATCAGTACACCCGGCTCCGCAGACCATCAGAGAGCTGAAGAATGTGATTACTGCGGAGTGGGAACGTATTCCGCAAGCAAGTATCCGGGATATACTCGCTAGCATGCCCAGACGAATTCAAGCTGTGATTTTAGCTAGAGGGGGTCACACTCGATACTAAACATTTATCTGCTTTTACTTTATTAAAGAAAAACAAACAAAAAAACTTTTTTATTTTTACTTCATGAGCATACGCACTACTAGCGAACATACACTACTAGCGAGGTTTAGCATTATTTCCCATAAATTGTAACAAAATTTTATGAAATACTGATGAAAACGATTATTTTCTTATTAATTTACCAAATTGTGAGGATAAAACTACCTATAATTATCAAACAAAGCAATATTAACATTTGAAATGGTTCATTGCTTAGGTGCCCGTTTTTTTTTTGCAAATGAGTGTATATAAAATATATGTATGTATTTAGAAATAAATAAGTATGTATGTAAGTATATCAGTCGTCTAGATCCCATAGCACAAGCTTACTATCATTCGGTGTTCTGTATGATCACTGTGTTTAGTATCTTTAGATACGGTTAGTTCTGGATGATCTTTTTGATATTAACATTTACCAGAATTTCCGCCCTTTGGAAGGCATAATAATATGTAGTCGTTAAGCTAATCATTCGTGTAGGTAAATACCACAAAGCGCTCACCCACCACAGGGCCAGTTATAGCATGCAAAATACTGTGATTGTTATCAGAACACTCATTTTTAACATGTGATTGTCCTGTAGCGAAAAATTCCAAATCTATGGATTGTCCCAACAGATATCATGTCAGACTCAATCCAGCAAAAACCAATGGTCCCTACCTAACCAATGGGCGACCTAATAATATTTTTTAGAAATAAATAAAATTGCGAAAAATATGATCTTTGTTTCATGTGAACGGAAAAAGGAAGATAGAAATATGAGTAAGTGTATGTAAATTCCATATTTTAAGCGACCCTGCTTTAAATGACTACTGTTTTTGGTAACTGTTCTATTTGAGGAAACATAAACCTCGAACAGTTCAACGCCCTTACTATTTTAATGATACTTTAAACTAGTAGATATCGCAGCGTATACTCAATTTAGTCGTAAATTCCACTTTTAATGAATGGCATTAAAGTGTTTGTTTGTAGTTTTGTTATCAACTAATTTTATTCAGTAGATAATCCCGATCCGTCCCCTTAGTAACACAGAAATGTAACTCGATTTTGCTTTCTTTTGGGAAACAGCAAAAAACCGTGTGACACGATGTATTAATGAGAATTTATGGATTACTATTGAAAGTATTCACGGTTAATGCTTAAAATACGTTTAGCACGTTATTTAGCTTTGCAAAGAAAGTAACTACTCATTCAAAAAGTTTTTTTCACTTCTTATGCTCGTAAAGTTCTTGTTTATGCTGGGTGTATGCGGACTAAAACAATATTTTATGCTCTAGTGCATAAAGTTCTTTTTCTTCTTCTAAAACAATATGGCCATACTAGACCGTAGAGACGGTACCATGAAGATCGTGTTACTCTATGAACCAAACATAATAAAACGCTATTAAATAACTTGTTTTTTTTTTGTTACATTTAATTTGTACTTTCTGTGTTCTATATAAATTAAGAAACATTAAAAATCAGATAGTATTATGAGTGAAAAAATATTTTAAAAAGAACTTATGATTAGGCAGTATAGGTCTCGTTACCCATGCCTAATGCTTCATGTAGAATGATTGAAAAATTGAAAAATTGTTCAAATGTTACTTTTAATTTTAATTAAAGACTTTTATTTACAATATCACTGTTTCATTTCCTTGCAATCGAAGTGAAAAGCAGAGTGTATAACTCGATCATAAAACCCATTTTATTCTCGGCTTAATATCCACCCTCGCCTTTGGCTCGGGCGGATAAACGTCTCGTATAAAATGGCTTCTTTTATGCACTTGTAGTACAATCTACTATATTTGTATATTTAAAGTTCAATAGTTTTCAAAATGGTTCCAGATACGCTTTTATGTGACAAACTTTTTCGTATGAAAACGAAGTTTTAAATGAGATACTTCGTGTTATATTCTATTATTTTGATATTTTTTTGTGTTATTAGAATTCAATTAAACATAATAGAAGAAAATACAAGTCGGGATAGGTATGAATATTGCATACCCTGAAGCTATTTGAGTAAGGGTAGAGACGGCGGCAGAAAAATTGTTATAACGAACGTACATATGTTTTGGATGATAGTTCTGCAGTTCTCCAAAACCCTTGAAGGCAGGGACACTGTCTAGCTTATCACGGGGGATCATATAGAGGATCACGAGGGCCACACCCGAAACTATAGGTGTATCTACAGAACTCACGTTGGTAACGCGGATACAGTTCAACTCTTTAACTGACAAAGTAATTTCGACGGCAGACAGTGATTGTGGGAGATTTAACAGTCTCTATGCTGACTGAGCGAGTTCCCTGTGCACTGAATTTTCAGGAAGAGCTGCATATGAGGACCAAACTCTCTTATTAATAATTTTCCCTGATAGGGTTCTCCAAACTGTAAAATACCTCACCAGGGTAACAGACAAGGAGAACGAGTAGAGTTCATTACTGGACCTGATGGATACATCTTTCAGGGGATGCACCACTTGGTAGATTGGAACTCTTTCGTTCGAGTGTGAGTGCCTCTCGCATGGTCTGAACCGCCCCGGCTCTGAAAGTAGCGACATGTGTTACTGTAAGTCAGCAGATTGGCATGAGTTCTTTTCTCGTACCCGTGGGGTGGCTTTGCCTCACTTAAGTAGGTCTTGGCGGGCATGAAATTTACACTCCTTACCGCTGGATCCCGTAGGGGCAAAAAGCGACAGTGCAGTGGTTTAAATAAAGTTCATAAGTAAAGTTGCCAGACGGTCTAGTAATATGTTCAGAAGTTTGTTGCGTCAGGTACTAACATTTCTTTTATATTCTATGAAATAAATAGGCACTGGTTTCATGGAAGACCGCAGATGCACTTCGTTTCGCTAAGCATACCGTTCGTCTCAGAAATACTTGGCGTTATTTACCTGCACTACACGCAGACGGCATTACACTGAGAGGCGGCCGTTATTCTACACTGTGTGTAGCATGAAACGCATATTTTAAAGTTGATTTAAATCTTTTTCTTTCTCTCAAGAAGGTTGACAGGTACAACCCTTCCGAATAAAGGCCTATAACCATCACCTCCCTTTTATCAAATGCTATAGAGCTCATCATTAATACACAGTTGTTGGGGTAACTTGAAAAACACTACCTACTCAGTGACCGGCAGTACTGTTTTCGTCACTGTCACGCGACTGGCGATCGTAACTAAGTCTGCCACCGCGGTTTTCTTAAGAAGTTGCCCGCCTACTGACTGCCACTGGAGTTATGGGTATCCAACTTGCTGCATTTCAATGACATTATTATCTATGAGGGACGCCCCTACATTCCGTCATGAAAACGTATTATCGATTTCAGACAAAAGTCGTACACAACTTGTGTCTGAAATATTTTTTGGAACTCGTTTCTGTTTGTCCTTATGTAGCAGTTCTTAGAATAAAACTTGAGAATAAAACGGAGTTAAAAATCTAGTTTGGGTTTCCGTTCAATCACTGTTCGTTTCGTCGTAATAAACGTCATCCACGCGAGCGAAACCGCAGTATTGGCTAGTGGGTTATATACATACGCTTGGATAGTGGTTAAAAATTATGGACGGGTGTCTTTTTATATGCTATGATCATTTTGTGTTTAATTATTGTAGTGTAAAATAATGAAAGCACTGTAACACATAAACGTATCTTAAGATACGTTTTGTAACACATAAACGTATCTTTAGATACGCTTTGGCGACGGGAACAAGTAATACTCTCTCTTATGTGGCGCAAACGAAGTTGCGCGGGTCAGCTAGTAACTTATACATAACGATAGCGTGGTAAGTTTTATGAAAATCGGTTTAGCCATTCGAAAGATATGAGGTTTCAGTTTTAATACTTAGGGTAAAGGTTCAATACTTAGGGTAGATACGTCAGCCCAGCGGTCCCTACTCCAACAGGAAACCGTGGAGACATGGAAGGTGTTACTTGAGCAACCAAAGGGGGGATTCGCCACTATCGCGGCCGTCAGACCGGTCATGGACGAGTGGCTGGAGAGGAGACACGGTGCTCTCTCCTACCGGTTGACACAGATGCTTGCCGGGCACGGTAGCTTCGGTAGGTATCTGTGGCGAAAACACCGGGAAACCACGGCCGAGTGTCAGCACTGCGAGGACCGCAGCGATGACACCGCGCTCCACACGCTGGTGGAGTGCACGGCGTGGGCGCAACAGCGCCAGGTCCTCGTAGTGGGTCTGGACGTGGACACTCTCTCGCTCGAGAGCATGGTGGGAGCCATGCTCTCCAGCGGGAGTAAGTGGCACTGCGCCGCCTCCTTCTGCGAGCAGGTCATGCTCGTAAAGGAGGCGGCGGGACGGGTACGTGAGGTAACTCTTCCACCCGAGTTCCGCAGTCGTCGGCCTGGGCGCCGCCGACGTGTCTTCGCCGAGGACTATCGGCCACCATGACCGGGGGCCTGAGGACGGTGAGAGGGTGGCTCACCGTCCTTACAGAAGCAGGCCCATGACGGCAGCGTGACGTGAGCAATTCACGCATGCCCCTCCTTAGAAGCGGGATCACACCCGAAACCCCCCAAAGACGCGGGATAGCACCCGAACCACCCCCTGGGCGAGGCCGCAGTGGCGGCCGTGGGTCTGTTGGGAGTTCTGGGACATTCTTTCGAGGGCTTCCCCTGGGCTCTCAACCACAGGCTGTTGGGCGTTACGTGAGATTTTTAAGTCCGTAGGAGTCTGGCATAGCATCAATGAAATTCTTCCCTCACGTTAAAAAAAATAAACGCATGGTACACTAATCGGTTTATGTTCACTTGTGTATAAATAACCACGATAAGCTGCCAATATTCACGACTGACTTCATTTTTATGGTTCCGTACCTCAAAGGTAAACGGCACCCAATACGAAACACTTTGTTGTGCTTCTCTCCGTCTGTCTGTTAAGACCCTTTATCTCGTGAATGCGAGGAGATATTGATTTAAAATGTAAACTAAGGTATACTAAGGTCTATGGTCCCTTGAAGATGTAAAATAGTCAAACCTTTGAATTATTGCAGAAAAAAGTAACGGTGCATTTCGACACTCAAGGAAATCAAAATTAATTCTTTCAAAAACTCTCGGTGAAGGAGTCCAACTCGATCTTGAACGATTTTTTTTTGTGAAAGCAGCGTAACGAATAAGAGTACAATTTAGAACAAAGACTCTCATTGTGAATCTTCTTGCCTAAATTTAAATTTATGTGTATAGGATAAGAACCTAGTTACTTTGTTTTGAAATCCTACAGCTTAGATAGCACTGCCTATATTATAAGTGAAAATCAAGTCATCTAAATTCTCTCACTTTAGCTAGATTGAAATAAATATTGATGCTCGACTATTTGATAAAAGGAGATAGGTTGAAGTCCAAACTGATGCCTTGAGATCGGGTGCCGGTATTGCGGAGGCGGAGCCGTTTACTGTGTTACAAATTAATATTTTTTATCGTTTAGCAAGCAAAACCGAAAATGTGCATAAAATTAATAACTAGGGGTACTGACTACCCCTAGTTATTAGTTTTATGCACATTTTCGGTTATTAGAAATTCATCTCAAGGGTATACCCGGTTCACTGTCAAACGAACAACATGCTGTTTCCGTAGATAATATGAGGAAAACGTACTTCCTGCTTCTACAATTCCATCAAAAATAACATATTTATATTTATAACAAAATATAATGAATAATGATAATATAACTTTATTTCTCTCAAAAAAGTAAAAGCTTTTACATACAAATTTCTTATTTTACTAGGCATACCTACATACCTTCAAGACCTGTGTTACAGATCTCCAGGCCCTCCAGTATTTTATATTTAACTAGGTATACTTATATATATATTTCATTCGACATAGATAGTACGTCCCGTTTTTTACCCTTTGGGTATGGAACCCTAAAAATTGACAACTAGAAACTCGCTATAACTGTGGCTCCACCTTTAGGGTTCGCGTATTACCACCGCTCCGTAGAGTATGTTACCAGGAGCAATATCTACAGATGATGTAACATGAGTTATATCCACCATAGGATCTGCGCTTAATACAGTAATATTTCAAAAAGAAAGCTACTTACCTAGCGCCTGTAACCCGGGTTTTGGTATCCCACGCACTAATAAATATCGACAAAAGAGGACACTTGCGTAGGTTGTAAATTAGGCCGTAGAAATGAATTGAAACTATTACATTTCAGCCTTTTTTAAGACATCTCCTGTCAAAATTTATCTATTAATGTCAAATTTACCACCCATTTTTGTTATTTCATATTTGAAAAATATACATTTGGCCAGAATGTAATAAGAAGATCAAGTCAAGTGAAAACTGTTGATAGAACGGAGATAATCAAAGCTATAATATAAATATTTAATTTCAGTGCTCAAACACTTCATAGTATACTACTTCTTCTTCATCTTAGCGTATTTCCTGCTTCTACCAAACCTGCTGCATTAGACAAGGCAGCTTTTCTTCTGAATGTGTCTCGAAAGTGATTGAGAGAGAGAGAACTCCTTGGAGGATGTCCAAGAGGATTGTTTACAACGGTTAATTTAATGTATCCACTACCAACATTAATTCAATATTATCATTATTTAGTTTGACTATAAGTACTCAACACTATCTATCTAGCCAATAAAACTATGACGTAAAAGAGCTCTTCGCACACATTATCTACTAAAAACCAATTCCCTTTTACGTGCAAAACGTCATTATATTATATGTAAACTAATAGAGCCGTAGGGTTTTGTAGTGTTTAAGGAGCAATATAAAAGGATCAAGATACGACGCATTTTACGACACAAAAATGAAAACTAACTGACCATTACAGAGGATTATGGATAAAAGGATTTGGTTTTATTATGAAATATCCTGTACTAGGTGGTTCTAGTGTAATACGAACAATATGGTTTATCTAGACTTAAATATATTAGATACTAGCTGATGTCACGCGGTTCCATCCATCGAGTACGAGCCCCAGATACTTCATCGAGGGCTCGATGCCGATGCTGACGCCCCTACCTGTAGGCTGGATCCCGCAGGTAGCCCCATCCGAGGTTCGTGGAAGCACAGAGCTTCGGATTTGTGAAGGGCGACTTCGAGATCCGAGCCGCCGTATCCTACCTACGACTTGAGCAATCCCTGCCGTGGTTTTTAGTGCTGCGTCTCGGTGAGTTGCTGCCCGCGCCGTAACGAGGTTGTCTTCGGCGTAACGTGTTACGCCGACCCTTCTAAGCAACGGACCACGGAGTACCCAGTCGTAACCGATGTTCCACAGGAGCGGCCCTAGTACCGATCCCTGTGGAACTCCGCACGACACATCTCGCCGACATAGCCTAGATGATAGCCTAGTATAAAAATTAGTTAAATAGTATGTACCTAGGTACCTAATATCATTTTTTTTTGTATTTAAACACCTTTCATTCTGCTCTCAACCTAAGCTGAAAGAATTGACTCTTTTAGCTTATTACGTCTTATGGGTCGCCACAAGTAGGCACCATCTACCGGCAAATTGGTTAAGGTATAAAAGTGAATAAAGTGAGTGCCCGCCGAGTTTCTTGCTAGTCTATATCTATACATAATAATAAAACTGTTGAGGGTCGAGAGTCTGAATATGGAAGCTATTTAAAAAAAAAGAACGCGTTCTCTAATCGATACCTACTTAAGCCAAAATGAAATTTAAAATTTTCATGTATTCCGAATACGTATCACGCCGAAACTCCTGATTTGAATGAAAATTGATCCGAGGAAGTTCAGGAGTAAGAGACATCTCAACTTCTCTAAACCTAGAATTCAAGAGTTCCTTTGAATGTGAGAATAAATGTAAACCTGCGTGTTGCTTTATCGATTTTTTCATTCAAATCGATTCTGTAGTTTCTACGTGATACTTATTCGGGATACAGAAAGACAGACAGACATGAAAATTTTAAATTGCATTTTCGGCTTCAGTATCGATTAGAGAACAATCTTCAATAAAAATTTTCAAAATATCTTCCATGTACAGACTCTCTACCCTCAACAGTTTTATTATAAATATAGTCATTACATTTAATTGTAAAAATATTGTTAGATCAGTGGACTGTATGAGAAAAATATGTGTCACAGCCGACATTATAGCACTACAGGAAACGTGGCTGCTACCTCATGACATATCATTCCTGGGTAGCATCAGTGATCAGTTCGCGTTTACCGGCAAGTCTGCCGTGGACACTTCGGCAGGAGTGCTTCGACGACGGTCATACGGAGGTGTAGCGTTGCTGTGGAGAAAGTCAGTGTTTCCCTCGGTGTCAGTGTTACAGTGTAATAGTGATCGTATCGCGGCTATCAGGATTGAAATGGGTGAGCGTTCTATGTTGATTATGTCTATATACATGCCTACGAACTCGAAAGACAATTTGATCGAATTTACAGAGTGTTTAGGACTCGGACTGCAGAGAATATTGTGTAAGTAACAACTGTCCTGGCTGTTGGCTATTGGTTTTGAAAGACAGAAGGTAATGAAAAGTTTTCCTTATCCCAGTCCCTCTCCTATCACAGCCTTTTCCTATCCTGAAATCCCTTTCTGATTTCATCATCCCGATCCCATCCTCTCTCCGCCAAGCCAAGGTTGCCGTGCCTATGTGCTGCGTGACTAGGGGCGAGCCTAGTATTAGCGTGCTTATAACCCTGGGACCGGGCGAACCCAGAATAAGGTTAGCCTTACTTGAACAAGCGGGGCTCTGTTCAGGTGGACATGTTTTTCCCTTGCTACTCGTGGGAACACAATGGAATTAATAAATTTAAATACCCAGAATGACGGCGATGTGGTTCGCAACCCGTCACGTCACGTCTCCCATCGGGGCGAAAAGTGGACTGTGGATAGCCGCTTTGCTACGTTGAATGTAAGAGGAGGTATGAATGATAAAATTGAGGAGGTATGCAAGATTATGCGAGAGAGGCGATTGGATATTTTGTGTGTGAATGAGACAAAGCGGAAGGGATGCGACACCACGACACATGGAGCCTATACGGCCTACTGGTCAGGCGTAGCCACAACCAGCGCGGCGTGCCAGGGTGTCGGTGTAGTACTTTCCGCGAGAATGAATGAATGTGTGACAGATTATGAATGTGTGAGCCCAAGACTCGTTTGGTTGAGGCTAAAGGTTGGACTCACCCGCATCTTTGTGTTAGGAGTGTATGCTCCTCAGGATGCGCGGTGGCGCCGGTCCGCAAAAGACCAGAGTGAGAGGCAGGCATTCTGGGAGAGTGTGAATTATATTCTGGGTAAATGCAAACGAAACGAAAGGATTGTAATGTTAGGTGATTTTAATGGATGGGTTGGAGTGAAGCGTGATGGATATGAAAGTGTATTGGGAAAGTTTGGGGATGAGCGAGTGAATGAAAATGGCGAAAGTCTGCTAGAAGTATGTTTGGATAGGAATCTTGTGGTAACCAACACCATATTTAACCACAAAGATATCCACTTGTATACAAGGAAACAAGAAAGCCAGAGAAGCATGATTGATTTTGTGATAGTAGACGCAAGAATGAGAAAGAATGTGCTGGACACCCGGGCATACCGCGGTGCCGGGATTGACACAGATCACTTCTTGGTAATTAGCCGAGTAAGAGGTCTGTTTCAGCGGTGGCGGCATCGTGCGCATAAGCCCATTAGTGTACTGGAGCGCATTAAAGTCGAAAATTTGAAAGATATAAGCGTGAGAGAGGAATTTGTGAGTAAATTGAGCGAGAAATTCGAAAATTCAGAGGAAATATGTGAGATGGAAGAATTATGGAAGATGATTAAGGAAGGTCTCGTAAAAGTTGCAGTGGAAGTATGTGGGATAAGCAAAAGGCGACATGGATGTCAGGTAAAGAGTATGTCTGCAGAAGTTTTAAAAGTTTTGTCTGATAAGAAGCAAGCATGGTTGAACTGGCTGGCTACAATGGCCAATCAAAGAATGCAGAAGGCAACGGATGAGGATGTAAAAATGGCAAAGGATGAGTATAAAAGGTATAAGCGTGATGCGAAAGAAGTGATGAAAAGTAAGAGAGAGAATGATGAGGATGACTTTCATAACAGGTTATCTGATGACTTCCAACAGAATATAAAATTCTTTTGGAAGTCTATAAGAACAATGAGGACTGAACAGACTACCTCACAATTTAAACAAATCAGAAACCATGATGGCAGTTTTGTGATAGGAGAGGAATGTGTGTTAAAAAGGTGGAAGGAATATTTTGAAAGTTTATTTGAAAAAGAGGATATGCAAAGGGAGACTCATGTCTCGGAAATGAATGAACTTGATAATGAAAGCCACTTAAGTATGGAAGAAATTGTGGAAGCGTTGAATAGTATGAAATTAGGAAAGGCTGCTGGGATTGATAGAATTTCTGTCGAGATGCTGAAAGCGGGTCGTGGCGTGGTAGCTTGCCAGCTGTACCGCCTTTTCAATCTTTGCTGGCGAAATGGCAGAGTACCAGAAGAATGGTGCAAATCGGTCATAGTGCCGCTGTACAAAGGTAAAGGGTCACAGCAAGAGTGCAAAAACTACCGCGGCATAAGCTTGCTCAGTGTCGTAGGCAAATTGTATGCGAAAGTTTTGATTAAAAGAGTGATGAATGAAACTAAAGGAAAAATGTGGGATGTACAAGCAGGATTTATGAAAGGAAGGGGATGCACGGATCAGGTCTTTTCACTAAGATGCCTAGCTGAAAAGTTTTTGGCAAAACGCCAAAAAGTCTATTGCATCTTCGTGGACTTAGAAAAGGCCTATGACAGAGTGGTGAGGAATGAACTGTGGTCAACACTGTTCATGTATGGAGTGAACAGCAACTTGATACGAGCATTGAAATCTCTATATGAGGGCTCCAGTGCTTGTGTCAGGATCAATGGAGCTTGCACAGACTTTTTTCCCATCGAAAAAGGTGTGAGGCAAGGCTGTGTAGCGTCACCATGGCTGTTCAACCTTTATATAGACAGTTGTTTGAAAGATCTACAAGAGTGTGCGTATGGACTAAAAATGAATGAGCTAACCGTCAAATGCCTCCTTTATGCTGATGATCAGGTAATACTGGCATCATCGGCGGAGGAGTTGCAGTTGATGGTTAATGTAATGAACGATGCGCTTAAAAGTAGAGGAATGAATGTTAATGTAAGCAAGACAAAAGTAATGGTTTTTGAAAGAGAGAAATGTATGACTGATTGCTCGATATTGATCGAAGGAAAGAGCGTGGAACAGGTGAAAGAGTTTGTTTATTTGGGTTCAAAATTTGCAAGAGATGGAAAGTGTGACAATGATATTGAAAGAAGAGTTTTGGCAGGAAATCAAGTGAATGGAGCCATTCACACCTTTATGAACAGTCAGAACGTGTCTAAAAAGGCAAGGATGGCTGTACATAGAGGAGTGCTTGTCCCTACACTTATGCATGGTAGTGAAAGTTGGGTGTGGCAGGAGAAGCATGAAAGTAAAATTAATGCAGTGGAAATGAGAAGTTTGCGAAGTATAGCTGGAGTGACATTGATGGATAAAGTAAATAATAGTGTGATAAGGGAACATTGCGGCATGACAGAAGATGTAGTGACTAAGATAGAAAAAGGGATGCTCAGATGGTTTGGACATGTGGAGAGAATGGATGGAAATAGGCTGACGAAACAGATTTATGAGGCGAGAGTGAATGGGCAAACTGGTAGAGGTCGACCTCGGCATACTCAAGTCGATAAAATCGACAATCTTCTGAGAAAAGGCCAGGTCAAGAGTACCCTTAACCGAAGAGCATGTATGAAGACACTTATGAAAGTTGAAGAAGCGAAAGTTGTTTGCCAGGATCGTAGCAAGTGGAAAGCCATAGTCTATGCCTACCCCGTTGGGAAACAGGCGTGATGTTATGTATGTATGTATGTTTCATTCTGCAACAGGGTCTAAGCAGTCTAAGGTATACCTTAGACCCTGAAGCCTGTTCTTTGGAACTTTGATACTTTGGACCATGGAACTTTGACCCAAGAATCTGGTGCTTGGACTTTGGACCCTTAACAGTGGGCCATGACTCCAGGCAGTAGACTCTAGAGCCTGAATTCAGGACCCTCAGACCTGGAACTTGTACTACAGAGCCTGGAGCACAAACTTTAGATTCCGAACCGTGGGCCGTAGTCTGGACACTAAACCTTTACCAGATCTTAGATCCTCAACCCTAAACATACAAACTACAAGCTTAGATACATTATTAAAAAACAATAACTTGTACTTTTCCACTATTTTAAATTTTACAGTGCCTGACCGGTTTCGCTTTACTTAAAGCATTATCAAAGGCAAAACTAGTTGTTTAAACACTCACTTCTGACATAATTGTATAATGTACAGATGAATTTGAGAATGCATGGTCAATCCATATATCTATTGTACCAGAGCGTTATATGCGTGGCTCAGGCCGCAGACAGCATCGACTGCTGGCAACACCGCCATCTTGGAGCTCGCAACAAACTGCTGCCAGTCCTACTGCCAGAGCGGTTGAGCTAATCAATGATCTGTTGCGTAAATGTCCAGACGCAGATTTATTTTTTGACAACGTGGATCAAATGGCGGGGAAAGTTATGAATTACTTAAATTTGTAATATAGTATAATTTTGTTATATAAATTTTCAAATTATGGCTGTGACACTCGGTTACTGAAATGAATAACTTTGATTTGACATGTTATATTCCAATAATTGACATTAATCTCAACATTTTTATTTTATTTCTTATTTTGACATTGTACCTAGTTATAAATTGTAATCAAGTTGATGACACTGTACTGTTTAGTTCTAAATTTAGTTAAATGGAAAATTGTTAATGGTTAGGACACTCTTTTATGTATAACTTAGTATAGCATATAAGCGATTTGGTGTCAAACTGTAAGCTTATACTGTTTTATGGAAATAAATAAATAAATAAATAAATCCGAAACGAAATTGCTTTGCACTGAGAATTGACGCCATCTCTCGTATAACATTGGAAGTCAAGTATCTAATCTAACGTTGCCGATTTTTTTAATACCTCACACAGGAACGTGATTATTGTCAAAATAGCAACTCATTAATCTTTTGAGTAATGTTAATATGCTATCTAGTACATTTTTTGTGATTCTAAGGTGTCTATTCAATATTATATTCGAGTAAAGTTGCGCCATCATTTGAGTCCAAATTCACAAAGACTCCACGTCTTTGTGAATTTGGACTCAAATGTGCATGAGATTATAGATCTTAGGGGGCCCATGCAATATTGGAGGTCACTGTACCTACATATATGTCAGAAGGAAGTGAGTATGAACAACTAGATTTGCCTTTGATAATGCTTTAAGTAAAGCAAAACCGGTCGGGCACTGTAAAATTTAAAATTAAAATAATGGAAAGTACAAGTGATTGTGTTTTAATAATGTATTATAACAAGTGCCAACAATCAAGAGTATAAAAGATACAAGCTTAGATCCTTATTTGATTGCCTATTTGAAAATTTCAAGTGGATTAACTGAAAAATCCTAGTGTAGAATAGTGTAAAAGAATAACAATAATGAATCTACTGCACTTTTTTTTCTACGTTGGTAAAATAAATCGGCACAATATTAAGCAAAACTTATTATGAGAATTCGCCAACAGGTGTTTAATAAATAGTATTTGCAAATAAACCACAAATGAATTATTTGAAAATATATTTTGAACGTAATAAGAAATTCATTAAAATCAAATAGAATCTTAACTGATTTAATTTATAAGTACAGCTCTATTACTCTGTTCATTTCAGAAGATCTAAGAATTTTTCATTAAACCTTGTCGTTTCACGGCTGTAGAATTCTTTTGAATGTTGAATAATGGAGATTATTATATTTTCCTGCTGTTACTAAAACTTTCATAGGTATCACTGTACTGTAAAAATAATTTAATTGCATCAAGTATTTAATTATATCACATTTAGTGCTCTTGTATATATACCTATTAATTTATGTAGTGTTCGCTCATCATTTCAATGTACGCACGACTTAACGAAACCACCGATTAAAGATGATACGCTTGCAGAATTAAACGATATGAGGTAATAAGTGTTTATTACACTTTACTCGCTGTGATTGCCTCTGTGGCGCAGTCGGTAGTGATACCGCCTGCGGCGCTGGAGGTCGTGGGTTCGGTTCCCACCGGAGACAAATATTTGTGTGACCCATAAATGTTTTTCTCAAGAGTCTGGGTGTTTCTATGTATAATATGTATGTATTTAAAAAGTATATAAGTATTAATATTCGTGGTCTGATACCCATAACACAAGCAGGTTATTCCTAGCTTACTTTGGGATCAGATAGCGTTGTGCGAAATGTCTGTGAATATTTATTTATTTATTATTACTCTGAGTTTAAACCGTATTATTAGTCGATAAACATGACGCCGCCTTACACAATCTCTCTTAATAAAACTCTTACAAATACAAAAACACACAGATACACTATTTTACAGCATACAAAACTCTTATCACATTTCATACACACAAATATCATATAAACTCTTTACTTTTTTATTTACCTTGAACTTGAGCGTAACTAAATAAACGTAATAACATTGGGGAACATATATTTATGGCACTTCTTATCCGGGCACGACCCCAGCTTACAATCCTATGGCTACTTATTTAGTCAGGCTGTTTCTGCATTTTTCTGCACACCATATTAGTAATAATATTACTTGTATTAATGGCTAATACTAACATCATTATAAATGAAGAACTGGACTCACTTAGTGCAAGTAAGTCTTATAAATGGATTCCTAGCGAATGCTGCAACTATATTAATAACCAGGCCGTAGGGTTGAAAATATTACACCTGAATATTCGAAGCATTGGTAGAAACTTTCATGAAATTCAACCTTTAATGGAGATAATAGGCATCCAATGCGACGTTATTGTGCTAACCGAGTGCTGGATTAGTAAAATGTCACATTTACCTGCTTTGGTTATGCCGCACATTGTACCAAAAACAACCTCATTCAAAATGACGGCTGTGCTATATACATAAAAACCTCTATTAACCGTATTGTGTCGGAACCAGAGATAGTAAATGCAAACTGCTTGATGTGTCATATTGATAATATTTCAATAGTTGTGATCTATCGCTCGCCATCTTAAGGGACAAATCCAACTTTATAGAAAGTTTGAATAGGATATTGCAATTGCCTGCACAACAAAATTTTGTTTTAGTTGGTGATATTAACATCGACATCAAACATGGGAGTTCAGACGATAAGATGGAGGACTATCTGAATTGTACAGCTTCACATGGGCTACTACCTGCTCATTACTTAATTACACGTGACCGTAAGTGCCTGGATCACATCCTTCTAAGGACAAGTCTCCCTACTATTACGGTTGTTCTCCAATCATCCATCACTGACCACTACCCTTTACTCTTATTCTTACAAACAAATAAGAAATATACATCTCAACCCCGCATGAAAACCAAAATCAGTAACCCGCTAATAATAAATGACTTAAAATAATATATTTGATTGGTCCCCGATTCTAACAATGCTGGATCCAAATGTAGCAGCCGAAGCGCTCGTGACCAGTATCTCAACCACAGTACTCAAGCATACAGATGTGGTTCCCATTACGAGAAAAGAACGTTGTCTTAAGCCTTGGATTACACCAGGTGTACTACATTGTATTCGCCACCGGGACAGTATGCATAATAAATTAAAGAAATCGCGAGACAATGACATATTAAAAATATCATATTTAAGGTATCGTAATTATTGCAACGTTTTGCTTAAAAAACTCAAGCGGCTATATGAACAGGAGCAATTTTCTAGGGCAGCGGGTAGTGCAAAGGCAACCTGGGATGTAATCAAGAGAGTTGCGGATCTCTCGTGCTGCAGTTCCAAAAGAACTTCTATTCCTCCGTGATACTCCGAAAGCATCGTTTAACGAAGTAAATAATTACTTTTCTAATATTGGTAAGAGCCTCGCACAAAAAATCACTAGACGTTCGACAAGTGCCAAGTATCCAATATCCATGCCCAATTACTCTCACTCAATGGGACTGCCGTTAGTAACAGATGAAGAAGTTAAAGACATCATCCTTAATCTTAAGACAAACTGCGCTACCGGCTGGGATGGTATTCGTACCAACATTATAAAAAATACCAGCAAGACACTGGTTCCCATCATCGCGCACGTCTGCAACCTTTCCATTTCGTCTGGAATCTTTCCCAATGTTTTCAAAAAAGCATTGGTTCACCAATGCCATTTAAAACAAACACCGCGCATTTTATAGTGCTGACTGGCCTGGCTGTCCATCTCAACACGGCAATACGGCTCACCACCTCTTACGTGGGACAAATTTTAATAAGGTGAAATGTGGGCATATACCTAATATGCCTCTGCCTACCCCTTTGGGGATAATAGCGTGACCGTTTGTATGTATGATGTATAATTATATATGGTGGTTTTTCATATTTATTCTTTTGATGGATTGAACTGATCCCAGTTTCAAAAATTTTTGCTTAAAAACGGCTATAAATTTACGAAATATGAACAAGGCATATTTTGTTACTCTGTCTTTTTTTTTTTTGTTTAACGTGAGGGAAAATCCTCATAGGATGTTATGCCGGACTCTTACCGACTAAAAAACCTCACGCTACGCCTAACAGCCTATGGTTGAGAGCCCCGGGTAAGCCCTCAGGAAGGATGTCCCGTGACTCCCAACAGACCTACGGCCGCCAATGCGGCCTCGCCCAGGGGGTGGTTCGGGTGCAATCCCGCGTCTATGGGGGGTTTCGGGTGTGACCCCGCTTCTAAGAGGGGGGCGTGCGTGAGTTGCTCACGTCACGCTGCCGTCATGGGCCTGCTTCTGTAAGGACGGTGAGCGGCCCTCTCACCGTCCTCAGACCCCCGGTCATGGAGGCCGATAGTCCTCGGCGAAGACACGTCGGCGGCGCCCAGGGCGCCGACTGCGGAACTCGGGTGGGAGAGCTCTATCCCGCACCCGGCCCGCCGCCTCCTTCGCGAGCATGACCTGCTCGCAGAAAGAGGCGGCGCAGTCCCACTTACTCCCGCTGGAGAGCATGGCTCGCACCATGGCCTCGAGCGAGAGAGTGTCCACGCCCAGACCCACTACGAGGACCTGGCGCTGTTGTGCCCACGCCGTGCACTCCACCAATGTGAATGTGAATAAATATTATCATTATCATTATCATTACCAGAGTGTGGAGCGCCGTGTCATCGCTGCGCTCCTCGCAGTGCTGACACTCGGCCGTGGTTTCCCGGTGTTTACGCCACAGATACCTACCGAAGCTACCGTGCCCGGCAAGTATCTGTATCAACCGGTAGGAGAGAGCACCGTGTCTTCTCTCCAGCCACTCGTCCATGACCGGTCTGACGGCCGCGATTGTGGCGAATCCCCCCTTTGGTTGCTCAAGTCGCACCTTCCATGTCTCCATGGTTCCCTGGTGGAGCAGGGTCCGCTGGGCCTCGATTTCTCGAGACGCAGGCCTTTGGCCCCGCTCCAGCGCCTCCTTGCGCCATCTGAACAGTGACGCAAGGGCTTTCGCTTCCAGGTTCCATGAAGGGGTCCCGGCTAGGAGACATGCCGCCTCACCGGAGATCGTGCGGTATCCTCTTGTCACCCTGACGGCCATCACTCTCTGCGGGTTCAGCAGTCTAGCCTCATTGCTGGCCGTCAGGGTCTCCGCCCATACGGGAGCCCCGTACAAGGCCATGCTTCGCACGATCCCCAGGTACAGTCTCCTGTAGGGAGCGTTGGGTCCCCTGATGTTGGGCAACAGCCGCGCGAGTGCGGCCGATGCTCCCCTCAGTTTTGGGACCAAACTTCGGAAGTGATGTCCGAAGTTCCACCGGCCATCGAGTACGAGCCCCAGATACTTCATCGAGGGCTCGATGCCGATGCTGACGCCCCCTACCTGTAGGCTGGATCCCGCAGGTGGCCCCATCCGAGGTCCGTGGAAGCACAGAGCCTCGGATTTGTGAAGGGTGACCTCGAGACCCAGCTGCCGAATCCGACCCACGACCTGAGCAACCCCTGCCGTGGCCTAAAGTGCTGCGGCACGGTGCGTTGCTCCCCGCGCCATAACGAGGGTGGTGTCGGCGTAACACGTTACGCCGACCCCTCTGAGCAACGGACCACGCAGCACCCAGTCGTAACCGATGTTCCACAGGAGCGGCCCTAAAACCGATCCCTGTGGAACACCGCACGACACATCTCGCCGATCCGACCCTAGCCAGCTCGGGTAAGTTATGGCTCTCTCGGAGAGATAAGCCCCGACAATTCGACAGAGGTAGGGAGGCACTCCATGATAGATAAGCGCCTCCCTGACGCAGCTCCAGGGCAAGGTGTTGAATGCGTTGGCGATGTCGAGAGACACCGCCACCACCACCTCACCCTGTGAGACTGCTTCCTCCGTCAGGCCTCTAATGCGCATGATCGCGTCCACGGTGGAGCGTCCCTGACGGAAGCCAAACTGGCTATCCGCCAGATCAGGCCCCACGCGTTTGAGGTGCCCGACGAGGCGTTGTGCATGTTGCTCTGTCTAGAACTAGTTAAGAATGCATTGATGCACTATGTTCTAATAAGTTCTCCTATTCGCAAACTCTCCCAGTTTTCAGTTAAATTTAACACCTCATTCAAGCATCCTTTGTTTATACCACTAAGGTAGCAGACAAGCATACGGCCCACAAGATGCACTGCCTATGGACGTTTGCGATACCGGAAGGGCTACACTCGCCCTGTCGACCCACTTAAAACTTTCTAAGACCCCATACTGTAGGCGTTTGGGAAAACCAAGGCAGGGAGATCATTCCACAATCTAAACGTGTGCGGAAGAAAGCCCCAATCTGATCTAACCATGCTCGAGCGCTGCGAACGCAAAGTGTGAAAAATCATCCTATAAATAAATAAATATTCACGGACATTTCACACACCGTTATCTGATCCTAAAGTAAGCTACGAATAACCTGCTTGTGTTATGGGTATCAGACCACGGATATTAATACTTATATACTTTTAACTACATACATATTATACATAGAAATACCCAGACTCTTGAGACAAACGTTTATGGGTCACACAAATATTTGTCTCCGATGGGAATCGAACCCACGACGAACATATTAACTACTTCAAATACAGTTAGGAGATAATAAATTGCCGGTAACCTAACCTACAATCTACTTGTCTGTCTCCCTTAGTAGCTAAACTAAGCTAAGCTAAGCTTTTTACGAACTGTCTGCCAAAATCAAATAAATAACATTGGCGTATAGCTAGTGATAGACACATAGTGATCATACACATAGTGAAATAGATTCGAAAAAGTAGTGTTAAAGTTTTCTAAAAGATATTCTCAGTGGATAGGTCAGCTGGGTGAGTTTGTTTATCTGTTGTTCACTTGTATATATGCCATAATATATTCAATGCTGATATTAGACAGGTAATTGAACAAAATCCCGTTATTAAATACTAAATATAGTGAGTGTGTCTGCCTGTTTTTCACTTGTATATATTTATTAGTATATTCTATGTTGAAAGCTTACAGGTAGTACACTCAAGATAAACTCCTGATATTTAAATACTGTATTGCATTAAATATATCAAAAGCTTAAATATAGCTATCCATTGCTTTGCAAGCTGCTCCTTGTATTATCCTTGTGTTGTTAATTTGGATTTTTCAAGTACCTACTTATTACTATTTAAACTATAAAATGATGACTCGAAGAGGTCTGGCTCGTCAGGAACAATCTAAACTTCAACTGGTTTTAGAGGAACTGAAATCCACCAAGGAGCAGGTTGTCCAGCTTAACAATGAGCGCGAGGACAATGAAACAGAGCTTATCTCTGTTGTAAAACAGAACGGCCAATTAAAGCAACAGTTGTCCGTGCTAAACTTGCGGTTAGATGAAATGACTGGGGAAAGTGATGAACTCCTAATAGTAGTAAGTAGTTTTGATAAATGCAGTGCAGAGTATGAGCGAGCATTAAACCGTATATCTGATCTGGAACATGAGTTAAGGGACTCCCAACAACAAATAATACAACTAGAAGAAGCCTCTCTGCAAGTCAGTATACAACAAAACCAAACCTTGTTCAACGAACTCATAGATAGGTCCCCACGGCTGGTTACTGCTGCAAAACCGATACACACAGGTATTATAGACCTTACCTCTGCAGTATCAGCTAAAATGGGTTTAGGTCATTGTAGTAATATAAAAATTAAAAAGTATATAAAAATAAATAAGTAGATTAGAAAAAAACAAAATGTGATCAATAACAATAAAAAAATTATCAAACATATTAAAAATTGCAGAAATAGACTGAATATATTAAATGAATTAAGTCTATGCACTGCAAAAATGTAATGCCCAATGTAACTGCAGCCAACCTGAGCCAGGGAATATACAAACCCTACCTAGTGACCAGCAAGGTAGTAGTCTTAATAAATTACAGGGCAATCTTAGTTTAAAAAGTTATAATGAAACAAAGAATCAATGGATTATGTTCAGTGATGAAATTGGGAGAGATATGGGGTCGAAATTAAGCTTTTGTACACCAGGGCAGTGTTTTATAAATCACTGCATGCCTTCTGCATCTTATGCCCAAATAATGAAGTCCATATTTAGTTATAAATTCCAAAGGCAAGATAATCTGGTTATTTTCATAGGAAACAGGGCAGGTATAACCAAACAAAAACTCATTGAATACTATAGTAAATTAAGCTCATTAGAGTTAAATAATATTATTATTTACACACTGCCTTATTGCAAGGGTATGCCAGTTGCGGAAAATAGGACTAGGTACCATTTAAATTTGTCATTGGACACATTAACATGTCACAATAAAAAGTTTCATTTAATTGACACTAGCACTATTGTTAGGAAGAATTATTATTTTTACTTGACTAAAAGAAAGCATAAGCTTCTGGATTATTTTAAAAGACAGGTAGCATTTTCGCTACATTATTTTTTAGATATACTAGCCAAAAATCTGGCTACCCAACCTGCTCCTTTTGAGCAGAAATATGACATTACTGATAATAGAACTATGGATAGCTATTTATATCCATGTAATTTAAATTAGATTATGGGACAAAAGAGCAACGTTCTTGCACTAAGCTTGACATAATGTACGAATCAATGAATGTTAAATCTGGCAATTTAGTTTTACACCAGCCACAGCAAAATTTTGAATCTGACTGCTCTAAGGCCATTGAATGTACTAATCATAAAAATTATGGTTTACACCTGGTGCACCAAAATGTAGAGGGCCTTATTAATGGGAAAGAACTGGTGTTAGAGTTGTACATGAACTTGAATGACATTGATATTTTTTGTGTCACAGAACATTGGTTAAGGCGTCATGAAGTCATGTTCAACTTTAAAAATCACCAGGTTGCTAGCTCGTTCTGTAGGACAAAATGTATACGAGGAGGCTCATTAATTCTTATTAACAAGTCTTTAAAATTTAAAGAACGTAAAGATATAGTAAGCCTCTCTCTTGAACGAGTTATTGAAATAGCTAGTATTGAGTTCGAGCAGTTCATTGTATTAAGCGTATACAGTCCCCCGGATGCTCCATACATACAGTTTGAATAGAAGCTGGAAGAAGCTTTGTTTAAATGCCAGTGCTCTAAAAAATCAGTAGTAGTTTGTGGAGATTTCAATTACAAAGAGACGGAAAATGTTAAATTTATTGAAATCCTTTGGTTTATATAACGTATTTCTAGAACCTACTTGTATAACTGCCACTAGTGCTACTTGTATTGATAACATTTTTAGTAATATACAACCTGTTAGAAATTGTATTGTGGACCCTGTAAAATCTGATCATCGAGGACAATCGGCTCTGTACTCTAAAAATATTACCAGAAAGAAGAATCTAATCAGTTTTGTACCAGTCAACTCAAAACGCTTAGAAATTTTCAGAGAAAATATAGTAAATAAGATAACAGAATTGCCCGATTACACTACTGTGGATAAATCTTATGCTGATTTATTCAACTTAATCCATGATGTGTTTGGGAAAATCTTTACACCAAAAACAGTATCGTTCGGAAGCAGTTTTGTTTTCAGTGACTGGGCAACACCCGGTATTTATAAAAGTCGTAAGAGACTTTATGAACTTTATTTGGAAAAATCATTTAATTTCAACCCTGACTTTCAGGAATATGTTAAAAAATATTCAAAGACATTTAGACAGGTCTGTTCCTTGGCAAAGTCAAATTTCATTAGAAATAAAATTACAGCTTCGACAAATGTAATTAAAACTACCTGGA
Source organism: Miltochrista miniata (assembly GCA_933228765.1). Taxonomy (NCBI): domain Eukaryota; kingdom Metazoa; phylum Arthropoda; class Insecta; order Lepidoptera; family Erebidae; genus Miltochrista; species Miltochrista miniata. The sequence goes on along the minus strand of OW121773.1, from coordinate 16,752,566 downwards.
ACATTATAAATTCTGAATGCGGTAGGTCTAAAACAAGTGAACGAAGCTTTCATTTAAAGATAAACGGTCGCCACGTTACAGGGTATCTGGAAGTAGCGACTGAGTTCGAAAATTTTTTCAGTAATATACCTATTGGTATAACGAATACTCTTCGGTCGTCTTCCACTTCTGCTGAGCAATTATTATCAGAATGTGTAGATAGCTGTTAAGACGCGTTCGAATTCACGGCTGTCAACTGTAATGGCATTTTGAAAGCTTTTAAGGCTATTAATGTTAAAAAAACTGCAGACCTATGGGGGCTATCAGTAAAATCTGTGTCTAGTGTCATTGATGTCATTGCCCCCCACTTGGCAGCTGTGTTTAACGATTGCGTTTCAGGGGGTGTATTTCCTGATTTAATGAAACATAGTAAAGTTATACCCTTGTTCAAGGCTGGCAGTGCTTCTGATCCAAGTAATTTCAGACCTGTCTCGGTATTGCCGACTTTGAGCAAGATATTTGAAAAATTAATACTTGAGCAGATGCTGACCTATTTTAACAATCACAAATTATTTCATGTTAAACAGTTTGGCTTCACTAAAGGACGGTCGACTACCGATGCTGGTGTAGATTTGATGAAGAGTATTTATGAGGCCTGGGAAGATAAACATGATGCGCTTGGTGTGTTCTGCGATTTGTCAAAGGCTTTTGATTGTGTTCAACATGAAACATTGATCAGGAAACTGCATCACTATGGGATAAGGAATAAGGCTCTCGATCTTCTGACTTCATATTTGAGCAATAGAACTCAGAGGGTCGATGTTGGTGGCACACGTTCAGAGGGATCGGTGGTTACTATGGGCGTTCCACAGGGTTCGATACTCGGACCATTTTTATTTTTAATTTATATAAATGACCTACCCTATTACGTAGGGGACACCAACGGGATTGTTTTGTTTGCAGATGACACTTCCTTAATTTTTAAAATTAAAAGACAACTAGATAACTACGACGATGTCAACAATGCAATCCTGAAAGTAGTACATTGGTTTAATACTAATAATCTTAGCCTGAACGATAACAAAACTAAATGTATTAAATTTACCTTGCCCAATGTAACACAGGCAGAATCCAATGTTCAACTTAATGGCCGAGAGTTGGAACTTGTGAAATCTACGGCGTTCCTAGGGTTGACGGTCGATGCTGGATTGCAGTGGGGTCCACATATTAAAGCTAGCTGGCAGGTTAAGTTCAGCAGCATTTGCGGTACAAAAGATTAGGCATTTGACTGATGTAGATACAGCTAGAATAGTTTATTTCAGTTACTTCCACAGTGTTATGTCTTACGGTATTCTACTGTGGGGTAATGCCGCAGACATAAATTCAATTTTTGTTTTACAAAAACGAGCCATAAGAGCCATATATAGATTAGGTCCAAGGGTCTCTCTGCGCGAAAAATTCAAAGAGGTAAATATTCTGACTGTAGCATCACAATATATTTTTGAAAATCTTATGTATGTGCAAAAGAATCTATCTAGTTTCGTTAAGTTAAGCGATATACACAGTGTAAATACCCGACATAAAGATAACCTTGCTTGTCATCAGTGTAGACTGAAAAAAGTCAGTAATTCCTTCCTGGGTAACTGTATACGTTTTTACAACAGGCTTCCAAATGAAATAAAAAATATGCCCTTAAATAAGTTTAAAAAGTGTATAAAAAGTAAATTGTACCGCAGGGGCTACTATTCAGTTAACGATTATTTGCTTGACAGGGAAGCCTGGAAATGATCTGCTTGCTCTACTGCATTCTCAAGCAATAGTTTGTGATTTTTAGTTTAAATTTTTGTAAATAGAGCACAAAAAGAAAAGCCCGTCGAGTTTCTTGCCAGTTCTTCTCAAGCGGGCCGCGTTCCGTATTACGTATCTTACAATAGGCAAGCGACAGCGATAATCTCGCGGAAATCGCGCGATAATCGCTGTTTGTTGACTGTTTCGTATTACGTATCAACGATCGTTTTGCCATAGCCAACTAGCGACGGTGCTGCCTCTGTAGGACAATCAGTAAATTAAAAACTGCATTTGTGCTATACTGCGGCAGCGATCTGGCGATAATTTCGTATTACGTATCGTTTTTGACAACCTCCAGGCAGCGATTTCGATATTTTATTAGTGTATGTGTGTACTGAGAGACCACTTTCATTTTTTGCGGAATTTTGCAGTTTAACTAACAATAGTGCTGCGAGCACGTGTTCGGACGCGCTTTCTAACCGATCACTAAGCTTTACAAATATTTTCGCAAATTTTACTACGCACTATTGTTAGTTAAACTGCAAAAATCCGAAAAAATAAAAGTGGTCTCTCAGCACACACATACACTAATGAAATGCCCAACAGATGTGACAGTTCCCAGTTTTCAGTGATCGCCACGTAATTGTTTATGGCGCTAGTTTCGTAGTGATAAGTGCGACACGTAGCGATTAGCGAACGATTCGCTATAGAATTTAACATAGTACCATTTTTTCCGGCACCAGCGATAAATCGTGCGATGATTGCGCGATTATCGCTGATCGCTGTTTTATACGTAATCAGCCTGCCGAACTGGTGGTACTATTTGCATTGTATTCATTGACGTGTCGCAAGTGCCTATGTATTAGGATTATGCGAAATAAATGTTTTTTTGAGTTTGAGTTTGAGTTTGACACTGTAGGAATTGGTAGTGATTAAAAAAAGCTATTCAAAATATCCTGTAGGACCTACAGGATTCGATTCGAATTCGAATAGTGTTTTCTAATCTCTCAAATATACATGTGTATTTACAAAATTATAGTAATAAGGAAGGTGTTTAAAAAAAAAAATATTATGGTTTCTGGTCACTAGCTTTATTTTTATGCAACTAAGGTCAAAGACAAGCTTACGGGACCATCTTGTGGAAATGATCCCAGTTGCCTTTGTGTGCTTGCAGCACCAGAGAAGCTAAACTCGCGCAACCGACCCTGCAAGAACCTACTAAGATGATTGAGCGCTTCGGACGCAAAGTACAAAGTGTGAGGATGAACACCCTGTCTGCGATGAGTGGTGCAATGATAGAACATAGCTGGTCTTATGCGAATGATGTATAACATTCTTATCATTTGCGAAATCAAAGTTAATTGCGTATCGAGTCATTTGCGTTTCTGGTCATAAGTGTCGAAAGGTATTCTGAATATGACACGCGGTTACCTGGCTTTAGCTAAAAAACAAAATATTCCTTCTTATACATGAGAAACTAGCTAATAAATTGTCTGCATTCCCGCGGAAGGTGACTACTGATACGTGCAATCGTTTGTCAATATGTTTGTTCACGTTATTGGCCCATAGCCAAGGGAAATTTAGAATTTGAGATCATTTGGTACGTGTGTATGACTACGTGTGTACGTGTGTACTGTGTTATGAAACGCATTTTTGACCTGAGTTTTTCCGAATGGATTTCTAAGGTTAACATTCGATAGTTTTACAATCAATAAAAGATAGTATCAAGAACTTTAATGAAAAAATGTACTGCAGTAATCTTATTGATTGACTGTAACTACAATAACAGAAAATTGAAAATGTAGAAAGCAGCGATTATCGAATTCGTATTCAGTAAGGACTTTAGAGCTGCTAGGGGCTTTCTTCAGCACACGGTTAGATTGTGGAATGAACTCTGTGCCACAGTATACTCGAAAGTCTACTATAAGGTTCTCTATAAAGGGCCTGAGGAGGTTTTTGCAGGGTCAACAAGGCCGTGTAGCACCTCTGGTTTCGAAATCTAAAGTCACCACCGTCCATCAGGATTTGTATAAAACATCGCAATACAAATTGACATAAAAATAAAATCAGTCTATAACAGTCCACTGCTGGACGTTGGCCTCTCCCAATTTACGCCACGACACGCGATTCTGTGCCTTTCACATTCAATTCCTCCCAGCAAGTGACATGGCTATTATTTCTAGTATCGCTGAAATGCCAAGAAAACCAGAAACTATTTCCTTCCAAACCTACCAAATCCCGAATATTTCACCCAACATGTCAAAGAACGAAGACGTCTTAATCCCTGAACCGGATACACCAGCGAGGGTGTTAATTGACATGTCAACGTAGGTCAAGACCCGTCGCCATTTATCTTGGTCCATGCCTTGATAACTACTCGACATCAATCTTGGTCGTGACATCAAGGATACGATATATTCGCATAGAAAAATAAAAGTGTTGGAAGTTAGTTGACCGGAAAGCTTTGCTTTATGATTGACGGTTTGTAGGCGCACAGATTATAACATTTTGAACTCGTTATCGATAAATACTTTGAGAATTTTATTATGAACGTAGAATAGACTCCAAAACGAAACTACATAACCGATTTGAATTATTTTTCATTGTTGGGAAGCTACTCGGGAACGGGTGCTACGCGGGTGAAACTGCGTGACGTTTGCTAGATATTAATAAGTAAATAAGAAGAAACTATCAATACATATAATAAAATCGTAACAGGTCGCTGTCTGTACATTGAAGATAAATAAGAAAAAATATTATAGGGGGGCTTTATGAACGCAATAGAACCCAAAACATTGATTTTTAGAATTTTTGTCTGTTTGTCTGTATGTCTGTATATCTGTTTGTCTGTACGGTTGTGCACGCTAATCTCAGTAACCGCTCAACCGATTGCAATGCGGTTTTTTTATTGTGTTGAGGTTTGCTCCAGTTAACATTTAGCGTTTGTTTTATGTAAATCGGTTTAGAAATAAAAGAGTTATAACACTTTCAAGAATCAGATATTTTGAAAATTTTAATTGTAGGGGTTTCTTTGAATGTGAGTGAACCTAAACTGGCGTGTTGGCTTATTTGTTGCAGTCCACGCCTTCGGCGCGGACTGAATTGTTTAAAAATAGTCTTAATCATTAAGCTCTTTTATGATTAAGCAAACAGGGCAGTTTCAGACGCTGCTTGATGACTCTGATGAAGAAATACCTTTCCTTTCATACACCTTATGTGACGTAAACGAAGTTGCGGGCTCAGCTAGTATCTAAATATAAATAAATAAATATAAATATTCACGGACATTTCACACAACGCTGGATCTGATCCCAAAGTAAGCTAGGAACCCAAAACAATATTATACATAGAAACACCCAGACTCTTGAGACAAACAGTTACGGGTCACACAAATATTTGTCTCCAGTGGGAATCGAACCCACGACCTCTAGCGCCGCAGGCGGTATCACTAACGACCGCGCCACAGAGGCAGTCAATATCAATATCAATACATTATTCTAAAATAAATAATAAAGAATTGAATTAAAATCGTAACAGGTCGCTGTCTGTACATTGCAAATTTATAAGAAAAAAAGGTTATAGGGGGGGTTTATGGACGCAATAGAACCCAAAACAATGGTTTTTAGAATTTTTGTACGTTTGTGCACGCTAATCTCAGCAACCGCTCAACCGATTGCAATGCGGTTTTCTTTATTGCGTTGCGGTTTGCTCCACTTAACATTTAGTGTTTATTTCATTTTATTTTACTACATATATTTTATAGGGGTGTAGTGGGGCCCTACCAACACCTTCGGGCCCAAGTCAACCTCACGTGCAAGCTCGTGCACCTGCTGAACAACGGACGAGGCTCTGACGGCGGCGGTCCATTTCAACACGGCGATGGGCTCACCACCTGTTACGTGGGACCGAATTGTACACGGTGAATTGTGGGCCGGTATAGGCCTCTGCCTACCCCTTCGGGGATAAAGGCGTGAGTATATGTATGTATGTATTTTACTACGCTCTTACGCGGCAGACCAAAGGAGGCGGGGTGTTGAGTGCTGTGCTGCGCTACCTTATTGTTAGCCCCAGACCGGACTGGTGTTCAAGTGCGGAGGATAATTGGGTGACACTTAATATCAACAATTTACATAGAGGTGTAGATAAGATTCATGTTTGTGTATTGTACTTATGTCAGCAGAATGCAGGTAACTCTTTTAATTTACAGATGTACAACTTTTTAGGATCACTTTCGAATCATATTGATAACAACCCGACGGATTTTTTCCTGGTGGTAGGGGATTTCAATATGAGTGACATACAGTGGGAGCCGGGTGGGGAGGGTTTGCTGCCAACTATGACGAACAATTCTCATTTTAATAATTTTATATCTGCATTGAATGATTGTAGTCTTGTCCAAATTATTCACATAAAAACAACATAGGATGCATCCTCGACCTAGTCTAATGCTCATGTTACGGTTACAGCGTGCTTGGACCCATTAGTCAAGGAGGATCCTCTTCACAAAAGCCTGACTATTGAACCTTCTTTCCTAGGAATACCTCTTCTTGAGAACTGCTCTCGGTAGATATTTTGTTACAAGCGTGGTGACTTTGCTGGTATTCGGCGCGAGCTCTCAGATATAGACTGGTCAACTGTTTTAGATACCAATGCCATTGATGATGCTGTGGATAGATTTTATGAAATTTTATTCAAATTAAGAAGAGCATACATACCCACATGCAAAATTAAAAATGTCAATTATCCTCCTTGGTATAGTTCTGCCCTTATTAAGTGTTTACATGAAAAATTTCAATATTTCAAAAAATTCAAAACTTACAACCGACTTACCGATGAGTATACATTTATCTTGCTTCGCGCCGGGGTTAAAAAAATGGAAGCTACCTGCTATAGGTCCCTATACCAGGTAGCTTCAGCTATATTAATAGAATTGAGACTGCGATCGCCGATAACCCGAAGCTATTTTGGTCCCATGTCAAGAGTAGGCGAAGAGGCAGTACCTACCCAGCGTCAATGACTTACGCTGGACGCTCTAGTGATACTGGAGCGGGTATAAGTCCGAGGTCCAGAAATTAAAGGTGTTAGATTTGTTGAAGGGTCTTAATCTGTCTAAGACTGTTGAACCTGATTCAATCCCAGCAATATTTTTGACATCATGTGCTCATGAATTATGTATTCTCATTACCATGATGTTCCGCCGTTCCCTCAATGAAGGCAGCATGCTCTCCATGTAGAAGACTGCTCTTGTCACTCCTATACTCAAAAGGGGGTCCAAAAGTATTGTTGTTAATTACAGACCTATTTCCAAATTATGTCTAATTGCTAATATTTTATTGCTAATTATTTTAACGCATTATCTTCAATGTACTTCACAGCTCGCTTAAATCTATATTCATCAATGAAAAACACGGGTCTACTGCCACCAACCTGGTGACGTTTAATGAATTTTTAACCAGTAATATGAATAGAGGTAATCAGGTTGATGTGGTTTATACTACAGTAAAGCTTTTGATCGTATAGACCACGTTACACTTCTAGACTAGCTCCCCGAATAATGGCGTCCGCGGTAGCTTGCTAAATTGGTTGTCATCATATCTTTCTGACAGGTCTCAGTCGGTTGTGATGAATGGGTACTCATCGTCATGGCGTAGTATACCGTCAGGCGTTCCTCAGGGATCTCTCTTGGGACCCCTCTTATTTCTAATTTTCATTAATGATATTAATATCTGTTTTAGGCACTCACAGTTTCTACTTTTTGCGGATGATCTAAAAATATTTACTAGAGTCAATAATATTAGTGATGCTAACCTATTACAGAATGATCTAGAGCGTCTTGGTGTGTACTGTCGTGTAAACTATCTTGATCTTAATGTTTAAAAGTATTTTTTCATGAGCTTCACGCTAAAACGAATGGCATATACTTTTGATTATGAAATCGATGGGCATAAGTTAGAAAGGAAAACCATTGCCAGAGACCTTGGTGTTTTGCACGACAGTGGGCTCCTATTTGATGAGCATGTCAGGGGGGTAGTTAGTAAGGCCTATAAAGCTTTAGGGTTTATTATCCGCTGTTCCAATGACTTTAGGAGTATGAAAACTGTCAAACTCCACTCACACACTCCAAATCTGGAACCCATTTTATGACTGTTACTCTAATGATGTTGAGAAGATTCAAAAGAAATTTATCCGCTGGTTTAAATTTAATCTAAACCATCTTGCGAATCTCACTTATGAACAACGTTGTATGAATTTACATCTATTACCATTGTACGTGAGACGCAATATTTCTGACATAACTTTTCTTGTACAAATAGCCCAACGACGAGTTAATTGTCCTGATCTTCTCAGCGAGATAAAATTGAGAGTACCAGTCAGAAGACTACGGCATACTCCACTTTTACATGTTGCACCTTTTTGCACGAACTTCAGGAGAAATAGCTTCTTGCCCAGAGTTTGTTCAAGCTTTAATAGACTTAATGTGGACAGGCAATATGACCTATTTGCCTCTAGTGTAGGTTCTGTCAGATCCATTGAGCAACGCAAACTGTCTAAGGGGAGACGACATAGAACGATTGCTCGGTACATATTTGTCTGTCATATTTTGCGGGTGGCGGGGTAAATCTTCCTAACCCACACTTTCTTAGACTCGCACTACAATAACAATCGACTGTCAATACGAAGCCCAAATATATACACTTTAAACAATACACTCATAAATTTCACACACACCATGATACATTTTGTGTCATATCACCCCAAGTCGCTCAACCGATCCATGTATTGATGTGACGTCCGGCAAAGTTGGTAAACAAATCTGAATAAACACGACTATTATCTATACGTTTAAAAATGTGTAAATATAATTACTTGTTATAAAACTATACCGCCTGCGGCGCTGGAGGTCGTGGGTTCGATTCCCACCGGAGACAAATATTTGTGTGACCCATAAATGTTTGTCTCAAGAGTCTGGGTGTTTCTATGTATAATATGTATGTATTTAAAAGTATATAAGTATTAATATCAGAATCAGAAAACTCATTTTTGTATTTAGAAAATTGAGAGTGTCAGCGACCATCGATATCCTGAGAATGACCTATAACGCTCTGTGTGAGTCAATACTAAACTACTGTGTCACAGCCTGGGGCGGTGCAGCCAAGACCATCATGTTACTAGCCGAGCGTGCCCAAAGAGCGGTAATTAAAGTCATCCTTAAAAAGCCATATAGGTACCCCACTCAGGAACTTTACTCGGAATACAAGGCGTTAACTGTCCGTCAAATATTCATAATGCGCGCTGCAACAAGAAAACATTCAAGTCTCCCAATAAACAAAGATACAAAAAGACGACCGCTTCGGAGAAGACCGGAGCCTGTATGTCCAAAGGTATACACACACACCGCATTTGCAAAACGACACTACCCTTACTTGAGCGCTCTGTTGTATGCTCGACTGCACCGTAAACTAAATATACATAAACTAAATTTCTATCAATGTAAAAATAAAATAAAAAATCATTTACTCACCTTGGACTATTGCGACACAGAAGAACTACTGAAACCACCTTATACATAACTAGGTAACACACACACACACACAGACACAAACACACACACACACACACACACACACACACACACACACACATACCCCCCTACACACATCGCACACTTACACACTAGTAAAAACATCACTTCTAGACAAAACCGCCCATTTATTTAATTTACTTTATTTCATTATATATTTTCTTTTATTTTTATGATACACATACTACAACTTGACACGTCATACGTAATTACACAACCTCAGAAAACAAGAGTCAAAGACGGAGGGATGTCTCCCGTAACACAGGACTTCCTAGCACGGGAGGCATCGATCCATAAAAGGAAAATTCTCTGTAATAAGTCATAATGCTATGTATCAAACAATATGTAAGATAATGATGGTACGCTAATAAAATATTATTTATTTATAAAATATTATTTATATTATTTAATATCCGTGGTCTGATACCCATAACACAAGCAGGTTATTTCTAGCTTACTTTGGGATCAGATAGCGTTGTGTGAAATGTCCGCGAATATTTAAAAAAAAAAAAAACTACTAACTTAAAAGGAAAGTGCCATTTTTCTTCAGATTTCTTTCATCGCATTTCTATTTGTATTAATATCTAATTATTACATCATTTTTATAAAATGACAATTGAAATTTAGATTTTGTGAATAATGTGAATAATGTTGATATTATTTGATTGGCTGTACTCAGGTGGATTTTTTTCGAAAGTAAAATAAAATGTCAATCGGTTCATAAATAAAAAAGTTATATCAATCTAAACATAATGCAGCGTACGAAGTCGCGGGCTACAGCTAGTAAAATAATAAATGTACGAAGTATTAAGAAAAAGTTAGCAATAAGAAAATTAGATGTATAATCGCATTAGCATGTAAATAAGATCCTTAGACTACATAAAATAAGTAGATACAATTGTTCAAACATCATGAAAAGATCTGATAATCTGTATAGCATACTAGCTGACCCGCGTAACTTCGTTTGCGCCACATAAGAGAGAGTATTACCTGTTCGCGTCGCATTTACTCCCGTCGCGTTGCGTTTACTCAAGTAGCGTCTCGTCGTGAGAGAAAGAGAGAGAGAGAAAAAAAGGTATCTCGTCGCGTGTATTCCCGTCGTATTATTTTTAAGAACTATTTAGTTTATGAAAGAGGTATCCCGTGGCATTATTGTAGAAAAAAATTGATTGCCATTAAATTGGTTATTGTGCACCAACCCAAAGATAGACACATGCTATCGCGCAATTTTTTTAGAACTTTTTTAAGAGAAACAATTTTTTACATAACTTTAAATATTTACACAGCACACGCAACGAAGCTCTCAAAAGGAATAACTTTTCCTCCGTTTTTGAAACATTTATATTAATGCTCCGCTCCTATTCGTTGTAGCGTGATGTTATGTAGCCTATGACACTCTACAATATTGTAGCTTTCTATTGGTGAAAATTTTTTTAAAATCGGTTCAGTAGATACCGAGATTACCCCTTACAATTTAACAAATACACAAACTTTACTTCTTTATAATATTATTATAGTATAGATAGTATAAAAGTATAGATCATAAGATTCTATAGAAGTAAAATGCTTTAAACCAAATTGTTAAAAATATAATAAAATATAAAGGCATGTATTTAAATCGATATCTGTATATTCCCCTTTTCCAGAACTAAATATTTCAAAGTTAGACCAAAAATGAACTTGCACACTAATTATGCACACTAAATAAATCAAATTCATTATACTGATTAATGGTATTTGCATAATTGTTTTACTGAACGAATAACTATTATCAAATTCGATTAAAAAATTCATCTCGTTCTGAGTAATACTTAAGTTTTTTTTAAGTAGGACATGTTTAGTTAATTAATTGGTTTTTGGCACAGCATTTAATTTTCTGGTTTGCATTTAGTAAATTAGTGGAGTTACCTAGTGTACAGAAAAACTAAACAACTGTGCATTTTTAAAAATATCCCAAAGGTAAATAGTTACTTTATAATAATAAATAACTACACAGATTACATAATACGAGTATAATACTCCAATTTAAATAAATCAATTTCAAAATTTAGGAACACCGATTAATCAAACTTTGACTCAATATAATTTTATGACCTAAAGTAGACTTATCAATATCTACAATCTAGGCATCATTGAAGTGACTCAAATCGCGAATTGCAACGTAGTCCAATCTTATATCAATTTTTTTATTTTTATTTTACACTTTATGTACACACATGTATTTAACAAAGAAGGAGTTAGGAGAAAAGAGTACAATGGCACTGCTTATTTCTACAAGAAATCTCTTCCAGCAGGCCGGCGAGAGGAGAGCATGACAACAATAGAGTTGAAAGAGGTAGAAGTGTGTAAAAAAAAAGATCTAGATAAAAACAAGCGATTATACATACTTTAGAAATAAATATTCCAAACACACATATATCATATACACATATACATAAATACAGATATATAAATAGGTACTTATTATTATTAGTTATAAATATATATGTCGGAGTAGACATGCGGCAGCTGTTTTTAAAAAGCGCAGGCCCGCTGACCTGGAGTAGGTCATCGGGTCTGCTTTATGCTTTATTACACTTATAGATGGATATCTAGTTAAATAACAGTGAAATAAATACTTAGGCGGTATTTATTTCCGAAACACAGTAATCAAAACAAGCAAATGGAACACCAATGAAATAAAATCAAATGAAATGAAAAATCTTTATTCATGTAAGTCACAATCTACATTTACTGCCAGATTCGCAACGCAATAGGTAGAGCTGGAGAAAAAAGAACCTGGCAATAAAACTCCGGCCACTCTTTTAATTTCCATTAGGTTATTACAACATAATTTTTAATCCAAATTAAAACCAACATAGAATCTACTCACAATGTTTTCTCTCCAAATTCCAGCAACAAAGTGAGCCCTCGGCCACAACCACTGTCTATTTATAAATCCCCGCCACTCAAATTGTTCTCACAAAACACGTGGCTTGATATTTAATGTTTTCTTTTTAAATCAAAGAAATGTGGTTCAATTTATTTTTGAGAAATAAAGTTATTAATTTAATTAGTCAAACAAACTGTTAAATTGAATGAAATCGTTAAAATACAAAGATTAATTCATTCTCAGTAAAATGAACATTGCCGGAACTATAGGAATAACAAAAATCCTGTTTTGATTAAAAACATTTTTAAATGTCGACAATATTCGTAATAATTGTCAATAAGAATTTAACAATAGTCTTTATTGTAGGTTCTTACGAACCTACATAGTCACATAACACTTAGGTAACCTAATTAGTTCAACACTACATCAAGTTATACAAATCAGTGTTAATAAATTCTACAACTATTTCTATTCGAACCTTATATCACAAAATAGTAAGGTATCAGTAAAGTTGCTCATTGTAATGGTTTTAATCTATTTATAATCAAATAGATTTTAATTAGTAATTCTCGGTGTGGCGACACGGCCATACTGATCGGCGATGCGTGCTCTGCATCGTGTGTTAAGGTCTAGATCTTCTGCAAAATAAATATTAAAAGCTGAGGCTTGGTAGTTCTACAGTACACGCAAACCAGAAAAACTTGGTTAAGCAAATATAATTCCATTGGTCATAACGTGAGCTGGTTATGATGCGCTCACTGAGTGCTACTACTGCGATCCACATCAATCAATGAATCAAATCAGCCTATATCAGTCCACTGCTGGACGTAGGCCTCTCCCAAATGACGCCACAACACACGGTCCTGCGCACATGTAAATACATGGCAACAGATTTTTTTTTTTTATACACAGGTAAGGATTTGTAGGGGAGAGGTCGATGCTGTCAAAGACAGGGGCCCTAGGGGATGTTGGTAGGGTCGATGCTGTGCCCTAAGCGGTCTTGTACGCCGTGTTACACAGGGGACCATTATTCTTTCAGGATTGGGATATCCACTTTTAGTGGTTCTTACTGCTCATTCCACATGACAACAGTATTTTTTTTTTTTTATATACGGGTAAGGATATGTAGGGGAGAGGTCGATGCTGTCAAAGACAGGGGCCCTAGGGGATGTTGGTAGGGTCGATGCTGTGCCCTAAGCGGTCTTGTACGCCGTGTTACACAGGGGACCATTATTCTTTCAGGATTGGGATATCCACTTTTAGTGGTTCTTACTGCTCATTCCACATGACAACAGTATTTTTTATTTTTTATTTTTTTTTTATATACGGGTAAGGATATGTAGGGGAGAGGTCGATGCTGTCAAAGACAGGGGCCCTAGGGGATGTTGGTAAGGTCGATGCTGTGCCCTAAGCGGTCTTGTACGCCGTGTTACACAGGGGACCACTATTCTTTCAGGATTGGGATATCCACTTTTTGTGGCTTAATACAAATAATAAATAAATAATATGATTCAGGATAGGGATATTAGTGGCTTATTGGCGACTCCACGCCCCAATAGCATCTTTTCATTTAAATATTTTATTAGCTAATTTGGTGACTCCACGTCCCAATAGCATCATTTGTCTAATAATTCAGCTAGCATTTTAATACCGATTAGACTGAAGAAACTAAAATGAAAATACCTCACCAGATTTTTCAATTTGTGGTTTCTGAGAATCAAGTACTCGCTGGGTGCGGTGCCGTCAGCGTCAGCGCCAATGCGCCAGATGACCTAACCTAAGCTGTAGCTCACCACGAGGTTTTGGGCGCCCCGCTGTTGATTGTGGGGACCTTTAGCGCCCGTCTATGATGTCCTAATGCTTCCTTTAGAAGACAGCGGCCGTTGTCGAGAACGCTGTAAACTTAAACAAAGATGCCTCTGTAAAAACTATGATTTTTTTTTTTGCACAATTACTGTCAAATCTCGCCTTATCTTTAGTAGATGTCTGTGTCGATGTTGTACGTGCCATTCAAGAAGTTTCAAACTAGGTACTTCAGTGGTTGACCAAATTAGGCAATTCCGCTGGTAAACAGTTTTGGCACTGAAATAAGAGGAGCTACGCCTGCAGTTCGGACTTTCTGATGCGGTGTGCGAATTTGAAGTCTCGTAATCCCTTATCATGATAAGACTATTAGCCCTAATGATACCTGTGGCTACTATACAGGGACATCGTTTATAATTACTTGTTTTGGGGCTAGGAAGAGATGAAATACTTGTTTGGGCCACCAAGGTTCAATGCTCGCCTTTGTAGTTTGTATAGCGTAACAGAACTTACTTTGTATAGGAGTATTTTTAAAGAGGGAATCCTACATGAATGCCATGCCGGACTCCTACCGACTAAAAACCACACGTTTCCTACCTAATATGCCTACGGTTGGGAGCCCCGGGTAAGCTCTCGGAAGGATGACCCAGGACTCCAGACAGACCTACAGTTACCACTGCGGCCTCACCTAGCGGTGGGGGAATATGCATAGGGGTCTACTGTGAAGGTTACACGTTCCTGTTCATCTGAAGTGCCTGGCTTACTCGATACGTCGACGTGTAGGTATAGCTTCGAATGGCACGGTCGGTTTGCTAATAGAGCGCAAGTGAACTTGCGTTGATCTAAACATTCGAGGTCCTGAAAAAGATGCAATTGTCCTAATGTTAACGGTGAAAAAATCTTTAACGGTGCTAATTTTTTCAAAATAGTAACTTCCATAATTTTATGACGAGTCTTAAGGTATTAATTACTAAAGCTTCTTTGGAAAGATTTAGGTACAACAGTCAACCGTTGTGTACCTACCCAAGATTGGGTCTCGCTTTTCAGATACCTATCTTGACATTTTCTTGCAGATAACATCCCTGGACGGTCTCATCTCAGTGGAAACCGTCTATGATAGTATGTACGTAACTATCTCGACGTTGTTTACTGTTTATTCAGATGAATAATCACTAATCAAACTGTTATTCAAGACTTTGCCTGTTAAAGGTATTTCAGTTTAACAATATCGGCATGCTGCATCCGCTCGCCCTTCCTGTATTTATTTCAAATTCAATTTTTTGCGAATATACCATTATGGATGTGAGACAGCAAGTCTTCCTTGTGCTTCGAGGCTTAAAGCGCGTCGCAGTCGGGATACCGTATAATCATCTTGAAATGGCGTCCATACAAGTAATAGTTAAAACGTTTGACCGCTCGTACTACCACCAAAATCTCGAGTTCGCTCGAGTGATACTTATCTAGTTTCTACATCGCATCGGTCGTGTGCATACTAAAAAAAAAAAAGCCACTATGTGCTGCCGACCCATATTGATTTGAATAAGGATTGACCCGAAGTCAAGGCCCAGCCAAGGAAGCAATTCGCTAGGTTCTTTTCCTAGAAATATTCTATGCCATGCTTCCTCATGAACATGGGTCCATTGCCACTTAGCGCCTTAGATAGTCAGTTCATTAAGAGAAGCCACAGCAGGAGCGATATTTGGTATGAACGAGCGGGAGTATTCAGCGCGACAACTGAATAGACGAATTTGTTTAGCATTTGTCGGTACCAGAGTTTTTACGCTTAACCTTTTTAGGGCTAGGACGCACTTGACCGTTCTGTACTAAATTTTTAGCATACTCAATTGACCGTTAAAAGAAAAGGCATTATTCTATGAGAATTGGAAATCTTGGTTAACGGAATGATATTAAGACTCTAAGCACAGATTAGTAAATAGTTACGGCTCTAGTGACAGAGCTTGGAGAGAAAACCTACGGTATTTACCACAGATATCAGAAAAATATGTACTGATAACGTCATCTATACAAACCTACGCTATACTACCTTTGTGGTCATTGTCTGAACTCAAGAGGTAATTTTATTTTTCTGGGTGTTTTTAAGTCATCTTCGGTATCAAGGTTACCTTATGCTATCTAATAAAAATAGATTTGAACCTACCAACACGTCTGAAGTAATAATCTTGTGAAATGTGACATTCAATTTCTACGTTAATTCTATTATCTAGAATCTAGACAGACTTAAGATGCTCGTAGAAACAACAGGAGACCTATGCCGCCAAGTAATTTTATTGACCATACGTTTTCGGTTTTCCGGCAAATTGTATGAGATTGACTCACGAATTAACAAGCGCTTAACCCCACTATCAAAGATTGTATTATTAATTACCTTACCTATCCTCACACGCATTGTGTTCAAGCTGGACTAGTTAAGAACAGAGTTCATATTATAGGTTATGTGCTTTTCGCGGCGATAGCAGGTACCAAATGTGTAAACGGCTTTTGATCAAAATGAATTAAATTCAAGTACTATAAGTTTGTTCGTATAACCGTTGCGTTGGCCGGGTTATTGTCGCATTGGGAACACAAGTTTCTTTCAACCGTACGTTTATCCGAATCTGTTGTAGTAGCTTTAAAACGTCACTCACGAGAGGTATGACCGGACTTACTACAAAAATTACAGTAAGAAGCGTTTCCACTATCAATGGAATATTTTAACAGTTTCGGTGGTGGTTGTGATCAATTCGCGTTTGAACGCTTACATAATATAGAAGAGGTAACATAACCTATCATCGCTGCTACTGCATCGCAATTTCGTAACCACTAAGCTGGCAGACTAGCTTATGGTGGCCTCACCGTGGACGCGGTAACTAGCCAGTTGTCAACCTATGTTAGCGCGGCCCTTCAGCAGTCTAGTTATTTTCATACGTATATCGTAGTCACTTGATAACATAGTTAGTTTGAAACAAACAAAAAAAAAACCATGATTACATCAATTGCAGTCGCCAACGCGACGTTACCGCCTAGGTCATATGAGGGTAGAAACACATCGGTACTTAATCATAATTTTCTTTTGTTGTTTCGACAGGCGATCACTCATACATTACTTCACTGTGATCATATTAAAATAAAATTCGGGTGGTACATTACCCCTTTGCTGTTGTAGCTGTGTGACGGTGCTGGTGGAGGACTTACTAGCACCAGGCTCTCGCACAGCCGCGGAACACGCCGGCGCGCCCGTAACCGCGTGCGGCGCGTTGGTAAACTGGTACACAATCTTCGTAGCAAAGATCCTGAAAAATAAATAGTCTCGCACAGTATTTTGTAGGTAGTGATCCCACTTCTGATGTCGGAGTAGACATGCGGCAGCTGTTTTTAAAAAGCGCAGGCCCGCTGACCTGGAGTAGGTCATCGGGTCTGCTTTATGCTTTATTACACTTATAGATGGATATCTAGTTAAATAACAGTGAAATAAATACTTAGGCGGTATTTATTTCCGAAACACAGTAATCAAAACAAGCAAATGGAACACCAATGAAATAAAATCAAATGAAATGAAAAATCTTTATTCATGTAAGTCACAATCTACATTTACTGCCAGATTCGCAACGCAATAGGTAGAGCTGGAGAAAAAAGAACCTGGCAATAAAACTCCGGCCACTCTTTTAATTTCCATTAGGTTATTACAACATAATTTTTAATCCAAATTAAAACCAACATAGAATCTACTCACAATGTTTTCTCTCCAAATTCCAGCAACAAAGTGAGCCCTCGGCCACAACCACTGTCTATTTATAAATCCCCGCCACTCAAATTGTTCTCACAAAACACGTGGCTTGATATTTAATGTTTTCTTTTTAAATCAAAGAAATGTGGTTCAATTTATTTTTGAGAAATAAAGTTATTAATTTAATTAGTCAAACAAACTGTTAAATTGAATGAAATCGTTAAAATACAAAGATTAATTCATTCTCAGTAAAATGAACATTGCCGGAACTATAGGAATAACAAAAATCCTGTTTTGATTAAAAACATTTTTAAATGTCGACAATATTCGTAATAATTGTCAATAAGAATTTAACAATAGTCTTTATTGTAGGTTCTTACGAACCTACATAGTCACATAACACTTAGGTAACCTAATTAGTTCAACACTACATCAAGTTATACAAATCAGTGTTAATAAATTCTACAACTATTTCTATTCGAACCTTATATCACAAAATAGTAAGGTATCAGTAAAGTTGCTCATTGTAATGGTTTTAATCTATTTATAATCAAATAGATTTTAATTAGTAATTCTCGGTGTGGCGACATATACATAAAGATTATGGATATATACATATATACATTTATACATACATACATAGGAGAAATGACGACATTAGCTATTAAAAGTGGTTGAGAGATAGTGTTCGCGGACTTTTTTCTTGAAACACGCTGCTGTATTAATATCTCTGATATCTGGTGGCAAGCAATTCCACAGCCTAACCGCATGTACCGCGAAGGAATAGGAATAGAAATCGGATTTGCGGCGTGGGAATTTAAGGATGGAGCGAAGGTGTGTCCTGCAGGGAGCTTCAGGAGAACGTGCATATGAGAATCGCTCCCTAAGGTAGGACGGGGACTTTGGGTTGTGCAGTATGTTAAAGAGGAGGCAAAGTATCCGAGTGTTCCTGTGAAGTCGGATTGGGAGCCACTTGAGTTTTTGGCGAAATTGAGAAACATGGTCATACTTCCTTAGGTTAAAAATAAAACGAATGCATAAATTCTGCAGCCTCTCAAGTTTGTCTAGCAGCTCCTCTGTGGCATCTAAGTAGCAGGCATCAGCGTAGTCTAATATGGGTTTAATAAGAGTCTGAGCAAGAGTGATCTATCTATCTTGGGGCTTTGATTTCAAACTCCGGTGGATGCATCGACGAGGTCAAGGGACGTACGGGCATCACGAGAACAGCGATGGACAAGATGCGGAAAATATGGTGGAATAAAAACATAACTAAAGCCACGAAGACCAGGCTCGTGAGGGCACTTATAATCCCCATATTACTATACGCAGCTGAAACGTGGACCTTGCGAGAAGTGGAAAGGAAGAAAATAGATGCTCTGGAAATGTGGTGCTGGAGAAGAATGCTTGGGGTTTCGTGGACAGAGTTTCGCACGAATGTATCAAAACTTCAAGAACTCGGTATCAGGCAGCGTCTGTTTTCGATAGTACAAACTCGCATCCTTACTTTCTTCGGTCATGTTTCCTGGCGTGGCAATCAGTCCATGGAACGCCTTGTCGTCCAGGGAAAGGTAGAAGGCACTAGACCGCGCGGAAGGTCACCCACCCGTTGGACTGACCAGATCAAGTCTGCCATTGGAGGTTCAGTTAACGAGTGCAGCAGGATTAAATATTCACGGACATTAAACACAACGCTATCTGAATAAATAATATTAATGCATAACGATCACGACCGATCTGTCAAGAGTTAACCGTATAAGAAGAGGCATCAATGAATAATCAATGGGACAGGACGCCAACTATGTTACATCTAAATTCTAACTTGGACTTAGTAAACACATCCACATCAATAAAGTACCTATTATATGACTCCAGCATTCGGTGAATTGGGCAGTGAAGACCCGAGTTACTTCGGCAAGAATATACTGCAAACAGGGTGCCACCGCGGGCGCTGCGAACATTAGCAGTTTGAAGTACCACGTAACAATTTTTTCTTGTGAGATCTATTGTATTGATTTTATTATGTAGGTACAACATCGTAGAGCACATTGGCCTCCAAGTAACGACGCCGGTGCTCCAGGCTGAGAAGACTATATTTCAGATAATAAATTCGAGTACGACAAGTAGCACTTAGATCTGTTACATCGAAAATACATAGCGCGGACAAACCTGCGCTGGACCTTCTCGATTTCATCCACATACTTCTGATAGAACGGGTTTCATATGGCGAGAGCATATTCCAACTGTGAGCGAATGCGCGATTTGTATAGGTAGAGGAAGTAGAAGGGTGTTTAAATTCGGTAGAGGATCTCATAATAAACCCGTACATCCGAAATGCATTGTTTACTATGTTTTGAACGCGTTCATTCAGAGAAAGCTTTTCATCAAAATGCACGCCTAGGTTTTTAATTAGAGAAACCCCATTTAAAGGCATACATTCAAAACTAATAAAACTAATAAACAACAAACATTATACAAATAAATATTAAATAGATACCTAAATACTTGTGGGTGTGTTGGTGTAGATAATATAGATGCAACCATTTATTTATATGACAATGAATATAGATGAGCTCAGAAGTTAATTGTTGGTAGTGAGATACCTAATAGGTTCTAGGTTCTAGGTATACTTGGGCTGGTTTCCGCAACTCGACGTCATTTAATGCGCCTATTTTGTGTGAGGGGTTGTGGTATGACTATTGCCATCCCAGTTCCTCCAGGAAGCCTAGCGGACTCTTCACGTTGCCGACGACTTCCTGGAGCGACCTTGGTGTGCCGAGGTGTGTAGCCCTGTATCTTGCCAGTTCCGGGCATTCCATAAGTATGTGACTGGCAGTTTTGTCAGTCTTCATGCAGGCTCTGCAAAGCGGGCTGTCTGTGACACCTAAATGAAATAGATGTTTGTTAAGTGGACAATGATCTGTAAGTTTACCTGTTATTATACTTTTCTTAGTCCTGTTTAGCTGTAGAATTTTGCGACAGAATCTGGTGTTGATTGTCGACAATGCCTCTCTCGCCTGTCTGCATGTATATATCCCATTCAGTTGGGACGGGTAATATAGGTTCAGGGCTCATTGCTGTCAGCGAAGAGCCTCTTCTTGCCAGCTCGTCCGCTTCGTCGTTACCTCGTGAGCCACTGTGTCTTTTTATAACATATAGTGAGATAGTATTTGCGGACTTTATTTTTAAACATCGCAGCCGTTTTAATGTTTCTAATGTTTGGGGGCAGAGATTTCCACAGCCTAACCGAATGTACAGTGAAGGAATAGGAATGGAAGTCAGATTTGTGGCGTGGGAATTCATGGAGGGAACGAAGGTGTGTCCTGCAAGGAGCATCAGAAGAACGTGCGAATGAGAACCGCTCCTTCAGGTAGGACGAGGATTTTGGGTTGTACAGTAGGGTGGGTGCACCAATGCCACACCATTTCAAACTTCAATCAGAAATATTAACCTCCTGTTAATTTTGCGCCACTTTTTTAAGATTGGTAGGCTTGCCTTATTACTACCAATCATATAATCACAGATAAAAGCGATACACGTGCCATCTTCGTCAGTGAAAACATATAATCTAGAAACACAATCGTTTAATTTGCTGCCGGCGGCCATTATAGTAAGCGACACGTACTGTGCTAAGTTTGAAACATCTTTTTGTGTCATTGTTTTTATCAATCATTGTTAACTATTTTCCAATTTACCGCGTAATTTGATACATTTAGCACTAATATTACGTTTTATTTAATTGAAAAATGCTAAAATACAGCTTTGATAGTCAATGGTTAACTATTGGAACACGAAATGAATGATTGTCCAGTAGCATACCATTTGGTCTGCAGCTGGTGATTTAACTTTTTGGTACATTTCCAGTTGCAGACCACTGGTTTATAACTAGTAAAAATTGTGCTATGAGTTAGGTTATTAGCCACCGAAAAGAATATTATTCAAGTTTAAGAAGAATGTGTCTTAAAAGCTATAGACGAGATACGCAAAGGTGCAGAAATTAGGGAAACATGTTGAAAACATTATATTCTCCACAAGACCGTAAATAATAAAAAAAATTGCAAAGACTGTTGTGCTAAGGGTCCTAATCTTAATGATTTAGCGCTTCTTTATATTTTATACCCTGTCCCTGTTTCCTGTTCCCGGGATAAATGCCAAAAGTATTTATCAACACTATAGTCTATCTCAGTGACAAATTTCGGCCCGGTCCGTCCAGCCAGAGCATGATTGAGTAACAAACATTCAAACAACCCCCCATTCCCAACCGACCACCTGAGTTATCCACCTGGTTGGTCAGTTAGGAATAAAAGTTCCTAACCACCCACCTCGTGCACGTGGTTGGTCAGTTAGGAATAAAAATTCCTAACCACCCACCTGTGACTATATAAAATAAATAATGTCCATAAAACAAATGAAGATCAACAAAACAAATGAAGATCGACAAAACAAATGAAGATCGACAAAACAAATGAAGATCGACAAAACAAATGAAGATCGACAAAACAAATGAAGATCGACAAAACAAATGAAGATCGACAAAACAAATGAAGATCAACAAAACAAATGAAGATCAACAAAACAAATGAAGATCGACAAAACAAATGAAGATCAACAAAACAAATGAAGATCAACAAAACAAATGAAGATCGACAAAACAAATGAAGATCGACAAAACAAATGAAGATCAACAAAACAAATGAAGATCAACAAAACAAATGAAGATCGACAAAACAAATGAAGATCAACAAAACAAATGAAGATCAGCAAAACAAATGAAGATCAGCAAAACAAATGAAGATCGACAAAACAAATGAAGATCAACAAAACAAATGAAGATCGACAAAACAAATGAAGATCAACAAAACAAATGAAGATCGACAAAACAAATGAAGATCGACAAAACAAATGAAGATCAGCAAAACAAATGAAGATCGACAAAACAAATGAAGATCGACAAAACGAATGAAGATCGACGAAACGAATGAAGATCGACAAAACAAATGAAGATCGACAAAACAAATGAAGATCGACAAAACAAATGAAGATCGACAAAACAAATGAAGATCGACAAAACAAATGAAGATCGACAAAACAAATGAAGATCGACAAAACAAATGTAGATCAGCAAAACAAATGAAGATCAACAAAACAAATGAAGATCAACAAAACAAATGAAGATCGACAAAACAAATGAAGATCGACAAAACAAATGAAGATCAGCAAAACAAATGAAGATCAGCAAAACAAATGAAGATCGACAAAACAAATGAAGATCGACAAAACAAATGAAGATCGACAAAACAAATGAAGATCGACAAAACAAATGAAGATCAACAAAACAAATGAAGATCGACAAAACAAATGACGGTCGGATATACAAATTACGATCGAAAAATCCATAGATTTAGAATTTTTCGCTAAAAACAAATGCGAAAGGGAAAAGCAAAAAGAAGGACTCGAAGCTCTCACCCGAGATTCTTGAACTAATGAGGATCAGACGGGAAATTCCACCTACGAGGTCGTCCGAACAGAGGGACCTAAACTGTAGAATCCGAAAGTTGAACGTTCAAGATCAATCCTATAGCACTGCGCAGAGGTGTAAAACAGGACGATGTAATGTCCCCGAAACTCTTCACCAATGCGCTTGAGGACGTCTTTAAGTCGCTGAACTGAGATGGATGGGGCGTGAATATAAACGGTGAACGCATCTCACACCTTCGGTTTGCTGACGACATCGTCATAATTGAGGAAATGCTGGAACAGTTGAGCGGGATGCTGCACAGTCTAAGTAGAGAGTCTCGACGTGTTGGTCTCGGTATGAACTTGGAGTAAACCAAGGTCATGTTCAATGAAAATGTCATGCCGGGACCAATCTACGTTGAAGGATCGAGGCTTGAGATTGTCCAGGAATATACCTACCTTGGGCAAGAAATCATACATAAAGGAAATAGCGAGAAGGATCCGCTTGGGCTGGGCAGCGTTCAGCAAACTGCGTCGGGTTTTCGATTCGCCTATTCTGCAATGCCTGAAGACAAGAGTCTATAACCAGTGCGTTCTACCAGTTATGACCTACGGTGCCGAGACGTGGACACTCACAGAGAAGCTAGTCCGAGCCCTTAATGTTGCCCAGCGAGCAATGGAACGAGCTATGCTTGGGGTGTCTCTGAGGGATAAAATCCGGAACGATGTTATCTGTCAGAGAACCAGAGTGGTCGACATAGCTCGCAGAGTATGCAGTTTGAAGTGGCAGTGGGCTGCTCATATCTGTAGGAGAACCTATGGTAGGTGGAGAAAACGAGTTCTGGAGTGGAGACCGCGACTTGGTACGCGTGGTGTAGTACGACCCGCCGCCAGATGGACCGAAGACCTGAAAAAGGTCGCAGGTTTTGGCTGGATGCGGTGCGGAAGGCGCAGGACCGTGTGTTGGCGTGATTTGGGAGAGGCCTACGTCCAGCAGTGGACTGATTAATGCTGATTTGATTGATTGATATTTTTCTTTGTTTGTTTAGTAGTATGTCTTATAATTTTGGTAGAGTGGTCATTTTGAGAAATGCAGTAGTCATATTAAAAAGTGGACGTTTTGATGAAGTGGATATTGTGTGAAAAGCAGTAGTCATTTTGACAAAGTGGACTTTATGTACTGAAGCCCTAATAATAGTAGATTATTAAATGACCTAATGATCCAATACATTGCACTCCAATACACATTTAAATAGATTACATTATATTCTGCTAACCAAACTACTTAGAGCAAATACATAAGTATTTATGATTTAAATGTTTCTTTCAAATTCCATTACTGTCTTTTGTTTTTGAGACGTCAAACCGTGTATTGGAATTTATTCGGCTTCCATCGTATTCTATAAATATAAATAATGAATAACAGTGACTTACTGTATATTAAAAGAAATGGTGGCATTATATTGTTATATGAGGGACACCAATATTACAAACAAAAATGTTACAAAAACTCTTCACAATTCTGGGTCTGTTCTAAAAGGAGAAAAGAAAAATGTAGTGGAAGCATCACAATAGCGGTAAATATACTAGAGCAATTAAATTTCTCTCTGTACGCTTACCCTGCACTATCAGAGAATCTATCTAATACATATAAATAAAATTGGAGTGTCTCTTTAAAATGAAAAATAAAATCTATACTTATAATAAAAATGTTGAGGGTCGAGAGTCTGTACGTCGAAGATATTTTGAAAATTTTAATTGTAGTGCGTTCTCTAATCGATACTGAAGCCGAAAATGTAATTTTAATTTTTCATGTCTGTCTGTTTGTGTAACCCGAATAAGTATCACGCCGAAACTACTGAATCGATTTAAATGAAACTTGGTACAATCTGAGCTTATAATCCGAGGAAGGTTCTAGGATACTTTAGATCCCGATATTTTGAGTCGTTCCTTTAGGCGAGGGGATGAAAGATAAAATGGGTTTTCAGCTGTAAATTCTCACCGCGTGGTCCAATTTCAAATATTTTGGTTTAAGCAAGGAAATACTTTAAGCATTCTTCTACACGTGTTTCAATATTGAGGGTTTTGAAGTTCAAAAATTAGAGACATCAACTTTTGCTAAATCTAGAATTCAAGGGTTCCTTTGGATGTGAGGGTAAATCTAAACTGGCGTGTTAGCTTAATCATAAAAGAGCTTAATGATTATGGCTATTGTAAGAATATACACAAGTAAAATTACATAAGTATCAGGTTAATCAGGTTAATTACTTAAAAATGTGTTTTACAGGACGATGAAATTAACAAAAGACATGTACATTCATGCCAATCTGATTTCACTAAAAATGAGTTGGACTGGGAATTGCATTTAAGTGCTGAAAAAAGTAAGCATTGCAACGAAGTACCAATTCCTAGAATTTACAAGAACACTACTGCAAAAATGAAGAATAGAGGTATGAACTTAATTTGTAAGCTACCTCAATTTCGTAGTATAAAATCAAGATTATATTACAACAGAAACAAAAAGGCAGGTGTCAGTAAAATTAATCACGACGTCTAGAGAAAGTGGAAGCACCTACGAAATTTTTATTTTTTTTACTGGCTAATTATTGTTACGACGGAGAACGTATTTTAATTTTTGCGTCCGATGAAGCAAAACTGCGCTTAGAAACTGTCACTGATTATTTTTCTGATGGCACGTTTAAAAGTTGTCCGAAACCTTTTAAACAGGTATACGTTATTAGTGGCGATTTAGGGAGCACGATAAGTTTTACGAACATAGTGCCACTTGTGTATGCACTACTGCCAAATAAAAAAGAAAGAACGTATAAAATTATGTTTGAATTAATTAAATCGAGAGTAACGGCTTGGCGACCACGGAATTTTAAAACAGACTTCGAAGAGTCAGCCATGAATGCAATTCGCTCCATTTTCCCAAACACAGAAATAAGAGGCTGCTATTACCATTTTCGCAATAGCTTGTGGAGAAAAGCTAATGATTTGATGGGACTTAACAAAAAGAAGAGGAAAAAGGGGGCAACAAGAGACAAATTCATGAAAAGAACTGTGTCCCTATGTTGTGTCCTTCCGCTCCTACCATATGATAAGATAATCGAAGGCTGGGAATATATTAAACAAGAATCAGCAGCACATGACACAGAAAAGTTCCTAGATTATATTGCAATGTATTGGTTGAAAAATGAAGGTTTCATTAGAATCTGGTCGGTGTTTTCAGAGCAGCATCGTACAACTAATGCATTGGAGAGCTGGAATTCAACTCTAAATAAGGCAATTTCAAAAACCGTAAACATTTTAACTCTGCTCAAAGTATTAAAAACTGATGCAGATTTCTATACTGTTCGAAGTATACAAATTGATAACAACTGTTCACCTAATAAGCGTGACAAAATTTTTATAGACAATGACGAATTTATTCAAAGATGTCAAATTGACCTGATAAGTGGTGAAATTACCGTGGGGCATTTTTTAGAAAAACTAAAATAGCTTTTTTAATACAGTTGCTCAAAAAGTAGCGTATTACAGGGACGTATAGCGTTCGGAATGTGGGCTATTACACACTCGTGCTTTTTCTTTACCATTCCCGCACTCGTGCGTTTTCTTTCCCAAATGTCAAAATAATGTCTGTGATTTATCCAAATATTTCTAAAAAAAGATACAAACTCGTTTCAATATCAGATTAAAAGTAATTTTAATTAAAATTTAAGCATATATTAATATAAGTATCGGCCAAATTAATTTTTACTATAAAAAAAGTTGGCTGTATGAAGTGCACAGCTATAGTCTCTGCTTAGGAAGGTATAATATTATTTTACGGTTGGCGCCATTTTGGATATTCAGGTTTATTGTGTTTTTATTATTTTATTAAATTGCTTAATTTTTTCGCAACTGTATTAAAAATTGTTGTTAAATAAATAAGAAATAGTTTTAAAATAGTTTGACAAATAGTTTATTTTTCATCTGTGTATACTACGACAATTAGTTTTTTTTTTAAATATGCTGCAATAATTGTTGACAAGATCAAAAATTATTGCAGCATATTTTGTAATCTAGATGCGATTACCATTCAAAAAAATATGTGCTAGCAATTCTCGACCTTAATGACACTTATCGAAAAATGTGCTTTTATGCGTTTATAGACACCACTGATCACGAATAAAATAAATAGATATTATGCATGCTCATAAGGTTGAAATTTGCTTGGACCCATTTTTTGTAATCTAGATGCGATAAGCATTCAATAAACTAGGTGCAAGCAAAAAAAATATGGCTGCAAGTAATTTGACCTTTCAACTAGCTTATAGACTTTTGTTTTATTGATCTGCAAGTGTTTTTTTAGCAAAAAATTCTAAATCTATGGATTTTTCGATCGTAATTTGTATATCCGACCGTCATTTGTTTTGTCGATCTTCATTTGTTTTGTCGATCTTCATTTGTTTTGTCGATCTTCATTCGTTTTGTCGATCTTCATTCGTTTTGTCGATCTTCATTTGTTTTGTCGATCTTCATTTGTTTTGTCGATCTTCATTTGTTTTGCTGATCTTCATTTGTTTTGTTGATCTTCATTTGTTTTGTCGATCTTCATTTGTTCTGTTGATCTTCATTTGTTTTGTTGATCTTCATTTGTTTTGTTGATCTTCATTTGTTTTGTTGATCTTCATTTGTTTTGTCGATCTTCATTTGTTTTGTCGATCTTCATTTGTTTTGTCGATCTTCATTTGTTTTGTCGATCTTCATTTGTATATCTCATTTGTTTTGTCGATCTTCATTTGTTTTGCTGATCTTCATTTGTTTTGTTGATCTTCATTTGTTTTGTTGATCTTCATTTGTTTTGTTGATCTTCATTTGTTTTGTCGATCTTTATTTGTTTTGTCGATCTTCATTTGTTTTGTTGATCTTCATTTGTTTTATGGACATTATTTATTTTATACAGTCACAGGTGGGTGGTTAGGAATTTTTATTCCTTACTGACCAACCACGTGCACGAGGTGGGTGGTTAGGAACTTTTATTCCTAACTGACCAACCAGGTGGATAACTCAGGTGGTCGGTTGGGAATGGGGGCAAACAACCCCCCCCCCCCGTCACAAACTTTCACATTTCTTATATACCAGCGGACGTCACGCAGATTAACCCAAGTAGCTCCCGTTCCCGTGGGAATATGGGAATAAAATATAGCTTTTGTTACTCAGGGTGAATGTAGCTTTACAATGGTGAAAGAATTTGTGAAATCGGCACTGTAGTTTTTGAGTTTATTCATTACAAACATACCCACACACAAAAATACAATTTTTTTCTCCTTTAAAATATTTGTGTAGATGTAGGAAATAGGATTTTAACTGATGGTATAATAGCAGTTGTTCCAGAGATATGTATATTTTAATACCAAATTTAGAATTGATTTAGAACTTTAATACTGATGATAATTTGAGTCGTTAAATATCAAAAAGCCGCATGTCCATTCTAAGTGATTTTTGGGAATCATGGCACATTCATTATCTCGTAAAATAAGCAAGTAATATATTTCTTATTTATAATAGCCTTACGACATACTCAGTTAAAACGTTATTAAAGCAAAACAACTATGTTTAAATAGTTAATTAAGTCACAAAATAGGAATTAAGTTTGGACATATAGGAGTTTGATATTTACCAGCGAAACTTACCGTCGTTTGACAAATATAACCTTGGAGTTGCCGGACTTTGAAATGTCAGTTATGGACTTGCGACACAAAACTTATTGGAAATGGCGGCCATCTTAGACTCATGCACCATTCTGATTGGTCAATATGGACATGCGCGACTTTGATATGTCACAGTCATGGGACGTACAGAAGTTTGAAAAAAATCAAAGAATTTGACCCGTATTTTGTAAGAGATATGACTGACTTACCCTAAGTTGAAAGAGATGAAATGAATATTTTTTAATTTTTGAATTTGGCGCCATTCATAGGTCAGTTTGGGATGTGGATGGACTTACGCGAGTTTGATATTTAATGACCCATTTCATTTTTATTCTATTTTATTGAAAGAAGTTAAAATAAGTAAAATAATAGTTGTGTCAGAGATATAAATCTTAACAATAGGCTTGGTAGTAACTAAATGCCTACTTCCTAAAATTTATAAAATTATGCCAAAAATTTAATAAGGATTAAAAGTAAAACCTATTATTGGTTTAGAACCTTAACATTTTTTTTTACATTTATTTTTGAATAAAAAAAAATTATAAAAAAAAACTTCGTAGCTGCTAAGTAAATTGAACTAAGCGACATGATTCTATGGTAAATAAAGAGTATGTTCCTTGTTTTCTGCAATAATTGTCGCAATAACAAAGACACATCATGTAAATTTGTGTCAAATTCTCGCTTAATCAGTTTGCCACTGGTGCATCCACCCTATATTGAATAGGAGACAGTTAGAGTCAGAGTTAGCATGCAGTCTATCAGTGTAAGTGGGTTTCCTGTACACGGAGTACTAAATACCAATACTTCAGTTTCTCCGTGATCATGGCGCTTGCAACAGCGCCGAAATATCGGAAATACTCAATAATACATGGTAAATATCCTGTTAACTCTAATAACAATGTTCAAGTAGTCGAGAGTTGCATCTTGTGGAATCAACGACGTTCCTAGGGTCAAAGATTGATGCTAGTTTACATTGAGGTTCACAGATTGTCAAACTAGCTAGTAGATTAAGTTCAGCAGCATTTGCTGTGCAAAAAATAAGGCACTTGACTGATGTAGATACGGCTAGACTAGTTAATTTCAGTTACTTTCACAGTATAATGTCTTACGGTATTCTACTATGGGGCAATACTACAGACATAAAAATACCATTTTTATTTTACAAAAACGAGCCATAAGAGCTATACATAGATTAGAGCCAAAGGTCTCTGGCGCGAAAAATTGAAAGAGCTTAATATTCTTACTGTAACATCACTATACATTTTTGAAAATATTATGTATGTATGTACAAAGAAATTTACATAGCTTCGCTAAGTATAAGTGATAGACACAACGTCAACACTAGTTATAAAAATAACCTAGCTGCTTATCATAGCAGATTGCATAAAAGCACTATCTTTCAGGATAACTGTATACGCTTTTATAACAGGTTACCTTACGAAATTTAAAAGTATGTCCTTTAGGTTTCAGATTCATTAAAATTGTAAATAGAGCACTAAAAAGAATAAGCCGCTGAGTTTCTTGCCAGTTCTTCTCAGGTGGGTCGCGTTGTGAACTGGTGGTACTTCTTTGGTTTGCATACGGTTACACCTTTTATCTCCGAAGGGGTAGGTAGAGGCATATTATAATTATGTCCACATTTCACCTTTAGATAATTATTGTCCCACGTAATAGGCGGTGAGCCGTATTGTCGCTTTGAATTGGCAGGTTGTGACTGCCCGCTGTTGATTTTTTCAAGATTCCCATAAAGGCCTTATCTTGAGTTAACGACCGCCATTTTACTTACAACCGGGACCAACGTGCTTATGGGTGAATTTCTCAAACGTAAAAATGAGGCGGCGCCACTAAAAATCATACCTTAAAATAAAATTAGGTATATCTAGTAAACTGACGGTGTGTTGATTGGGATGTGATTTTTCTTTATAAAACAGGTTGTGTACGAGCCACCAAACTTATATTTTATATAGAAATCCTTTTTTTAATAATTATTAAAATAATATCTTATAACTTAATGTGTATGACTTTATTAAGGTAATTAATTGCTTTCTTACACAAAAAAAAGATTTATCGTATCTGAACTTTAATTCTGTATTAGCTTTTCCACCTCTTGACTATTTAA
Source organism: Miltochrista miniata (assembly GCA_933228765.1). Lineage (NCBI taxonomy): Eukaryota > Metazoa > Arthropoda > Insecta > Lepidoptera > Erebidae > Miltochrista > Miltochrista miniata. The sequence continues at coordinate 16,721,549 of OW121773.1, read as the reverse complement.
TTCGAGTATTTAGTGCTATATTTGATCTTATAAAAAACGTTTAAAGTCCGTCCGCGATAAGTTTCAAATTTTGGTGTCAATAATAAAATCATTCCGTGAATCGTACTGAAAATAGGTACCGGGACGTTACTACCATCGTTCGAATCATTTATTTGTGTGCTGTCACGTACCAGTGCCAGTCTCGTGCCAGCTTGCTTCGACTTCCCGCTAAAAACGTAAGTAATACTCTCGTAAGCCCTCGGACACCATTTCTGTAATTTTCGTGTAGATAATTTAAAACGTTTTAAGCTCGTTATTTGTTTAAATACATTATGTATAGTATAGCGTGTTCGTAGGGAGAGACAGAAGTTGTATGCACACTTTTATTTACTGATAATTACTGACTATTTACAGATCACTATTAATTATATTACGCACTACATTATGACGTACTAAGTTAGCGGCATAGCCGCCACAGAGATGCTACATAGCTACAGCGTTCCTAGGTAGTTGGATACAGACGGATGAATGGATTGATTAATCTAGAATACTAAAGATTATAATCATCAAACTGAGGAGTAGTGCGGGGGGTGATTGTCATCCTGTGGCACGTACATGAAGATGCGATTATTGCTAAATTGACAAATTCAAATATTTAGATAAAGAATTATTATGTTATGGCGCAGGACGTGGCTTGCGTAATGATATAAGAATTTCCTACTATCAGTCACGTCCATGCAGTCGCCATATATAGCGTATTTGTTTAAAATAATAGTAATGTAATTATAAAATTCTGAATAGTATTTTGTCAAATCAACTTATTTGACACAATTCTAATTTTGGTGATTTTGGTGGTGTTTGACTAATCACCAAAATTAGATTTATAGTTTCTGGGGTAATTTTAGCAATTCTATGTTTATTTTCATTAAATTAATGTGGGTAAAGAATTTATGCTCGAAACAGGATTCGAACCTATGTCTACCGGAATACTGTTCCGGTGCATCTACCGCTGCAAAACGTTAACTTTTGACTCCACAGTACGCATTAAGAGTAACGCCATCCTCACATGACGGTGTCATTCGACGCCATCTAGAGAGCACCTTTATTTCATTACGAACTAATAAAAATATATTATTAACAATGTGAGATACTCTTAGTTCGTGCTCTGAGAATATTTTTTTCCACATTAATTGAATGAAAATTATACTACGTGTGAGCTTTTAAGTATATTAGTAGTATTCCTTCCATTCCAGCATGCCGAAGAAAACATCAAAATTAACTCAAGCCGAGAAAAGAGAAAAGAAAAACATTAAGAAAGATCCAGAGAAACTAGAGGAATTACGAAGAAAAGAAAGAGAAAGAAAGCAGAAGGAAAAATCGTAGCTTTGAGTGAAATGCCACCACGTGCTCGCAGAGCTCATCAAAAACGAAATCGGATTACTTTTAAAACATACTACGAAAGGAAAAAAAGGACACAACTAACAAGCATTCAGCCGCAAAGACCTGATACCAACTGCACGCGCAGGAGATGAAGCGGTGATTATGGCACTACTCATCAGCAGACTGGGACGGTCTCCGCGACTACTTTGTGTCTATCCCGTGGAGTCACCGCTGCTTTGCAGGTGAGGCTTCATCGGAGAGCGCATCTGCGGTAGCTAGTGGGATCAGTTTAGGTATGGAATACTACATTCCATACACTGATGTCGCCAGCATCCGCAAAGCTCGTCCCTGGTTCGGGCGTGAATGCGCCGAGGATGTTCAGAAAAAACAGACGGCGTTTCGCGCTTGGGTCAGGGCTCGGGCAATGCGGGACCCGAACGTGGCTCACCTCAAGGCAGCGTATAACAGAGCCACTAAAGCCAGCAAAAGCGCCTTGAAGAGAGGATCACGGCTGGGTTGGGAGCTATCCTCGCACCCCACGGGAAGCTGTGGCTACTGCCAGCTGCCGAAAGCTGTGCATTCTCTGCACTTCTGCCAACCCTCGCTGCCACTGCTGCGTTGCCCCGATGGATCACTGGCTCACAAGACCCAAGACAAAGCCGACCTGCTAGTTAACCTCTTTGCGGCCAATTCCCGGGTCGACGACTGTGGCATGCAGCCCCCCACCATCATCGATTGTGGTTACACAATGCCAGAAATTGTCATCCGGCAGTGTGATGTGCGGGCGGTGTTGAGGTCACTCGACAGTGGTCCTGACGGCATTCCGGCGGTGGTGCTGAAAAAATGTGCGGCCGAATTGGCTCCAGCATTAACTCTTCAGGGGAAGTGCCGGAGGCTTGGAGGGTGGCGAACGTACAACTCATCCCCAAGAAAGGGGATCGGTCGGACCCTGCCAACTATCGCCCCATAGCCGTCACCTCGATCATTTATAAAATATTTGAACTGATCATCAACAAACGGCTCATGCGCTACCTCGAGGATCACTCGCTACTCAATGATCGACAATATGGCTTTAGGCCAAAACGATCTACGGGTGACCTCCTGGCACACGTGACGCATGTTTGGGGTGTGGCTATGGAGAGGCACGGTGAGTCGTTGGCTATAAGCCTCGATATTGCTAAAGCCTTCGATAGAGTATGGCATGCGTCGCTTCTTCCCAAGCTTCTGGCATATGGATTACCGTCCCAATTGTGCAGCTGGATGGCCAGTTTACTGCACGGACGACGGATACGGGTCTTCTGTAATGGTCAGGCTTCCTGTTATATGCAGGTAAATGCCGGCGTACCACAGGGGTCTGTGTTGTCCCCAACCATCTTTCTTCTGCATATCAATGACATGCTGTCCCTCGGGAGGATACATTGTTATGCAGACGATAGCACTCTGCACGGAAGTTACTCGTCCCGTCCAGTGGCCTCGAGGACTGACGTTGAAGAAAGGAGATGGCACCTTGTGGCTGATTTCGACGGGGACCTGGACCGCATTTCACAATGGGGATCCTCGAACCTGGTTGAGTTCAATGCCCGTAAAACACAGGCGTGTGCGTTTACAGCTAAAAAATCCCCTTTCCTACCCTTACTCTCTCTTCAGAATACGATGATTCCACTTGGAGATAATCTGGACATCCTTGGCATAGACGTCCGGCCCGAGCTCAATCACAGATACTATATTGAGCGATGTATTGGGCTAGCCTCGAGAAAACTAGGAGTCCTAAACAAGGTGAAGCAGTTCTTTACGCCAAGCCAGAGGTGTCTGCTGTACAAGACGCAGATACGTCCTTGCGTCGAATACTGCTCTCACCTTTGGGACGACTCCGCGAGGTACTTGCTTGACGCGCTGGACTCTATGCAGCGGCGAGCTATTCGCATTATCAACTGCCCTGAGATAACGGAAAGTCTGGACCCATTGGCGCAGCGAAGAACTGCTTTGCTGCTTTCTACCGTATCAGTCTATCACGGTGAGTGTTCTGAAGAACTCTTCAACCTAATCACACCCTCTCCATTCCGATCCCGAACAACGCGTGCTGGACAGAGGTGCCACTCTCACACAGTGGAGAGAATCTTTGCTAGAACTCAACGATTCAAAAGATCGTTTCTCTATCAACCCTAAAAATCCAAGTTGAGAGCCGTTTTCTATAGCCTTACATACTGGGACGGTGGCCCCCAATCGCTAGATGTCGCTGTGGCTTTCTATCAGGCGGCGGCGGCATCATTTTGGCAAGCTAAATATAAAAAAAATTACATATAATGTGTCATTAAATAAAAAAATCTTATGTTAAAAGGAATTCTTATTGTATACTAATTTTGGTAACTAAATCAATTTTGTGTTCTAGTTTTGGTGTTAAAATACCAATTTTGGTGTATTGACAATTTAGGTGTCGATAATATTTATGTGATTTTAGGGTTTAATTAGACTTTTCTAGCTTTCATGCAACTATTATACGTATTTCTTTCTAATTATAGAATAAAATTATCTACATACAGAGTAACAAAAAAAAACACCAAAATTAGGCAAAATTTCATAGATGTTGAAATTCACCCTTATAAGCAAATAAATCTATTCTATTCTATTCTAAAAAAACGTCAAAACGTGCTTTTTGAAGCACGGTGAACTTACGGTTTTTTATTATTCATAAAAAATATCTTTTTTATCTTAAAAACTACGTTATTATTTTGTTCTTATTCAATAAACTTTCCATCGATAGGAATTCCATCGATAGTTCTGTTGAACAAGCGGGAATAGTTGAAAGATAAGTCGCGTTTAAAAGCATAGTCTTATGAGTCACAGAACAAACGAGACTAAAATTACCTGTAGTTCTGCCAATAGAACAGGTGATGGGAATAGTTTACATAAGTCAGATAAGAAGCATAGTACATAAATACATCTCATAACTAATGATAATAAAATTACCAGACTAGTTTTGCCAACAGAACTAGTCAACAGAACAGGTCTTCCACCTGTTCTGTTGACTTTTTCACGCGGACAAAGTCGCGGGCAACAGGAAGGTATAATAAATTTATAAAGAACATTGAGCAAGCAGGGCCTACGACCTTTGTAAAACCGGAATCATTATTAGGCCGAGAAATTACATCCATCATTAACCCTTTAATTTCCTTAAAACAGTTCAGTTATCTATTAAAACAAAGTTTATAGCCTCAGTATCAAATAAATTATTTAATTTTACTAAAAGATATGCATCTGGGTCTGTCTGCATACAATTTGGTATCATATTAAACGTTTTTTTTTTCGAGAAAATTATCTATGTTACTCTTAAGATTCAAAGCCATCATTATTTCCAAATCCTATGACCTTATTTTAACGTGAGGAAAATCCTATAGTGATGCTATGCCGGACTCCTACCGACTAAAAACCACACGCATACTACACAACAGCCCTAGGAAGGATGTACGACTACCACTGCGGGGGCCACACCTAGGGGGGCGGGCGGTGGGATCGGGTACTATCCCGCATCTTTGGGAGGTTGTTCGGGCAAAAACACGTCTGAAAGAGATTCACGGCCATGATTCACAGAAAGAGGCAGCAGAGTCCCACTTACTCCCACTGGAGACCATGGCTCGCACCATGATCTCCTGCGAGAGAATGTCCACTTTCAGCCCTGCCGTGAGGACCAGGCGCTGTTGCGCCCACCTCGCGCACTCCACAAATGTGTGGAGCGCTGTGTCCTCTCTATGCGCTCCTAGCAGCGCTGGCACTCACCCTTGGTTTCTCGGTGTATTTGCCACAGATCCTTACCGAAGTTTTTGTGCCCGGTATGTATCTGTGATAACCGGTAAAAAAGAGCGCCATGACTCCTCTTCAATTGCTTGTCCATGACCGGTCTGACCGCCCCAATTGTGGCAATTGCCCCCCTTTGGTTGCTCAAGTCACATCTTCGAGGTCTCTATGGTTTGCTGGTGGAGCTGGGACCGCCGAGCCTCAATTTATCGAGACACTGGCCTAAGGCACCGCTCCAGCGCCTCCTTGCGTCATTGAAACAGTGACGCAAGGGTCCTCGCTTCCAGGTCCCATGGAAGGGTCCCGGCTAGGATCCTATGACCCTACGTCTTAGACCTAGCGATGACAAACAAAAAAAAAACTTTAATCTTTCAAATATTAGTAGTTGTAGCCCACGGCTGCAATATAATAGGTATAAATGATCGGATTTTTAACATAGTTGCTCATTACAGTGATAGTCACCATGCGGTCTTTGGTATTTTGCTTTACTATTTTAAGTTATGTTGGTAAGTCGCTTCTGTTTATGTTTATAAGTCAGGAAACCGTTTTCAGTAGTCACGTCCTACAATTGAGACGCCAACATAAATTCCTCAATATCTTTGTTCAAATTCTTAACACTGCCAGTTAATTTTTGATTTTTTGATAGTCTTTATTGCATAAAAATAACTAAGTACATAGCATGTAACATCTCCAGGGTAAGTTTGATTCTAGAGGTTAACAAACTGAATAGAACACATTTACTTAAAGCTACAAGGCTGTATAAGAATTTAAAGACAAAAATATTTATAGGTCGATAATATCATAAACATAAAATTAATTATTACGTTTATTAACCCTCTCGGCTAAACCTGTTCCGCAGATATCTTCATTCTATTTCAATTTAGTATCTGAATCTGATGTTAAGAAATCTCTTTTGTCTGTTTCTTCTACTGCCACCGGCAACGACAATATAATGCTCAAGAATGATCCTACCCATACTTCCTGCTATAATCCCGGTTTAAACACACGTCTTCAATAATTCGCTTTCCTCTGGCTCCTTTCCAGATTTCTGGAAGCAGGCGTTTGTTATCCCTTTGCCAAAAACTTCGAAACCATCTTTGTTTACTGACATTTTTCCGATTTCCATTCTCCCGTACCTTTCAAAAGTTCTTGAGCATATTGTACAAAGGCAGCTTTCCTTCTTCCTTTCCACCAACAATTTACTTAGCTCAACCTAATCGGCATTCCGAGAGGGATATAGCACAGTTACAGCCCTTATCAACGTGACTTAAATTATTCCTTGGGCGATGGAAAGGAAAGAAGTCACTCTATTAACACTACTGGACTTCAGTAGAACTTTCAATGCAGTCAACTTCGATAAAATTATATGTTGCTGTACGCTGAAGTGTATCAATACTTCTACTTCTTCTATATCTTGGTTCAGTTCTTATCTTCGGGGGCTAGGTTCTAGGTTCTAGGTTTACACGGGCTGGTTTCCGCAACTCGACGTCTTTGATTGCGCCTATTTTGCGTGGGGGGATGTGGTACGGCTATTGCCATCCCAGTTCCTCCAAGAAGTCTAGCAGACTCTTCACGTTGCCGACGACGTCCTGGAGCGACCTCGGTGTCCCGAGGTGTTTAGCCCTGTATCTTGCCAGTTCTGGGCGTTCCATAAGGACGTGACTGGGTGTTTCGTCCGTCTCCATGCAGGCTCTGCAAATGGGGCTGTCTGTGACACCTAAATTAAAAAGATGTTTGTTGAGTGGACTGTGACCTGTAACTATACCTGTTACTATACTTATCTTGGTCCTGTTTAGATGCAGGAATTTGCGAGAGAATCTGGTGTCGATTGTCGGCAGTGCCTCTCTCGCCTGTCTGCATGTATCGAGGCCGGTCCAGTACTCCTGGTGTTGGCTCCTTGTGTGCTGTTTCAGCCGATTACGTACCCATCCAGATGGGAGGGGCAGGATAGGTTCAGGGCCCATTGCTGTCAGCGAAGAGCCTCTTCTTGCCAGCTCATCCGCTGCGTCGTTACCTCGTGAGCCACTGTGTCCTTTTATCCATTGTAGGGTAACATTATTCTTTTCGCATATATCCATGAGGCCCATGTGACACTCCATGATAAGGCCAGATGTTATTGTATGGCTCTGTAACGCCTGCAGAACCGATCTGCTATCAGTTAGTATTCGTATATACTGATTCTGTACGGTTCTAGCCTTGATGGCCTCAGTTGCCTTAATAATGCCCATATCTTCGGGGGCGCTCTCAGTGCGTTCATTTGGAGCAAAAGTCTTCGGACTGGTGCCAACTCGTTGCAGGCGTACCTCAGGGTGGTGTTCTCTCTCCTCTTTTATTCTATATCTTTATTGATTCAGTTACAAGTTTAGTTTCCTGTAACTTCCATCTCTACGCAGACGACTTACAGCTATATCACCATTTCAGTGCGTGTGCGGCCTTGTCCGGTGTAGCAAGCATGAATCAGAATTTGGCTTGCATTAGCAATTGGGCAAAGTCGGTCGGTTTTCTCGTTAACCCTAAAAAGTTACAGGCCATTTTAATAGGTAGCAAGTATAATATGAAGGGTAAACTTGATTTGGTAGCGCTGCCGCCTGTGCTTTTGGATGGATATCACATTCCCTACGCCAACAAGGTTAAAAATTTGGAAGTCGTAATAGATGAAAATCTATCCTGGAGTGCTCATGTCAACGAAGTCAGCAAGAAGGTACACTTCACCTTCCACTCTCTGAAATGCCTTCAGACTTTCTGCCCCTGAAGATTAGGATCACTCTTGCTCAGACTCTTATTAAGCCCATATCAGACTACACTGATGCCTGCTACTTAGATGCCACAGAGGAGCTGCTAGACAAACTTGAGAGGCTGCAGAATATATGCATTCGTTTTATTTTTAACCTAAGGAAGTATAAAATATATTGTTGAACATTCTCACACTCATAGGAACACTAGGATACTTTGCCTCCTCTTTAACATACTGCACAACCCAAAGTCCCCGTCCTACCTTAGGGAGCGATTCTCATATGCATGTTCTCCTGAAGCTCCCTGCAGGGACACACCTTCGCTCCATCCTTAAAACCCCACGCCACAAATTCGATTTCTATTCCGATTCCTTCACGGTACATGCGGTTAGGTTGTGGAATTGCTTGCCACCAAATATCAGAGATATTAATACGGGAGCGTCTTTCAAGAAAAATCTCCGCGAACACTATCTCTCAATCACTTTTAATAGCTAATGTCGTCATTTTTCCTATGTATGTATGTATGCATATATGTATATATATCCATAATCTTTATGTATATATTTAAAACTAATGAGAATAAGTATTTATATATTTATATTTGTGTATATGTGTATATGATGTATGTGTGTTTGGAATATTTATTTTTAAAGTAGGTATATATAATCGCTTGTTTTTATCTAGATCTTTTTTTTTCACACACTTCTACCTCTTTCAACTATATTGTTGTCATGCTCTCCTCTCGCCGGCCTGCTGGAAGAGATTTCTTGTAGAAATAAGCAGTGCCATTGTACTCTTTCCTCCTAACTACATCTTTGTAAAATATATGTGTGTACATAGAGTGTAAAATAAAAATAAATAATTAAAAAATAAAAATTGTGAAAGTACATAATATTCTAGCTTTAGTATAGCATTACATTTGTTGCATACCTACTTAACTTACCTACTACTAAATGTAACAATTTTATTATCTATACTTTTAATAATTCTGTAGAAGTGAAAATTCTGTACATTTAAGATATCAAAAAAATAAATAGCAGGGGGTGTTACTAGACCGACACCGAACCCAAAAATGTGATTTATAAATTTTTTTGTCTGTCTGTCTGTTTGTTAAGGCATCACGCAAAAACTACCGGTTCGATTACGATGAAACTTGGTATAATTATTCTTTAATAGCCTGGGTACCACACTGGGTACTTTCTATCCCGGAAAAGTATATAGAATTCAATCCAAACTTAATTTTATGGTTCGACCCCTAGACCCAAAGTCATTATCAATTATTGCTTAAACGGTTAATGGTACGATGATGAAATTAACCGTGAGCGTTGTTTGTTACAATTTGAAAAAAGTGATTTTAACATTTTTGCAAATTCCTCCTCCAAAGGTATAAATAGGAGGGAAAAGTTTGTATGGGACAACGTGATTCCTTGGTCCGATCTACTTAAAATTTGGCATATAGCATTATTAACTTAATTGATGGAAGACGTGTTTCGTATTTTATTGAAATTTATAGATACTATAACGAGCTAAAAAGGGAATGTAAATTATTTTGGCGCTGATTTTTTCGGAGTTGATATCCATACTCCTTAAATACTTTTATTTTATACTTAAATTTCTTTTTATTTTGACACATAATTTGTGAAAGTTCGGTACAATTGACGTTTTCGTTTATGTTTTACTTCAAACAAATGATTTTACTACATAGCCATAAAGTTAAATAAAAAGTGCTATTTTGGTATAATATTAACCAAATATGCTTTATGGAAGTATTATTACTAATTTATTCAAATTTTGTGTGACAAAAATACATTTGTGAAAAGAAGAAGAAAATACTAAGATGGCTAGCCAGAAAAAATAAAAAACCACGCTTTAGGTAGTATCCACTGGTCAATAAAATAACACCGTATGTTACCATGTACGCTCAATCCTTACGACAAAGATTGTCAGCAGCCCTAAGCGACTGGTCATGGAAGGCATGAACTTTATTCTACACTAACGGATGCCCGCAGCTTCGCCTGCGTGAAATTTTGTTCCTAGACTATAACATATCTCCGTAGGCACCAAATTTCAGCCAGATCCGTTCAGCCGTTACAGCGTGAAAGAGTAACAAACATCCACACTCACATACATACGCATTTGTAATAATGCCTAGTTAGATAGATTTCTGTTTAACAAATTCATAATGCATAATAATATGAGCTAAGTAAATTTATTTATTAAATACATTTCTTAATTCAATGGCTAAACTACTACTTGACACAACTTCTCTTCTTAGCAATTGACATCGTAACTTAGTTCCTATTTTAGGTAGTCCCAGCCTACGACGTTTTGACAAACCCAACTACTGTAGGCTTTGTCCTCCTAATACAGATGGTCCAACCAAGACCTGGTAACGTAATAACAATGTAAATTTCATCAGCTGAGCGTTCATATTCATTGTAATAGCTCTTCGAATGTCAGTCCTGTCGAATGTAGTCTACGTAGAGCCCATTCCCGTATTTTACAAAGACTTAGTGAGTCTGTTTCCTGACAGAATGCAGTCGGCACTATAATATGTAGAATAAAGTTCATGCCTTCCATGAACTTTGTCGTAAGGATTGAGCGTAGATGGTAACATGCGGTGTTATTTTATTGACCAGTGGATACTACCTAAAGCGTGGTCTTTCATTTTTTTTGGCTAGCCATCTTAGAATTTTCTTCTTCTTTTCGCAAATGTATTTTTGTTACACAAAATTTGAATAAATTAACAATAATACTTCCATAAAGCATATTTGGTTAATATTATACCAAAATAGCACTTTTTATTTATCTTTATGGCTTTGTAGTATGTATAAAATCAGCTGTTTGAAGTTTGAAATAAAATATAAAATGAAAACGTCAATGGTATTGAACTTTCACAAATTATGTGTCAAAATAAAAAGTAATTTAATTATAAATAAGAGTATTTAAGGAGTATTGATATCAACTCCGGAGAAAATCAGCCCGAAAATAATTTACATTCCCTTTCCATTCCCTCACCTTTGCTGGCGAGACGATGGCGGTAAAGTGGGAGAGGCACTGCGTGGGGAGCGGAAGTTTGGGCAAATGCTCCCGCCCTGCCATGCAGTTCGGGCTGCCGGCCGTGAACAACGGTGCGACGGCGGCAACACCCGTGAGGACGGTGCGGAGGTCCGTATATCCAGTTTGGTATAATTCTGTGCTCGTCAAAATTTTAAAAGAAAAATACAAGTACCATTGTAAGTTTAAAACCTATGGCAACATTTCTGATTACCACTCTTTCACTGTACTTCGTAGTAGAGCTAGGACAATGGAAAGGTCTTGTTTTGAGGACTATATGCAGAGCACTGAGGCCTCCATTCTAAGCAATCCCAAGTATTTTTGGAGGTATGTGAAAAGTTTGAGAAATCAAGGATCTTTTCCTACAATTATGAGATACCAGGATCGGGAAGCGTCTAATGGTGAAGATATCTGTAACCTATTTGCATCCTATTTTCAATCTACTTTTCAGGAACCTGATCCTAATGGGTGTGCTGGTGTTACTGTCGAGTCCTCCATATGTAATAGTGTGTCCTCTATTAGTAATTTAGAAATATGCCCAACACAAGTACTTCGATTTCTTAAAGAATTGGACCTATCTAAGTCTGGCGGCCCTGACTGTATCCCCCCAATATTTATTGTTCGCTGTGCTGATAGTCTTGTAACACCTTTGTGCCTTCTGTACAAAAGATCCGTATCAGTAGGTATTGTTCCCAATATCTGGAAATCGGCATTCGTCACCCCTGTATTCAAAAAATGAAATAAATCAGATGCTGAAAGTTATCGCCCTATTTCAAAGGTATGTCTATTTTCTAAAATATTGGAGCGTATAATATACAGATGTCTATGCGGCGGTACGGTCTAGTCTTGGGGAGGAACAGCATGGTTTTGTGAGGAATAAGTCCACCACATCAAATTTAATTCTGTCCAATGAGTTCATATCTGATGGTATGGAAAAAGGTGCACAAGTGGATGTCATACACTGATTATCGCAAGTATTTTGACCGAATAGACCATCAGCTACTATTAAAGAAATTATTGGCAGCAGGAATTCACGGAGATTTGTATAGATGGTTTTCATCATATGGCTATTTCTACTTTTTACGAATCTCATCGTCACCTTCATGGTAAATTTTAAATACTGATTATTTCAACTATTTTTGTAAACAAACACAAAGCTTTCGGTAAGTTAATTAACATATAAACATAAAAACATAAACATAAAAATTCTTTATTGTACACCAGAAATACATTTGAATTTACATATAATTAAACATACTGGTATGACAATTGGCGGCCTTATCGCACAAGGCAATCTCTTACAGGCAACCTAGGATGGAGACTGTGATGGGAATATTGTGGATTGTAGGGCAGTTTGGTGTACATTTTAGTACATACAACTAAATTTCTCTCTATATACAGTCATATAATATATATATACATACACACATATATATATATACACACATACACACACATATATATATATATACATATACCTATCATACATAACATATACTATAATACACATATTTATATAAGTTGGAACATACATAAATAAGCTTGTCATCATAAAATATTTATAATATTAGTAATAAATACTGAAATAATTATAATACTATGGTATTTTAGGAGACATTCAATTTACATGCATTCATTAGCACGGAGATAATAATCCCGAACTAATGTCTTGAAACTGTGTGACGATTGTGCAAGTCGGATTGTCACAGGCAGTGCATTCCACAAGCGGACCGCTTGAACAGTAAATGATTTATCCATAAAATTAGTCAAGTGGCCAGGCATTTCTAACCTCATATTCCTCGATGATCGCAAATTACTGGAGTGAGAGGCCTTCAAAAAATTAAAGCGTCTCTTTAGGTAAGATGGAGTGACAGGGTTAAAAAGAATACTATGTAATAGGGATAGGATATGAGCATTCCGGCGAAGGCGGATAGGTAACCACTTGAGTCTTTTACGATATTCAGAGATGTGATCATATTTGCGTAGTCCAAATATGAATCGTATGCAGTAATTCTGGAGTCTCTCAAGTTTATTTAGTTGGTCTTCAGTGAGATCTAGATAGCTGACATCGGCATAATCAAGTATAGGAAATAGAAGTGATTGAACAAGCGCAATTTTAGTCGTAATTGGGAGAAAATTTCTCAGTCTGCGCATGGACCCCGATGCCGCAAATATTTTGCGTCTTAAATCCTGCAATTGAGGACCCCAAGACAAACACGAGTCCATTAGTACCCCTAGATTTTTGACAGTTTTACTGTACGCTATAGGTGTTCCATTACATACAACTTTTGGACTTAGTGTCCAATCTAGTCTAGAAATCATCCACGGGCTGCCGACTACTATGGCCTGAGTCTTGATCGGATTCACCTTCACTCCAAAAGATTCACTCCATCTGCAAATGATGTCCATGTCCGCATTAATATTGCCAACAGCTATACTTAAGGTGTCCAGTGAGGCTTGGGAATAAATTTGGAGATCATCTGCGTATAGGTGGTAGGAAGAACATAAGTTCTTAGTGATGGAGTTTATAAAAACTGTGAAGAGAAGAGGAGATAAAACGCCACCCTGTGGCACCCCAGCATACGTATTACACCAAGATGAAAGGGTATCTTCGATACTAATACGCTGCCGACGGCCAATCAGGTAACTACGAAACCAATCAATCACCATTGGAGATATATTAAGTGAGCATAAAGTACCGAGCAAGATATCAAAATCTACCGTATTAAAGGCATTGCTGAAGTCTAGCAGAGCTAAAACTGTCAGCTTACCCTTCTCCATACCCGCTCTTATGTCCTCTGTTATATGAAGTAAGGTCGTGGTAGTACTGTGTCCAGCCCGAAACCCTGATTGGAGAGGGTTTAACAGTTGGTTTTGGGAAAGGAAATTAGTGAGCTGAGTGTGAACCAGTCGTTCCAGAACCTTAGACAGGAATGGCAGGATAGAGATAGGGCGATAGTCAGAAAACGAGGAAGGGTTGGATTTTTTGGGAATAGGAATGATTAGTGCATCTTTCCAAGCCATTGGAAAGATGCCATGGGATATAGAGAAGTTCAGGATATGACAGAGGATGGGAAGGATTTCATCAATAATAGGAATGATCATTTTGCGGCTTAGACAGTCGGTACCTACAGCATTTGAACTGATGGACAATATACTCTTCTTAACATCACAAGTAGTGAATTGATTAAAAACGAATGGAGCACAATCGGGAGTGGATATAGTTGAAAGATGATTAAGCGTATTTGTTTTGGTTTCCATATTAAAGTTGGAGACAGCAGTGAAAAATTTATTGAGTGAATTTAAGTTATTACTTTGAGGAACAGAATCTTGACGAGATTTACCAACTCCCAGAGATCTTAGAAATTTCCAGACCTTTGCTGGATCTCCGTCTTGGACAGAGTTGTGGATATGTTGGCGTTGCGCATTCCTACACACCTTACTACAATGATTTCTAATCAGAACATACTTTTCCCAGTTAGAGGCCGTAGGCCGTCTCTTGTACTTGGACTTGGCTGTAGCTTTTTTTGTGATGAGCGCTTTGATTTCAGTGGTTAGCCAAGGCGACGGCTTGTGTTTAACTTTAATTCTGCGAACCGGTGCGTGGACATCATAAAGCGAAATTAAATGGGATGTTAAAAAATGTATTTTCTCATCTATGCAGACGGAAGAGAATAACGGTGTCCAGTCAATTTTATCAGCATCGCTGCGCAATTCCTTGAAATTTATACGACCAAAATTGCGGTGAAATAGAAATTTTGGTTTAGGTTTAGGAGTTCGAAGGCGATAAGATAGAAACATCAGGTCATGGAAAGAAAACTCATCAGCCGTTCGCTGACCATGCCTTACTACTCTATCGAGAGATGAAACAATAATTAGATCAAGTAAGCTAGGGGGGTGATTTGGACAGTGATGTGTAGCATTGGAAGGAAGGATTGAGAGATTACAAGATTGTATAATAGATTGGAAGGTAGAAGAGCGAGTGTCATTTTTGAGAAGACAAGTGTTGAAATCACCCATGATTATGGTTTGACTGTAATTAGGGATGAAGGTTTCTAGGAGTATTTCGAAAGAAGTAAAGAAGTTGATGTTAGAAGAAGGACCATAATAGACTCCCAGGAGTAACTTAGTGTGGAGAAGTTCAACCTCAAGGAATAAATGCTCACCAGCTAGTCGTGGCGGTGGCTGAGGAGAGGAATCAATGATAGTGTAAGAAAAGTGATTGCGTAAGTAAATCGCCACCCCACCATAACCGTCAGGCCCACGATCATGTCGGGTGAGGCTGAACCCCGGCAAAGTATAAGCCGTTGAAGGGAGACAAGGTTTGAACCATGTTTCAGAGATGAGCAGGGCATGTAAATGCGTACAGTCAAATGAAGCCAGCATATCGGTGAAATGAGCCGGAACACTTTGGGCATTTATGTGCACAACATTAAAATTCTCAGGAACATCGGAGAATCTAGAGGAGAGAAAATTGGCCAGTGAGGGTTTATCTTGGGAACTGCTAGCAGAAACATAATTGTCACGACAAGCTGTGCCAGTACTAAAGTTCAACATAGATATTATAAAATGACAAATAAACGAATGTATATAAATATTATGTCTAAATAAATAAATACAATAACAGATTAATATATAAAAATAAATATATAACAATGTAAATGCAAATTTTAATAAGATCCTAAGATCCATCTGCCGGTTGAGTTTTATCAACATCAAAAAGAAGAGGGAGAACAAAAAAAAAAGAATAAACATTATTCAAACATACACAATAAAAAAAAATGCAATATTGAAATATTGCACAGTCCAGGCATCTCCACGTCACTATACCTTACTATTCTATTTGTAGTAGATAAAGAAAAAATAAAAAAATTAGAAGAAAAAAAAAAACTACAAACTGAAGTACTGTTGGCAGTATGGTTTTATAACCTTAGCGTCTACCTTGAGCAAAGTATAAATTAAAAAAAAATACAATCGGATGAGATGACACATGACAATGACTGACATGACAGAATAATAATTTACTTGATTTGGTATTGTGCTAAGTTACGAAATGAGTGTAATTGAATTGAAATTGAAAGATGATATCAAACAAAAGTGAAAGTCAATTTAACAAACAATAGATTAAACCAGTTCTAGCCAGACAATATGCGGTAATTACAGCACA
The DNA here is from genome assembly GCA_933228765.1 of Miltochrista miniata. Lineage (NCBI taxonomy): Eukaryota > Metazoa > Arthropoda > Insecta > Lepidoptera > Erebidae > Miltochrista > Miltochrista miniata. The sequence continues at coordinate 16,705,442 of OW121773.1, read as the reverse complement.
ATCATGTTGACAAGAAAAGCAAAATACAGTCTCAACTAAGTAAATACTAATTAGGATGTTAGATAGCATGAATCAACCTGGACCGCGCAATGTTACTTGAAGATCACTTCACTTTTGAGGCAACAGTGCGTTTGGTCTTCGTTACGGCTGCCTTTGAAGTGGCGGCCGTGGTCTTTGCTGGCACGTCACAAGCAATAGTGAGTTCAGCAAGAGTGTCGACACGCCTCCTCACGTTGTCTGCCGCCAGCACATAGACGGATCCGTCTTTGGTCCAGCTTTTGGTGACACCTAGCTTTTCGCGGGCCGCCATAAACAGATCATGCCTGTTCTTCGTGAGAAATTCGGACATTGTTATCCCTGTGCCCTTCAACTTTGTCTTCGAAAACCACAGTTTATCCCGCAATGCTACATCATGAAGCTTGAACAACAGGGGCCTCGGCTTCTTATTGGATGTGGGACGACCTAGTCGTTGGCAGCGGCTTACATGGCTGGCACAAAAGTCAGGAATATTGAGTCGATGTTTGACTATACTGGCTAGAGTATTTTTGGGATCCTCATCCTGTACTTCATCAACACCATGCAAAAGCAGGATCTTACGTCGCCTCTGAGTCTCTGTGGCATCCATTACCCTTGATAATGCTTCAATCTGCTGTTGAAGCAGTTGCAGAGATTGTTTTACAAACACTCTGAAAGCAGCGAATTCAGTGGCTAATGAACTTGCACTCACCGCTTTATTAGGAGTCAGCTGCTCTTGCCGTGTCTCAAACTCTTTCATCCTCTTGTTGAGACTGTCTTTTAGTTGATGCAGGGTGCTTTGCATAGCATCCATAGTGAAGTGATGTGTCTGTGTTTGACTATGGAATTCTTAACAGGATACTAATAAATCCGGCAGATTGACCTCTTAGCAGTATTTAGGTATCATGTAAGTAGAAAATTTGTAGATATAATAATAAAAACAATTAATTATTTGTGGAGCGATAAAAACTTCAACTTTTCCCTTCGCCTACCCACAATTAATAAGTAAACAAGTCCAAATATATAAGTCAACAAGTTAAATTGTGAGTCAGATTTGGAAGAATAAGGTTTTGAATTATTTGATCCCACGTAGGTGACGCGACTATCCACGAAGGTGACGCAGTAGCTTTACAGACATTATTAATCATTATTTAAGTACAAATTATAAGTTAATTTGTTCATTTGGCAGTTATATGGTAACAGCTAGTTAACTAAAAACAATTACCAGATCCTCACATGCTTTTGAAGTAAAAGTTATTTTGGAACCATAATATTATAAAAATAACAGTGTACATCTCTTTGGCACAAAGTGGCAAATTATCAGTTGTCTAGATCCCATAGCATAAGCTTATATTGTCTTAATTTGGGCTAGATGAAGTTGTGTGAGAATGTCCGAACCTGGCTACTTATAATGGAAACACTCTGCGGCTGGACGATCGGCTCACCGAACTCGAGGTAGAACTGGGTCGCATAAACTGGCACATACTGGTGTTGTGCGAAGTCTGAAGAAAGGGAGAGGACACGCTAACCCTTGGGTCGGGTGACCTATTCTACTTTCGGGAAGGTGATGGATGACATTCTTCCGAGGGCGGTGTCGGCTTTACGGTGAAAAAGAAACTCGTTAGCAGCATTGTGCAGATCAGCAATGTTTCGCCTAGGGTAGCATACGCAATTCTTGATGAACTCATTCTTTAAGAAGAAGCCCTATAGAAGGTGGACTTGGCGAAGCCCCAACAAGGTCACAAGGAACGAGATAAAATTCATCATGTCGGACAGGAGGTGTATATTTAGAGAAGATGTCTCTGTGATCAACAGGTTTAATACCGGAAATGATCACCTTCTCGTCAGAGCGTCTCTGAATTTAGACTTCCGCGTCGAAAGGGCCCGGATGATGAAGCCTACTCTCCGACCTACTGCGCTCTTGCTACGGAGCTTTGTGTGCCGAGAAGTTTCAATTGGAGCTTCAAAATCGTTTCGATCTGTTGGAAACCACTGGCAACGATCACGATAAGGCCGACACTGTAGTCAGGACGCTACATAAAGGTGTCCCGAAGGTTTCTGTCTGGAAAAAAGCAAAAATAGGTGTTCCCAGCTTTCGTCCGAGACCCTCGAGCTCATGAGAATTAGACGGGAAACGCCATCTACATTTCATTGAAGTGCGAAAATTAGGATGCATGCTGTGTTCGCACTGAGTTCTCGACAGAACTGAGTCTAAATGAGCGATGTTGAATAGTCTTGCCGAGAATCCAGTTGGCGAACCTCAAAAAAATAATAAAAATAAAAATCTATGCATACTTCGTCTTCGTCAGACCAGAGAGATTTAAACATCAAAATCCGAAAGCTGATATGACGCGACCTCAGACGTTATAACACCAACATCGTAGAGGCAGCGATCACACAAAATTGGGGTACTAAAGTCTTTGCCCAACAGCTCGGAAGACCTTGTCTGACAAAATTGAAGACAGCGGGTGGCAAAACCGAGACCTCGAGGTTCGAGATTCTCGAAGAAGTTAGGAGCTTCTACAGAGACCTATATGCATCACGGAAAAAAGACCGACGGGACCCAGCGACCGTGACCACAGAGCCCCACTAACGCGCCACTATACCGAAGACATTCGAGATATTGACCAGGGCGAGGTCAGGGCTGCTCTCGAACAACTAAAAACCAATAAATCCTTGGAGAGGACGGAATAACGACTGAGCTTCTTAAAGCTGGCGGGACTCTAGTTCTCAAAGAGCGGACGAGTCTCTTTGATTCCGTCCTCCAACAGGGACAAACACCTATAGGGACGAGTACTAGGTACCTAAATGTATATAAGTTGATATAAGTATAAGGTAGTAGGTGTCTTGATTAAGCTTTAGGTGGCATGACTCTTTCCCGGGATTTCTCCTTGAGACTTGGACGCGAAGGTCATTGTGTCTTTGTTCAAAAGTTCTTAGCATGCCGCATGCCTCAAGAAGCGGAAAAGCATCTGAACTAACCCAAAAGACGCAAGATAACGCCCGAACCCGTAGGCGAGGCCACGGTGATAGCTTAAGCCTGTCGGGTACCCTGATACATCTTTCTAAGGAGTTACCCGGGGCGCCTAATACTAGACGGGTAAGTAGCTACGATGATGGTTTTAGACGGTTTGGATCTGGCATAACGTCCGGTGGGATTTCTACTCCTATAAAAGGGCTTCACACGGAATGTTATAGGTATTGCTCTGTCCTTTGCCATGATTGTTGGTACCTACTTATTTGTTCTGCTATTATTCCGCTACATATCTACTACAATACGAATCTAAAAGAGTACCACTCTTAATGAAACTAGTCAAAGATCACCTTCGTGGCATAAACTCACCTTCGTGATTAAAACGCCACGAAGGATGTGACACGAAGGTAACGAAAACATATCTTTTTTTTTAAATTCCGACAAAGTTTAGCCGTTACGGTTTAAATCATATCAATATATATAAAAATCAATGCCACTTTTCGTTGTAATTTTATAACTCAAGAACAGGCTCACCCATACAAACCAAATGTTTAGGCTTTGTTCGGACTATTTAGTAGATGGTTTATGTAAAGTTTGTACAAAATCGGCCGAGCGGTTCTTCATTTATCACGCAAACGAAGTTGCGCGGGTCAGCTAGTCTATACTAATATACTAATACTAATACTAATACTAATACTAATACTAATACTAATACTAATACTAATAATCTATACTAATATTATAAAGAGGTAAAGTTTGTGTGTTTGTATATTTGTTAAATTGTAAGGGGTAATCTCGGGATCTACTGAACCGATTTTAAAAATTCTTTCACCAATAGAAAGCTACGTTATTGCGGAGTGTCATAGGCTATATAGCATCACGCTACGACGAATAGGAGCGGAGCAGTAATAGTAAATGTTTCAAAATCGGGGGAAAAGTTATTCCTTTTGAGAGCTTCGTTGCGTGTGCTGCGTGACTAATACACTCGAGAGCAATGAATCCGGGTCACTTAAAGAATGTTAAAAATCTCGGAAACTAAAAATGATAGGTTAATGCAATAAATTGTATTTAATAGACAATGTAATACTCCTTAAATGAAAGTAAAAAAAATATGAGTCACCATACATTTTATTAACACAAAATTACATAAAGAAAAAACTGCCGATCTCTCCTTAAAACAAAAATAGGAAACATGAAATTTTTGAACTTTATTACGATTTTCTTGAATTTTAATACTTCGTATTGCCTCCTCGTGCTTCCATTACTGCGTTTACGCGGTTTGGCATGCTGTACACCAAGTTCCTTATACGATTTTGGGGAATATTCTCCCATTCCTCTGTGAGAGCAATTTTGAGCTCACGAAGCGTGATTGGGGGAGGGTTTCGTTGTTTTACGCATCTGCCTAGCTCGTCCCAAGCATGCTCGATCGGGTTGATATCCGGGCTGCGCGCTGGCCACTCCATACGAGTAATGTTCATCTCTTGAAGGTAGTCATTCACAATCCTACCTGTATGAGGACGGGCATTGTCATGCATAAATATAGCATCCTCACCTATATTGACTATAAATGGACCAACGTGATCATTGAGGATTTCTTCTACATATCTTACGCTAGTTAAAGAGCCGTTTTCTATGATCACCAGCTCTGTGCGACTTTCAGAAGAAATTCCGGCCCACACAAGTACAGACCCACCACCGTAGGCTACTTTTTCTTCGATGCATGCTTGCTTGAATCTTTCCCCTGGTCTTCGATACACTCTGTGTCTTCCATCGTGCTTGTAGAGCATAAATTTTGATTCGTCGGAGAACATAACTTTTGACCAATCTTCAATACTCCAATTTACGTGGCTCTGGGCATACCTTAGTCTCGAAATACGATGCCCACGCTCCAGTTTAGGGCCGTTTGCAGGTCTAAGGGGTTTTAAGTTAGATTCAGCAAGCCGACGTCTTACTGTCCATGCACTTGGGTTACTTCCTCCGAGGCGTCGAAACTGATTGGTGAGTTCAGTTCCTGTGAGAAAGCGATTTCGAAGCATGGTGTTCACCAAGTATCGGTCTTCTCGTGCTGTGGTACACCTGGTTCTGCCCGTTCCTGGTCTGCGTAGGTTAGAACCAGTTTCTTCGTAACGTCGGAGAACTCTTTGTACTGTTGACAGCGACACACCGACAGTCCTGGCTGTATCGCGCTGACTCCGGCCGGTTTCCAGCATTGTAAGTATTCTGGTGCATTCTTCAGGCGTAAGCGACATAATTTCAGCTTGATTAATGAATATAGAGCACTATCAACATGGTTTATGTACCCACATAAATGACAGATTACAAACAAAAGCAACACCAAATGCTGTAATTTCGTAGTTCCATCTTCGAAAGTGGCCCTTTTTCAAATTTGTTTTTTTTATGATATAACTTTACAATAACTAAGAAGTTTAAATACCTTCATTTAAGGAGTATTACATTGTCTATTAAATACAATTTATTGCATTAACCTAGCATTTTTAGTTTCCGAGATTCTTAGGATTCTTTAAGTGACCCGGATTCATTGCTCTCGAGTGTATTATTTAACCGACTTCAAACAAGGAGGACTCAATTCACCCGTTTTTTTTAATATTTTTTTTTTTATGTTTTTGCGCAGAACTCCGTCGTTTATGGACAGATTTGAAAGTTTTTTTTTCGTTCGGAAATAGATACTCCCAAGGTGGTCCCATTTTATCTATACTAATATTATAAAGAGGTAAAGTTTGTGTGTTTGTATATTTGTTAAATTGTAAGGGGTAATCTCGGGATCTACTGAACCGATTTTAAAAATTCTTTCACCAATAGAAAGCTACGTTATTGCGGAGTGTCATAGGCTATTATAGCATCACGCTACAACGAATAGGAGCGGAGCAGTAATTGTAAATGTTTCAAAATCGGGGGAAAAGTTATTCCTTTTGAGAACTTCGTTGCGTGTGCTGCGTGACTAATATTATTTAACCGACTTCAAACAAGGAGGACTCAATTCACCCGTTTTTTTAAATTTTAATTTTTATGTTTTTGCGCAGAACTCCGTCGTTTATTTTATCAATCAATACTAATATTATAAAGAGGTAAAGTTTGTGTGTTTGTATATTTGTTAAATTGTAAGGGGTAATCTCGGGATCTACTGAACCGATTTAAAAAATTCTTTCACCAATGGAAAGCTACGTTATTGCGGAGTGTCATAGGCTATATAGCATCACGCTACTTTCGAAAATAGATTCGAATATAGGCTATATAGCATCACGCTACAACGAATAGGAGCGGAGCAGTAATAGTAAATGTTACAAAAACGGGGGAAAAGTTATTCCTTTTGAGAGCTTCGTTGCGTGTGCTGCGTGACTAATATTATTTAACCGACTTCAAACAAGGAGGACTCAATTCACCCGTTTTTTTAATTTTTTTTTTTATGTTTTTGCGCAGAACTCCGTCGTTTATGGACAGATTTGAAAGTTTTTTTTTTCGTTCGAAAATAGATACTCCCAAGGTGGTCCTATTTTATCAATATATTATAAAGAGGTAAAGTTTGTGTGTTTGTATTCTCTTAAAAAAATTGTAAGGGGTAATCTTAGGATCTACCGAACCGATTTTAAATATTCTTTCACCAATAGAAAGTTACGTTATTGTGCAGTGTCATCTATACTAATATTATAAAGAAGTAAAGTTTGTGTGTTTGTATATTTGTTAAATTGTAAGAGGTAATCTCGGGATCTACTGAACCGATTTTAAAAATTCTTTCACCAATAGAAAGCTACGTTATTGTGGAATGTCATAGGCTATATAGCATCACGCTACAACGAATAGGGGCGGACCAGTAATAGTAAATGTTTCAAAAACGGGGGAAAAGTTATTCCTTTCGAGAGGTTCGTTGCGTGTGCTGCGTAAATATTTATAGTTATCTATATAAAAAACTAGCTAACCCGCGCAACTTCGTTTGTGTGATAAATGAAGATCCGCTCCACCTATTTTGTGCAAACTTCACATAAACCATCTACTTAATAGTCTGAACAAAGCCTAAACATTTGGTTTTGATAGGTGAGCCCGTTCTTGAGTTATAAAATTACAACGAAAAGTGGCATTGATTTTTATGTATATAGATATGTACTACAAAATTGTTTCTCTTAAAAAAGTTCTAAAAAAATTGCGCGATAGCATGTGTCTATCTTTGGGTTGGTGCACAATAACCATTTTAATGACAATCATTTTTTTTCTACAATGATGCCACGGGATACCTCTTTCGTAAACGAAATTGTTCTTAAAAATAATGCGACGGGAATACACGCGACGAGAAACCTTTCTCTCTCTCTCTCTCTCTCTCTCTCTCTCTCTCTCTCTCTCTCTCTCTCTCTCTCTCTCTCTCTCTCTCTCTCTCTCAAGAAGTATTGAATATTAACGACGAGACGCTACCGGAGTAAACGCAACGCGACGGGAGTAAATGCGACGGGAACAGGTAATACTCTCTCTTATGTGGCGCAAACGAAGTTGCGCGGGTCAGCTAGTAATATAATATTATAAAGAGGTAAAGTTTGTGTGTTTGTATATTTGGTAAATTGTAAGGGGTAATCTCGGGATCTACTGAAACCGATTTTAAAAATTCTTTCACCAGTAGAAAGCTACGTTATTGCGGAGTGTCATAGGCTATATAGCATCACGCTACTACGAATAGGAGCGGAGCAGTAATAGTAAATGTTTCAAAAACGGGGGAAAAGTTATTCCTTTTGAGAGCTTCGTTGCGTGTGCTGCGTGACTAATATTATTTAACCGACTTCAAACAAGGAGGACTCAATTCAACCGTTTTTTTTTTTTTGTTTTTGCGCAGAACTCCGTCGTCGTTTATAGACCGATTTGAAAATTTTTTTTTCGTTCAAAAATACATACTCCCAAGGTGGTCCCATTTTATCTATACTAATATTCTAAAGAGGTAAAGTTTGTGTGTTTGTATATTTGTTAAATTGTAAGGGGTAATCTCGGGATCTACTGAACCGATTTTAAAAATTCTTTCACCAATAGAAAGCTACGTTATTGCGGAGTGTCATAGGCTATATAGCATCACGCTACAACGAATAGGAGCGGAGCAGTAATTGTAAATGTTTCAAAAACGGGGGAAAAGTTATTCCTTTTGAGAGCTTCGTTGCGTGTGCTGCGTGACTAATATTATTTAACCGACTTCAAACAAGGAGGACTCAATTCACCCGTTTTTTTTAATTTTTTTTTTTATGTTTTTGCGCAGAACTCCGTCGTTTATGGACAGATTTGAAAGTTTTTTTTCTGTTCGAAAATAGATACCCCAAGGTGGTCCCATTTTATCTATACTAATATTATAAAGTGGTAAAGTTTGTGTGTTTGTATATTTGTTAAATTGTAAGGTGTAATCTCGGGATCTACTGAACCGATTTTAAAAATTCTTTCACCAATAGAAAGCTACGTTATTGCGGAGTGTCATAGGCTATATAGCATCACGCTACAACGAATAGGAGCGGAGCAGTAATAGTAAATGTTTCAAAATCGGGGGAAAAGTTATTCCTTTTGAGAGCTTCGTTGCGTGTGCTGCGTGACTAATATTATTTAACCGACTTCAAACAAGGAGGACTCAATTCACCCGTTTTTTTTAATATTTTTTTTTTTTTATGTTTTTGCGCAGAACTCCGTCGTTTATGGACAGATTTGAAAGTTTTTTTTTCGTTCGGAAATAGATACTCCCAAGGTGGTTCCATTTTATCTATACTAATATTATAAAGAGGTAAAGTTTGTGTGTTTGTATATTTGTTAAATTGTAAGGGGTAATCTCGGGATCTACTGAACCGATTTTAAAAATTCTTTCACCAATAGAAAGCTACGTTATTGCGGAGTGTCATAGGCTATATAGCATCACGCTACAACGAATAGAAGCGGAGCAGTAATTGTAAATGTTTCAAAATCGGGGGAAAAGTTATTCCTTTTGAGAGCTTCGTTGCGTGTGCTGCGTGACTAATATTATTTAACCGACTTCAAACAAGGAGGACTCAATTCACCCGTTTTTTTAAATTTTAATTTTTATGTTTTTGCGCAGAACTCCGTCGTTTATTTTATCAATACTAATATTATAAAGAGGTAAAGTTTGTGTGTTTGTATATTTGTTAAATTGTAAGGGGTAATCTCGGGATCTACTGAACCGATTTAAAAAATTCTTTCACCAATGGAAAGCTACGTTATTGCGGAGTGTCATAGGCTATATAGCATCACGCTACTTTCGAAAATAGATTCGAAAATAGGCTATATAGCATCACGCTACAACGAATAGGAGCGGAGCAGTAATAGTAAATGTTACAAAAACGGGGGAAAAGTTATTCCTTTTGAGAGCTTCGTTGCGTGTGCTGCGTGACTAATATTATTTAACCGACTTCAAACAAGGAGGACTCAATTCACCCGTTTTTTTAATATTTTTTTAATGTTTTTGCGCAGAACTCCGTCGTTTATGGACAGATTTGAAAGTTTTTTTTTTCGTTCGAAAATAGATACTCCCAAGGTGGTCCTATTTTATCTATATATTATAAAGAGGTAAAGTTTGTGTGTTTGTATTCTCTTAAAAAAATTGTAAGGGGTAATCTTAGGATCTACCGAACCGATTTTAAATATTCTTTCACCAATAGAAAGTTACGTTATATAAAAATATTTATTTATTAATGAGACAAATGTTACAATAAAGCATAATAACTATTTACAATATGAATAAATCTAACTAAACTAAATCTAAATAGGGCCCCCGTGGCATTGTGCCCAAAAGACTGGCAGCATTCCCCCTTTGAACGGCGATGCCTATTCGTTGGGAGAAATAACTGCCAGCCCTTAGGTCACCAGTTGACTCCACAAGACGCTTCTTCAAAATTTTAAAAAAATTATGCGCATTGGGACCCCATGGACCTAGGGTCTCGACACCGACTGGAATAAAATTGTACGACGAGCCGAGACCCTTATACTTATTTATTTTTTTATATTCTGCCGCTTCCGCTGCTGCGCTGGCTTTTTCTTTTGTTCTAGGCAGATGGGACGGGGCCAAAGTGTCTACACAAGTGGCATCCCAGACTAGCACCCGACCCATCTCCCACGGAATTAAGGTCATCCCATCCGGTCTCTTGCCATCGTCCCTAAAAATGCCATTTGGCTCTAAGAGAGCGGGCACACCGACGGTGGCAAGAGCACGGCGAATGATATCGTTAAGCGTTAAGTTACGTTATTGTGCAGTGTCATCTATACTAATATTATAAAGAAGTAAAGTTTGTGTGTTTGTATATTTGTTGAATTGTAAGAGGTAATCTCGGGATCTACTGAACAGATTTTAAAATAATTCTTTCACCAATAGAAAGCTACGTTATTGTGGAATGTCATAGGCTATATAGCATCACGCTACAACGAATAGGGGCGGACCAGTAATAGTAAATGTTTCAAAAACGGGGGAAAAGTTATTCCTTTCGAGAGGTTCGTTGCGTGTGCTGCGTAAATATTTATAGTTATCTATATAAAAAACTAGCTAACCCGCGCAACTTCGTTTGTGTGATAAATGAAGATCCGCTCCACCTATTTTGTGCAAACTTCACATAAACCATCTACTTAATAGTCTGAACAAAGCCTAAACATTTGGTTTTGATAGGTGAGCCCGTTCTTGAGTTATAAAATTACAACGAAAAGTGGCATTGATTTTTATATATATAGATATGTACTACAAAATTGTTTCTCTTAAAAAAGTTCTAAAAAAATTGCGCGATAGCATGTGTCTATCTTTGGGTTGGTGCACAATAACCATTTTAATGACAATCATTTTTTTTCTACAATGATGCCACGGGATACCTCTTTCGTAAACGAAATTGTTCTTAAAAATAATGCGACGGGAATACACGCGACGAGAAACCTTTCTCTCTCTCTCTCTCTCTCTCTCTCTCTCTCTCTCTCTCAAGAAGTATTGAATATTAACGACGAGACGCTACCGGAGTAAACGCAACGCGACGGGAGTAAATGCGACGGGAACAGGTAATACTCTCTCTTATGTGGCGCAAACGAAGTTGCGCGGGTCAGCTAGTACTATATAAATATCTCAATTAATTTGCGGTTTCGATGAATAAACTCTGACTTCAATAGCTATTATACAATGTACAAAAAGTCACCTACGAAAAGTACTCGAATTAAGTGTCAAATGTAGAAACTTACTGATTTTTTTTTTTCTCAAGGAGCCAGGAGTTGCATGTTGCATTTCTGCGATGCCCGATCACGAATAACGTTCAGTTAAGTTGAGTTTTGTTATTGGGGCGGTCGTTTTGGTCAACAGTAAACCGTTTACTACGCAAATTTAAAGTAACTAGATTTGTGTGACCAATGTATATTGTGTTTTAAGTTCTAATTAATAATAGTTAGAAGATTTTTTTTGTAATACTGTGTGTGTAGTGTATGTTATTACGGTGAATTTAGTGTATGTTACTTCAAAGTCTATGGAAATTTGGTGAAGCAGTAACCAAATGTTTAACTGAATCGGGAAGTGTGACACGAGTAGAATGCGAAAAATGACCCCGATTTTGACCTTTCGTGTTGATTTTTGGTATGAATATTTACTTCTATTGCAACAAATTTCATGTATTTTATAGCTTAATAGCTGTTTTATCCACTATTTTAAAACATGTCTTTCTAACTCATACGGTTTAGAAAATATAAGCGTGTGACCATCAAATTTAAGCAACCTGTAGAAATAGCCATATGTGGAAAACAGGACACAGGCTGTGGTTCTGCAGGGTTATACATCTGCCTGGAAATCTGTTCCCTCAGGCGTACCCCAGGACTCGATCTTAGGTCCACTCCTCTTTGTATTGTTTATAGCTGACATAGGCACCTGTTTTAGAAATTCATATATATTACTATATGCTGATGATATGAAAATACATAAAAAAATAAAAACATTATCAGATGCACGGGACTTACAGACTGACCTTGACAGATTTGAATTATACTGCAACGACAATAAACTCCAACTTAACATATCAAAATGCTACCTACTAACATTTTCACGGCTAAAATATACAATTGGCTACGGCTACACCTTAGCTAACCAACCTATAAATAAAGTCAGTAATATCACAGACTTGGGTGTTGTACAGGACAGCAAATTAACTTTTGACCAACATATTGATAAAATAGTGACCAAAGCATCAAAGGCTTTGGGATTCATATTGAGAGCAACAGCTAACTTTCAAAATATAAAGCCTGTCAAGGTGCTGTATTGTTCTTATGTGCGCAGTCACTTGGAGTACTGTTCCCAGGTATGGAATCCTCAATATGATATATACAAGTCTGCTATTGAGAAAGTACAAAGGAAATTCCTCAGATATTTGGATTATAGAACAAGGCAGATTTCGTTGGATTATGAACATCGCTGCAGGAGGTACCATTTCCTGACACTGGAACAATGGGCGCCACATCAGTGATGTTTGTTATTTGGCGAATACTGTCAGTGGCAGAGTGGACAGTGGTGAGCTTTTGGGTAATATAGGTTTACGAACAAATCTACTCGGACTCCGTCAGCGACCTCTGCTTAATGTACCATTCGCTAGATGTAACTATAGGCGTAATTCTTTCTTCTTGAGGAGCGCATCTTATTTTAATGATCTTCCAGCTTCATTACATTTTGATTTGTTCTGTACTCGGGCATGTACGATAAGAAGAAACATGGCAAAGGATTTTTTCGGTAATGATGTGGATCGCGATGCTTGCGCGGTTGGGTCACAGGCTTCTCGTCAGTCTGAAACCTGACACGAATAGTTAATGTAGTGATTTTTACTTAAACACTAATCTTTCTTTGATCACTTGGACGCTACAAATATTTTTATTTACCTTGTAAAGTTGTGTTGTAGTTTTAAACAATGTAATTATGCCTATGTTGTGCGTAGTGTGTAGGTAGTTTCCAGGGTTGAACACTGTATAATTGTTTTGCATTAGTTTATGATTAAGTGTTTAATTATCGTAGCTGGAATTTGTTAAAAAATAATTGTATTGTAATAATAATAAGCATACAAACAAATACTGCTCGTTCGCTCTAACTTTGCCGCTCGGCTCCATACTAAAGTCGATTTTTTAATTAGACGAAGTAAATTGACAGCAACTAATGCCACTTCTTCATACAATATTGCGTATTTTCTATGACGAAGTGACATTAGCTACTGTCAATTTACTTCGTCTAAATAACAATTCGGGTATACGTCTCTACGCCAGCGGCAAAGTTAGAGCGAACGGGTAGTAATGACTGACATTGACATTGGCCAAACCATAGCTAGTAGTAGTAGTAGTTTTATTTATCCATTTTCGAATAGGCAAAGGCAATTTGAGCCATACAGCCAAGTCTTGTTTATTTATTATCTCTTCATTTTTAATAAGTCACAGTCCTCGTCCTCTAAGTCCAGTCAAAGTCAAGTACAGCCCTAAGTCAAAGTCAGTCTTCCTTCAGAAAAGCGGTGGATACATTTCTGAAAGTTTCTTTGGATTTTTTGTCAGAAACTGCAAAGTTGCGATTCACTGCGTTTTATCACTTCCCAACACTAGTGCACGTTGTCGAACGTTTATGTTTAAGAATCCACCATTGATACACATAGTACGAGAGCCCACGACCAAAATTTTTGTCTCATAGCAATACAGCCAAAACCGCATCAAATCGATAGATACGATTATCCTGAACTCGAAAATACCAATATCAGACATTTTCCGCGTAGCGTTTGATCTGACCGAATTTTCAAAGTTGTCAAAGAATTTTACCGAACTGCATCATAGCAATATGTCTGATTTGCAGACTGTAGTTGAATGATAGTACTGAGATACCGGAAACATATTTTTCAGACGTTAGTGGTGTAGCGCAAACCCGTAAAATCACTTAAAAAAATTAAAAATGAGACAAAAAAAATGTCTCATAGCAATACTTCTGAAAATCTTTTTTATTAGTAAATTTTGGTTATTTGATGCGAACAAAACAATTTTCAGACGGAAATGTGAACGCATTAAATTTTGAGACTGTTTTGAAAATGTTAACAAATTTTACCCATCGGTATCATAGCAATATGTCTGAAAATTGTTGGACATGATAAAATAAGTTGTCCACATGTGCAAAAAAATTATGTCAGACAAATTAAGTGTAGCACCTTCTCTATCAGACAACTTTTCGATACTCAGATATCAAATTCTAAGGTTTTCTTTTTAGTTTTAGGTTTTTTATAATCATGTATGTATCATTTTATTGTAATGTAGTATCAGATCATTATATTGTAAGATGAGCCACACTATCGCATTGAGTGTACACATCTGTAATGATAGTGGTGGGAGAAGTGAATAAATAAATAAATAAATAAAAAAAAAAATATAAAAATCGTATTGAGGCATCTTGAATTCTCCGTTACAAACCAATGAATACGTTGCGACCCTGAATTTATTAGATGATAATTAACAAAGAATTTACCCGAAACCGTAACATTGAAGTTGAAGGACTGAAATAAATCGCACAAAAGGAAACTGGGATGAAGTTGAAAAAAAAAACGGTTTATTCAAAGTTACAAAATATTCTCGTATGCAATCGCTGTCGGATTCGGAATCGTCGTCCAGGATGTGTCGGCCAGGCGACTCCGAAACGTTATTTTCGTTTTTGGGAGTATATGCTACACTTAAAATGTCTGAAAACAGGTTTTTGGTAATCATGGCAGCAATACGAAAAGTTTAAAAAAAAATTATCCGTATTGCTATGATACAGGTTGGCTAAATTTGTTGACATTTTCAAAAATGCGCTCAGGCTATGTGCTACGCGCAAAATGTCTGAAAACAAACTTTTTCGTAATACAATTATAAAATCTATGTACATTTTCACTATCAGACGTATTGCTATAATACCGACTGCCTTTTTTTTTTGACACAGCAGAAATGGCCTCCCACGCAGTTGCTACACTTTCGACCGTTACTACACACCTAGTCGGGTTCAGAATCATACAATCTAACGATTTTATAGGGTTTTTGCCGTATTGCTATGAGACATGGTTTTGGTCGTGGGCTCTGGTACTAACACAAAACACTCGAAATTACACTAATTTTGTAGTCAGTATGAAATGCAGTCGGTAAATAAATCCAACTATGTTTTTGTTTGTATGTAGAGATATTTGCTAGCAGATAAGACAATAACACTTTAATGGGCTCCCGAGGACGGTCAATATGCACTTGACAAGTCTATGGAAATTTGAATGAAAGTAGTTTCAGTGCGCGTGATTTCTTTGCACGTGTTGTGCATCGAAGTGTATCAACACATGACAATGACTCGGGTTGTTTGACCGTCTCCTGAGTCTAACATATGAGAGGTTTTATGTATTATTGTGTTATATTTGTTTTCTTTCTCTTTTGGTTTAGAACTATTTCATAGTATGCCCAAATTGTAGTTATATATGTTTTATATTGTAGTCTTATTTAGAATGTAGTTATATTTAAATATGGAGGCTTGTCAATAGCAATCTTGTATTCCATTTCGTATTATTAGTTTTTATATTAGTCTGTAAGCCTTCTTCAAGAGCAATAAAAAAAAAACAGTGCTGCGCCGCTGTCACCTCGCCAGTTGACGAGGTGATGGCGGCAAAGCGGGAGGTGCACTGTGGTGCAGGCGTGGTCTTCAGCTCCTTAGGGAGCTTTGGGGAGCCGCCCATCTGGCTCCCCCGAGGAGAGTCCCGAATATACGGGGCGCCCTAGCCGGGTCGACGTGAATAATCTTTTGATATCCCTCGGCCCGGCTAAAGGATGAGGAGGAATATCGCGGGGTTTAGTGTGTAGGACGGGCCATTCCGGACCGGACCGGGAGTCCCACACACCAACACCGTCCCAGCTGCCCCCGCAGTTTGCATGAAGGCGCGTAAATGCGTTTCCCGCGTCAACAAAAAAGAAATACTATTCTATTGTTTAATTAACTGTATTACGAATAATCACCACGATGAAACTTCTGAATCAATTGAACTGAATAGAAAATTTGCTTATTTGAACGAGGAAACCTGCTTTAAATTACTAGTAAAAGCATTCCATTAAAATGACCTCGTATTTATCTCTATTGTTACAGTATTATCGACACAAAAAAAGAACGCCATAGATAGTAATAGAATAGTTGGAGGTGAAGAAATTTCTATCAGAAAAGCGCCTTATCAAGTGGCACTGATAATAAATAATGAGTTTGCATGTGGTGCTGTCATTCTCGCACCAAAAACTGTGCTGAGTGCGGCTCATTGTTATGTTGGGTGAGTATTAATTTTACATTATTTATTTTATTTTGATTGCATCGGTGGCGCATTCAGTAGTGTAACCGCCTGCTGCGCGGAGGACCTGAGTTCGGTTTCCGGGTCGCCTTCGGTCCAAATATTTCTATGTATCCATACTAATAATTGTGGAGAATAGGAAAAAGGGGAGGAATCAAGATTTTGCCAAAATGAGATTTTTACATTATTTGCGATAAACATAGCATAAAACTATCCAGGAAAAAAAGAAATAGGTCTATAAAATAGTTCTGTATATTGTTAGAAGTAGAAAATATAAAGAGATGAAAGTATATGATCAGTTTCCTAATCTTATGAGTAAATAAAATAAAAAATGACGCAGGTTTATACTTTTAATCCTATTTATACATTCTGATACATAAATGCAAGTAAAACAATAAATGGCTTTGGGCAGAGAGTAAAATCAGCTATCTTTACAAAAAGAGAATGAAATCTACTATAGATTTCATACAAGTCATTTTCCAATGTGCAAAATACTGGCCGAAAACTAGTTAAATTAGGGGCCTTAAACTGAAACAGGTGTCTGACAAAAACCAGTGAAATCACCACTTTTCCATATTTTATTTTTTATGAATTATTACATGAAATCGTCCTAAAAAGTGATGACATATTTGAAAACTATATTAAATTTCGGATTACAGAGTATTTCATGGCAATATTTTAGATAGTGCACGGTATGAAACACTGTCTTGAAGTCAAAAGTTTGCTTAAGTGGCCGAAAACCCCCTAAATAACCCTATCCTACCCCACCTAGCCTTCAGCCGTGAAGCGGCCGTTTGTTCGTTACCCCGCATTGGCTCTATATGGGGCTACCGTTTAGCTTGAAATACGAAGTGTCGCCTACTAACACGGTGGCCCAGTTATGAATTGTCCAGTCGTGTCTGTTGATTATTACCAACAGACATGACTTCCTTTTTTCCCTCTATCCTTTCGGATAGGAAGAAATATAGGCGGATACACGCCCCCCAGCACCCAACCCTGGGTTGTAATCCAGTTTCCGATGCAGGAGGGTCCGTCCATCCACCCGAGCCCCATGAACCACAAATTGATTTTTGAATCCTATAACGATGCCCGATTGGCTGGCAGCGTTGCGCGCACTGTAGCGAGTCAAAACTTCGGGAGTACTTGGGTTGCAATCGGAGTCCATACGCCTTCTCTTTTACTCTTGTTCTATTCGTATATTGGTATTGTGATGACAATTACGTAAACATCATTAACTAGCTGACCCGCGCAACTTCGTTTGCGCCACATAAGAGAGAGTATTATCTGTTCCCATCGCATTTAATCCCGTCGCGTTGCGTTTACTCCCGTAGCGTCTCGTCGTTAATATTCAATACTACGTGAGAGAGAGAGAGAGAGAGAAAGGTTTCTCTTCGCGTGTATTCCCGTCGCATTATTTTTAAGAACAATTTCGTTTATGAAAGAGGTATCCCGTGCCATTATTGTAAAAAGAAATTGATTGCCATTAAAATGGTTATTGTGCACCAACCCAAAGATAGACACATGCTATGGCGCAATTATTTAAGAACTTTTTTAAGAGAAACAATTTTGTAGTACATATTATTTTTTACATAACTATAAATATTTACGCAGCAAACGCAACGAAGCTCTCAAAAGGAATAACTTTTTCCCGTTTTCGAAACATTTACTATTATTGTTCCGCTCCTATTCGTTGTAGCGTAATGTTATATAGCCTATGATACTACACAATAACGTAGCTTTCTATTGGTAAAAGAATTTTTAAAATCGGTTCAGTAGATCCCGAGGTTACCCCCTACAATTTAACAAATATACAAACACAAACTTTACTTCTTTATAATAATAATAATATCAAGAAGAGCCAGATGGGCGGCTCCCCAAAGCTCCCTAAGGAGCTGAAGACCACGCCTGCACCGCTCTCGAGCGCCCCTCTATAATAGAGGAGACAGAGAGCTGGCACAGGCGTGCGCTAATGGGCACCCCCGGAACACGGGAAAGGTGCCCACCGCCATGTGACCGTTGGTGGCCGCTAAGAGAAGAAGCTAGTATCCCAATCAACTTTGTGGTTAGTTTAAATACGGCAGTAGATGACATGGTTATATCAACAGATACTAGGTACAATGAGGAGATACTGGTAGCTTTGGAGTGTGCGATTGGGGAATATCGGACTATGCCCATTAATATTAAGCCACGTCTACCTCGATTGCCCATGCATAGAAAGAACTTGACACTGGTGAGTACTGTTGATTCACTATTATCTATGTATTTAGAAAATAGTGATACTCATTCAATCCTGTACTGCGCTGCCATGGCAACATGTCGTGTAGCAGGTGTTCCGCTTTTGGCGGAAAACCATGAAACACGACCGACAAGACCCATCGTGCCGGGGTGGCAGCGTAGGATTGAACGACGTATCACTGAGACAAGAGTACTCATCAGCAAGTTATCATGCTTTAGATCTGGGAACACTCGGCCGAAGGTGATGCGCTTTGTGAACCGCGCATTTTCAGGAACTGGAGTTAGTTCCATGTGAATCGGGTCACAGAGCGCATTGACTTCCTAAAGCAAAAAGTTTATGCATGGGCACATCGGATTCGTAGATTCTAAAAACGCGTAGACCGATTCACTATCAACCGCAGATTCCAAAGAGACCAGAGATGGGTCTATAGAAATTGGGAACAATCTGATAAAGGTGTGAATGACGGACATCTGCCGGATACTGATGAAACAAATAAATTTTGGCAAAGTATCTGGTCGGTACCCGTTAGTGACACCGAGGGTGATTGGATGTGTGATGTCGAGCGGGCATGTGAGAATGTATCCGACATGGAAAAGATCGTCATTGACAGTTCTGATGTAGCTAGTGCAGTCCGTCCGTTATCTAATTGGAAATCTCCAGGGCCGGACGGACTGCACAATTTTTGGCTAAAATGGCTACGCAGTTCACATGCTCGATTGGCATCTCACTTCTAATCTGCTCTTGAATCTGGATCGTTGCCAATTTTTATGACAACTGGTGGGACTCATCTGCTCCATAAATCTGGAAGTACTTCGAACCCCAGCAATTATAGACCGATCACGTGTCTGCCGTCGATCTATAAACTTCTGACATTCATTTTGAGAGATAAAATAAGTAAACATATTGATGTGAATAAAATTATGAGTGACTCTCAAAATGGATGTAGAAGTGGGGCTCGGGGTACTAAGGAGCTTCTCCTCATTGATATGACTATTAGCCAACAAGTTCGTCGTAACCGTAAGAATCTATCAACATGCTGGATAGATTATAAGAAGGCGTTCGATTCTGTACCTCATACGTTGCTCTTAAGGGTGCTGGAGTTGTATAAAGTTGATACAACTCTATGCATAAAAATAAAATAAAATAAAATAAAATTTATTCCCTTTGAAATTTTTAAAAAATTATTTAGGTTTGTCAAAATTTTTGTGACTCTACCGGGGGTTCGGAAATGCTACAGACTGAGAAGAACACCCCAAGAAACTCAGTCCGGTCCCTCTTATTCATCTTAGTATCTAATACAGTTTTTTTTTTAAATGTAGAAAGGAGCAATTCGTGTCACTGCCAGGCAGTCTTGTCTTCTAGAAAGTCTTTAATGCTATAATAAGCTTTCTGGCACAATTTAAGCTTTACTAGTTTTTTAAATTTATTAACTGACAAACCTGTTATGGCTGTCGGCAATGTATTGTACATTCGAATACAATTACCCGCAAAAGAATTGCTTATTTTATTAAGCCTAAATCTAGGTACAGCCAATTTATTCTTATTTCTTAAGTTTAGGTTATGGATATCACTATTTTTAATAAATTTACTGTTATTTTTATGAGTATATAATAAGTTTTCATATATGTACTGTGAATACACAGTAAGGATGTTGATATCCTTAAACTTTTCTCTTAATGACTCCCGAAACCCCATACCATAGATAGCCCGGACAGCCCTTTTCTGCAACACAAAGATACATTCGATGTCGGCAGCGTTACCCCATAATAGTATGCCATAGGTCATGACACTGTGGAAGTAGCTAAAGTAGACAAGACGCGCTGTTCTAATGTCTGTCAGTTGTCGGATCTTTTTAACGGCATAGGCTGCAGAGCTCAGTCTGCCCGAGACTTTCTCGATATGAGGCCCCCACTGCAAGTTGGAGTCTAACTTTATGCCCAGAAAGACAGTTTCATCGACCAATTCTACTTGATCATCCCTAATCCTAATACTGGTGTTAACGAGCCTAACATTTGGCAAGGTGAATCTTATACATTTTGTTTTAGTTTCGTTTAACAATAAATTATTAGCGTTAAACCAGTGGACTACCCTAGAGAGGGCATTGTTTACTTCGTCAAGATCGCGTTGTCCACGTTCAACTTTAAATATTAAAGATGTGTCATCAGCAAACAAAACTACCTCGTGATCGTCTCTTATAAGGTGAGGGAGATCATTTATGTACACTAAAAATAGAAAAGGTCCCAGAATTGAACCCTGAGGCACCCCCATTGTTACAGCAGAACCATTTGACTGTTTACCATTTATAACTACTCTCTGTACTCTATCTCTAAGGTAAGAACTAATTAAATCCAAGGCCGTCCCCCGGATTCCATTATGATCAAGTTTTTGAATTAAAGTCTGATGCTAGACACAATCGAAGGCCTTAGATAAGTCGCAGAATACACCATAAGCATCATACGACTCCTCCCAGGCCTCATATATACACTCTAACAATTTGATGCCAGCATCCGTGGTAGACCGACCTCGCGTGAAACCGAATTGTTTAGTATGGAATAGTTTATTTGTATTAAAATGATTTTGCATTTGATTAAGCATTACCCTTTCAAAGATTTTACTAAACGTGGGTAGTACAGAAATAGGACGAAAATTGGACGGATCTGAGATGCTACCCGATTTAAACAGAGGAGTTATTTTACTAAACTTCATTAAGTCAGGAACAGAACACAACACCTTTTTACAGTCATGTATGAGGCAATGGAGGACCCTTCTTACCTATCCAGGATGTGGGGGGTTTTGCGGTGACGATGAGTCGATTAGGATTAAGCGGGGCATCTTCCAAGGTGACAGTTTGAGTCCTCTTTGGTTTTGCTTAGCACTGAACCCTCTTAGTACTTTACTAGAGAGTTCAGGGCTAGGTTACAGATTACGGGGAGGAGGTCAGGTTATATCTCACTTACTTTTCATGGACGACTTAAAGCTATTTGCCACAGCAAATTCTCATTTGATTGATTTACTAAAGGTTACTGAGAACTTAAGTAAATCAATCAAAATGGAATTCGGTGTGGATAAATGTGCAGTTATGCATGTTAAGCGAGGACGGATAGTGGAATCAGAAGGTATTCAGCTTTCTGATTCCATTCATCTGACATCACTCCTCGTATCTGACACCTATAAGTACTTGGATATGTCACAAGCGTTGTGCATCAATGAAGCTGACATGAAACAGTCGTTGCGAGAACGTTTCCTGAGTCGCCTGAGAAAAGTATTAAATAGTCTTTTGTCGGGCGGCAACAAGGTGCTTGCTTATAACGGCTGGGTCATGCCACTCTTGATGGAAAGGAGTACCTTTGGCATACTCAAGTGGACTCAAACTGAACTAGATGCCTTAGACAGGAGAGTTCGTACACTATTGACATCATATCGAATGCTTCATCCGTGTTCATCGGTGATGAGGATGTACATCCCGCGGAAATGTGGCGGCCGAGGCTTCTTGAATGCCA